>CM049813.1:2248631-2364321 GCA_027422405.1 Ptychobarbus kaznakovi
ACAGAAGAACAAACATCACTGCAACACTCCACCGATCTAGGCTTTATGGCAGTGTGGCCAAACTCAATCCTCTCCTCAGTGAAGACGCATGAAAACACACTTGGACTTTGCAACAAAGCACCTAAAGGACCCTAAGTATCATGTTTTAAGGAAACCAGCTCTGCTCATCACCTGCCGAGTACCATCCCAAAAGTAAAGTGTGCTGGTAGCAGCTCATGCTGGGGGGCTGTTTTTCAGTGGCAGGGACTAAGGGAGAGTAGAAGAAAAGCTTTAAGCCTTAATGAAAACCCAGTCCAGAGCATTGAGGACCTCAGATTGGGCAGAAAGTTTACCTTCCAACGGGACATGACCCTTAGCACACAGCAATAGTGGCTTATAGACAACTCTTACCCCCTTTCCACCAGCAGGAACCAAGTGCTAGTTAAGAGCCAGTGCCATTGCCAGTTCTTAGTTGGTTCGACTGGCGAGCCCTTTAAGAACCAGTTGCTTTTCCACAGGCTAGAGAGCAAATAAAGAGCCAGGTCTTACTTCACTGAAAACGTTCCATGTTTCATTTCACCGCGGCAGCACCAAACACAACAGACTTGTTCAAGGTGCATCGTGCCACGCAGATCGAACGATTGGCACACAACACACTAAAGCCCCGGCGAGAGCGATCCAAAAGCATAAAGAGCCGTCTGCTTTCCAATCGCTCCCGCAGCACCCTGATGTCTCGCACCGACCGGTTCGCGTAGCGCCGATCCATCCCTAACAAGCCTAAACAAACTATCACCAATGGCGGACGTTGCGTTGCTATTGATATTCATGGGTTTGCGAACCAAAATTGACATCCAAACACGGCGAATCCAACGTCTTCGTGTTTAAATGCTATTTCAAATATGGCGAGCCAAAGTTTCTGTCGTCGTGTTGGTCACGGTAACCCCGCCTCCAGCCCCTGATGCAGGCGGTTCTTCCTTCTAGCCCAGCAATGTTTTGGTGCTACTTACAAACCGCTTTTCCTGGGCTCGAAGGCAGCAGACGAGTGTTTGGGGAGGTCCTTATATCTGGGAAAGGGGCATAGAGGGACCAATCACTTTTATAAATCATGATTTATACATCATCTGAAATCTGAATAAATAAGCTTTCCACTTATGTATGTTAGGATAGGACTAAATTTGGCTGAGATATAACTACACTGATAAAAATGATCAACACAACACATTTGTTTTTGCCCCCATTTTTCATGAGCTGAACTCAAAGATCTAAGACTTTTTCTATGTACACAAAATACCTATTTCTCTCAAATATTGTTCACAAATCTGTCTAAATCTGTGTTGGTGAACACTTAGACAGCATGACAGCATGATTATTGCACAGGTGTGCCTTAGGCTGGCCACAATAAAAGGCCACTTGATATTTATAATTTTGGTCAGTGTATTTGTAAATCTCCAATTTGAGGGTGCAAACAAATCTAAATATTGAGAATATCGACTTTAAAGTTGTCCAAATGAAGTTCTTAGCAATGCATATTAATAATCAAAAGTAACTTTTTTTTATTTACAAAATATATTAATGGAACATGATCTTTGCTTAATATCCAAATAATTTTTGTCATAAAAGAAAAATAGATAATTTTGACCCACAGTATACTAAGTATAGTTGACTATTGCCACAAATATACCTGTGCTACTTATGACTGGTTTTGTGGTCCAGGGTTACATTTACAGGCATCTGTTTCAGATAAATTTCACTACACATTTGTCTTTGAAACTATAACAGATTCCACTGAGATCAAGTAGTCTGAACCCAAGAGCAGTTTATTGAGTAGAATGTAAACCAAATACAAAACAAACACAACTAAAACATTACACAAACATGAGCATTTGACTTAAACATGACCAGAAACAGAATTGACTTCACTCACCAACAACAGGTTACAATAACAATACATGACAACCAAACATTTAGGCTCAAATACTTGGACATTGGGCACGGCATGATTAAAAACAACCAATGACAAAGTAGAACTAATCAAACAAGAACCAATAAAAAAGAGAGCTGATGTCAAAATAACAAGACTTCATTTTTAAGGCTGTATATAGTTCAAATTTTGTGAGAATAAATGTTTATTAGACTCTCCTAAAAGCCCATTCCCACAGTTGCATGAAACTACTTTGAGGAAGTTCGAGGAAGGGCAGAGAGAGTGTCATGACATGGGTCAGGAAATTCCCTAAGCTGCTGAATGTCATTTCTGAACTGTATTACCCCAGACCTTCAGATTTAACCCTGAACTCCATCACCCCATTACTCACCGCCTGCCTCCAGCACTCACCAGCTAACAGTAGCAAAGCACACTAACAAACCAACACTTAGAAATCTCAAAACTATGCATTTTATGAGACCTACACCACATTCACACAGCAGCAGAATACAGTTGCCAGTCCAGCTTTGGGTCCTTAATATAGTTACGTGTACACACAGTTCAGTTATATATGGTAGGTTAAATATATATATATATATATATATATATATATATACATACATACATACATACATACATATTTTGGCCATTTTTGTATATTTTTGAAAATGTATTTTAAATATATAAATGTATTTTTCAAAAGCATTTTCAAAATATATATATTTTGACAGTCCAAGAAAATGCATTGTCTTGCTTCAGAAATACATTTAGAAACTTATTTTGGTATGTGAAGGCTGAAACTATATATATTTCCTATTTCAAAAGCATTATGGTTTGCAAAATATATTTCAAAAATATTTTGGATACAAAAAAAATTACTTGCCATATGGGTGAAAACAAATTCTATAAACCAAACTCATTTTCAGGACTCACAGTTATACTTTTGACTGTGCGAGCGGAACTGGCTGGACAACTATTGTGCACAAGATCCTCAGTGCTGCATTCACATGTCTATCGTTTGTTGCAGGTTTTTATCTGTGATTTTGATAACTTACAGAGAAGAAGATATGAGCTGTGTGTCATTTGAAGATTTAGATAAAGTCATTGTCTTACAAAAGAGCTTCTCCCGACAGTTTTGTGCGACACTCTATTCTCATTCAGGAATAAAAGCTGCTGTCATTTAGTTAGATATGTGCCTCGACTGGCTTTTGTTGTCTCAAATGTGATATGCTTCTACAGTTTTATGTCAGCATCTCTTTGAAATGACTTTAGTTACTGATGCACATTAATTCAGATAGTATTGAAGCCACTATTGTAAGCTGCTGTGTGAACATGACATTTCAAGACTCACACATGTACATCATCTGAAATGTTAGGGTTAGGGTTAGGGTTAGGTAACTGTGGTTATCAATCCCAAACACTGATCGTGTGAATGTAGCCCTAATGCTTGAGTCATTTAGAAAGTGAGTCCACAGTAGTTGGCTGAGGTCTCTTCGTGGCTTCTTTGTGTGATTGTGCTCTTCATAGTAGCCTTGTTGATTAAGCCCACTAGTATATTTTAATGGCGTGAGTAATCTAGCTTCCAGCAGGGTCGGACTATTCGTAATTACATTAGTAACAACACAAACATCCCATTTTTCTGTCACACTGGTTTTAAAACTTAATGAACAGATTTAGTCATAATTACTCTAATAACATAATGACTATTTACAACACGATTTCCTGGTACTGTGTATCTGCTTTCATTTGGTGTTTGTTATACACAAATTAGCCTTTTCATGCAAATAGTCAGGGTCAGGTCCTATAGTTTTCTCTTTTTCCTATGCTCATTTTGACTTAGTCCATATCATTAGTTTTCTTGGTTGTTAATTAATTACACCTCCGTTCATTATACTCCCTTTGTTTTTAAGCTCTCAGTTTCCGCAGTTCTTGGTGTGATCTCATCTATTTTTTAATAGGCTGTCAATTTCTCCTTAACTTCTTATGTGCTCCTGTTGGATTATTATTAAAATGCTGTTATGTTACTCCTCTTTCTCGTGCATCCATTACAGGCACCAACGTGTGATTAAAATGCGATATTTAAATATCATTGATCAATTTGCAGGAAGTGGCAGAACGTTTAAACCCACCGAGACAAACAAAACAAACTTATTTTAAATCAAGCAAGTATGAGGAAATAGTACTATTTCTTGCTTGCAAAATTGTAGTCGTTACCCGATCACTTAAAAGCTTTATGACTTTATTTCTCCTTTTGTTTCATTTGGTTTCTCCTTTTGCAGACTGTTTCTTCTTCTAGATCTTCTGGAGAGTGGTGCTTCTAGAAAGTTATCGGCAGTCTTGAAGTTGATATATTAATAATGCATGATATATAATGATAATTATCTTTTTGGAGACTTATTGCCAAGTTTCCTGTTCATTCATGTTGTATGGAAAGAGCCACTTGTCATGTTGGGCAAATCATACTAATAGAGATGTTTACATGCTGCAAAGCATTTTCAAAGTGCAAAATCTTTAAATGCTGCTGTTTCAGCTACTAAGGTTACATATGTAACATTTCTTCTGTTTCTATTAGTCACACTGAACTGCAGTATGTTTGGATGCATATTTTTACTGCTGTGACATTTTCTCCTCCGTTCTTGGGCCGCTTAGAATCCCCCACTCTCACTGGACACCACATTCCTTTCTATTCCCAGTCCGGTAATGCCAAGCTGTCCTTTGAACTGTCCACACAAACATTTGTGTCAGTGTATGTATGCTTGTGTCATTTTGCTAACATGTCCATATTTGAACATATCAAGTATGTGTGGGTGTCTTCGAATGTGTTATAGAATTATCTATTTGTGGATTCATTCATTTAATGTTACAGTCATTTATTCCATTATAAAAAAAATTGCACCCGCCTGTTAGATTTTTTATATTGTTGTGTGGTTTCATTTAGGATTTGGGTGGGGTTAGAGGGATCTAAAATATTGATATGACAGAATTACATAACTAAACTTATATATTTATATAATACACACAGTAAAAGGTTACACTTTCCAACAGTCCACTTTAACTAGACATAGAAGTAATTTGGCAACTACATGTCAACTAATTTTTTAGTATTAGTAGACTGTTAGGTTAGGGTTAGTGTAATAAGTAGAGTTGTACTTTCAAATAGTAAGTAGAATGTCTCAAAATAAAGTATTATCAGATATTAAGTGAACAATTAAATGTATTATGTAAAGAAATCCCTTTTTATTTAATTTAATTTGAAAGTGAATGGCCTGTAATGGCAAAAGAAAAGGCTGAGGCACCCCGGACACCCCCATCCTTTAACGAGGGTGCAGAAACACAGAGTTATGTGAATATGAACGAGCACACACAGGGTCAGACAAACAAAAACACTCAGAGCGAGCACACATGTGTCACTCGTAAAGGAATGTGGACACAAGCTTAGAAATGTTTATTTATTTTTGGTCAGGAAAATGAAAGTTCCTTTTCAGATGCCGTTGGATACCAACACGTTAATAATATAAATGATATATGTACACAAACATGCTGACTCAAGGAAAGAAAATGAGACTGAGTGGAGTAGCTAAATGGACCCAGACGTGAAAGCACAGACCTAATTTAAGACAGTTAGTCATTTCCTCAGCAAAGGCTGCAGCTGTCCTGAAACTGCAGTCCACTGTGCTCTGCTGGGCCAGCGCACTACTCTGGAATGATTCCTAACACCCCAGGAAAACATATATAAATGCACAGACCTTCCTCGCAAACATAAGAACAATCTGCCATCCGTGTAGTAACTTGGTGTTAGTCACTTCTTGCACTAAGATCTAAGACTAGTACATATAAACAATCTTAAGTTAAAGATTACATACAGTGTGTTGACAGTCAAAATACTTATACAATACTTCATATTTATTTAGTATAATTAATATCACCACTCTGTATTACTACAATTTTTCCCACTAGCTCATGTACAGTATATTAGTGATTTTATAATTGGGGAAATTCACACTGGCCCAACATAACACAACTTTCTGATCAGATGGATTTAGAAAGTTTGCAAACTGTCACTGGCCAAAAAAATCATTAACATGGTAAACACACTAACTGTGTTTATTGGAATATTATTGTGGCCATGTGAATTTTCCTTAATAATGTGCTATGTGTTTATAATTTTCTACTAATTTATTTGCCTTATTTAAAAATTTATAACAAAATAAATACGAATTTATAAGAAATGTCTGATTGTTTACCCATGTAACCATGGTTCCCCGAGAGGGAACGAGATGCTGCATCCTGGAGGACACTTTGGGGAATGGTGTCTGCGTGACCGGTACCTGAAGCATGTGTAAAACAACTCCAATCCTAGTGGTCCACATGGCCCATGACGCCATAGGCGGGTACCCCAAAGTAAAAAAGGGCACCTGCTGAATACGTTATCACCTCAGTTGTCTGAGAAGTCGTAAACGGGCAGGCCGAAGGCACGGCAAGGGGATGCAGCGTCTCGTTCCCTCTTGGGGAACCATGGTTACATGGGTAACCCAAGACATTCCCCTTCTAGGGAACCAACGCTGCATCCTGGTGGACACTTTGCGGAACGATATCCAATCATGCCATGCCGAGGTGCATGCCTGTCCAACTGATGAGAGAGCACCAAGAAGGTGACAGACATACACAAAACCTTTCCTCAGAAAGGGGCCAAGCCACTGACACCTCAGGCCGCTCACATAACTTGGTAAAATGAGGGAGCCTGATACCCGATAAGGGGGAACACCCTAACCAAGCCAAGAACACAACCATCCTCAGATAGCTATGCTATGTGAGCAATAGTGGCGAGATTAATAAGACCACTAAGAGGCTGGAAGCCTAGAGGAGTTCTCAAGATTGCTACCAACAATCCCAGCCAGGACACTGCTATCCGCAGATAGCAATATCCAAAGGGTCTTATCAAAAAGGACCTTCCTCCCTAGCATTGCCTAGGCAAGGGCTTAGGGAGACCGCCACTTAAAAACCCTAAGAAGGGGAGCAATCATATAGCTATCCTCAGATAACTATTTATTTAGGAAGGGGCTAACCAACAGGACCAAAACCAGGTAAACCTTCCTGTGAAGCTGCCCAGACCACAGAGAGTGGGCTATCTACTTACGACCTTAGCAGGGGAGATAGCACTGTCTAGGCAAGTGCTCAGGGAGACCGTTACTTAAAAACCCTAGGAAGGGAAGCAATCCCTGAGATAGCACATAGATATCCTCAGATAGCCATGCACCTATGAAGGCTATTCCTAACTACACCCCACACTCAGGACATCTTGTAAGGAGGCTCAACTAGAGCCAACAACTAACAGATACTGTCCTAGTGGAGCTCTGATGAGCGGAGGCCTCAATAGATAACTCTCTATAGCGAGAGGAGGCATGACGACACTCGCAGTAATGGCCAAGCTCTGGGAGCAGAGGCCTCAGCAAAACAACTCTCAAAAATGAGAGGATGCCTAACTACACTCCATGCACAGGACATCTTGCAAGGTGGCTCACACAAAACCTACAACTCACAGACGCTGTCCTAGTGGAGTTCTGGCGAGCGGAGGCCTCAATAGACAACTCTCTGTAGCGAGAGGAGGCCTGACAACACTCACAGTAATGGCCAAACTCTAGGAGCAGAGACCTCAGCATGACAACTCTCAAAAACGAGAGGAGGCCTACTACACACCACGCTCAGAACATCTTGTAAGGAGGCTCACCTAGAACCTACAACTCACAGACGCTGTCCTAGTGGAGCTCTGGTGAGCAGAGGCCTCAATAGATAACTCTCTGTAGCGAGAGGAGGCCTGATGAAATTCACAGTAAAGTCCAAACTCTAGGAGCGGAGGCTTCAGCATGACAACTCTCAAAAACGAGAGGAGGCCTAACTACACTCCATGATAAGGACATCTGGCAAGGAGGCTCACATAGAACCTACAATACAAGACACCTTACTAGAGGATCTCTGACTCTAGCTGGAGCTCAGGTGAGCAGAAGCCTCAGCAGAATGACTCTCTAAGTGAGAAGAGGCCACCAGAAGGGGACCGATTGAGACTACCCAGACCACAAAGAATTGGCTGTCTACGTACAAGGAGAGACAGCACTGTCTAGCTAGGGCTTAAAGAGACTGCTATTTAAAAACCCTAAGACGTGGAGCAATCACAGAGCTATCAACAGCTGGACCCACACACCGATATATTGACCAGAGGCTCACAATAGGAAGATCCAGACCATAGTAATGATTCGCTAAGGAGCGAACACATAAAAACCATTAGTCCAGATTAAAGCCTGATGCAAGCAATGGCCATAACACTAGGTGGCTGGACACAGTTATCCTCAAATAGCATTTCCCTCAGATAAGGCTGAAGTTCCCCCAGGCCATGAAGTGGGCCATCTACTTTAAACCCGAATAGGGGAGACAGTGCAGTCTAGGCAAGGGCTCAAGGAGACCACTACATAAAGACCCCACAATTGGGAGCAGTCTCTGAGCTGGAATACAGCTATTCTCAGATAGCAGATTCCAAACAAGACTTCAGTGCTTACCTGAGAGAGCTTGTGCCCAAGGGGAACCAAACCCAGTCATAAACCCCTGGCTAGAACATAGCTGTCCTCAGACATAGCTGTTCATTTATCACCCGCAACCACTCTAGACTACTGAAGCACCCTGGGATAAAAGCTAGCAGCTTCATTCCACAGAGCATTCAGTATATCCAGTATATCCATTCAGTATATCCATGCAAGGATCTCCACAAACAATGACATGCATATTGGAGAGGCACGGCTGAGCTGAATATAGCTCCACCCGCGATCTCGCAGACCTTGAGCTAAAAAAAACGACTCGGTACTCTCACTTCATCGTTATTGCAATGCGAGCAATATACGTGGCATCAGGCAACCTGAAGAAAGGGTATGCAGACTCCGGGTTAGGAACAAATGCGAGCCGAGCGCATCAAAGTGACTCATCAGGAAGAGCGCGTGTTCGCCGAGACAAATACGCAAAGGTTAGAATATGCCCTCGAGTGTTAGAATCCCAACACGGAGGTACATATTCCTCAAAGTGCTGCTTGACTCACCAGGATGATGTCTCACACACAGTATGGCTCCGAAGACAACAAAAGTTGGTGACATATTCAGCAGGTGCCCTTTTTACTTTCGGATACCCGGCTATGACATCATGGGCCACGTGGACCAATAGGATTGGAGTCGTTTCACACATGCTTCAGGTGCCGGTCACGCAGACAGTGTTCCCCAAAGTGTCCACCTGGACGCAGCGTCTCGTTCCCTAGAAGGGGAAACACTTTTACCTTTGTAAAATGCATTTTTTTTGCAGTTGGGAATTTTAGTGCAGGGGTCTGATTACTATATTCATATATAATATTATTTTCTGAGATATTTATAGTTTTGATTACAATAATATTTTTGAAATTTGGTAATGTGTTAATACCTTGGTATTTTTTTACTGAACAGTCTACAAATCTTCTGCCACCTAATGCCGGGGTAATGTACCTCAATCATTATCTCGCCATATTTGTTAATTTAGGCCAGAGGAGAACTGGTCCCTGACTGAGCCCAGTTTTCCCAAGGTTTTTTCCTTCATGTTATTGGTTTCAACTCTTTTTTTTAACCAAAACGAACCATGGTTTTACTTCAAATAAAACCAAAAACATGGTTACTATAGCTAAACAAGGGTGACCACAAATTAACCATGGTTTTGCTGCACTAGCCATTGTTTAACCATGGAATTTGTAGTAAAACTATGATTATACTAATTCCTGTTTAGTTGCTTTGACACAATTTGTATTGTTGTATTCAAGGCTTATTCAAGGCTATACCGTCCTTCATGAGACGTTAAACCGAGGTCCTGACTCTCTGTGGTCATTAAAAATCCCAGGATGTCTTTCGAAAAAGAGTAGGGGTGTTACCCCGGCATCTGGCCAAAACTAGCCACTGGCCTCTGACCATCATGGCCTCCTAACTTGATTGGCTTCATTACTCTGTCTCCTCTCCACAGTAAGCTATATGGCTTTTCCAAGTATGCTGCAACAGGGTGATGGTAGCACTAATTATTATTATTATTATTATTATACAAATAAAGTGTCAGTTATAATGTATGTAAATGATGGTCAGTCTTTGTGTGTACACAAGGCCTTGGAGTTTTAGGGGATTTCAGTGTGTCTCCTGAGGGTAAATAGTCTTTTCTTTGTCTTAAACAGTTCCACGGACACTGTAAACAGAAGCTCCAGATAATATAAACACACTCTCTCGCTTTCTCTATGAATCCAGTTAGGCCTGAAGACATACTCTGTTTTCAAGCAGGTATGTGTTCAGCAGCTTTTTCCACATAACATTGCATAATCATTTCCATTCCATAATCATTCCCAAACATATAAACAACTCCAGTGATCTTATATCTAATGAAGTACCATTTCAGAGAATGTATGTAGTGTCTGCCCACTAAATCTGCTAGGAAGAAACACTTTTTTGATACACCACATTAACTACAACACATCCAGCCGCTATGGTTTATTCTAGTAATAGTCCGATTGGAAATTATTATTTTTTATTTTCATTTATTTATTTATGTATTACACAATATAAACAAACCACAACACAATTAAATTAACATTACAAAATAGAGAGGCAACACAAAGGAAACAAGTCACAACACAACAAAATTAACACAACAGAAACAATTTGCAACACAAAGGAAACAAGTCGTAACACAACAAAATTAGCACAACACAACAGAAGCAAGTCAGACCACAAAGGAAACAAGTCGCAACACAACAGAAATAAGCTACAACACAACGGAAACAAGACAACACAACAAAATTAGCACAACACAATGGAAACAAGACACAACACAATGGAAACAGGCCAAAACACAACAGAAACAAGATGCAACACAACAAAATTAGCACAACATAACAGAATCAAGTCGCAACACAAAAAGAAATAGCACAACACAACGGAAACCAGTCAAAACACAATGGAAACAGGCCACAACACAACGGAAACAAGATGCAACACAACAAAATTAGCACAACACAACAGAAACAAGCTACAACACAACGGAAACAAACCACAACACACCAAAATTAGCACAATACAATGGAAACAAGTCACAACACAATGGAAACAGGCCACACCACAATGGAACCAAGATACAAAACAACAGAAACAAGCTGCAACACAATAGAAACAAGTCGCAACAACATAATTAGCACAAACAACGGAAACAAGTCGCAACATAACAGAAACAAGCTGCAACACAACGGAAACAAGCTGCAACATAACAGAAATAAGCTGCAACAAGAGAAGCCGATTAGTCACCAGAAGAGACGGACGGCAGCTTGTAAGTGTCTGTAATACTTGTTCATAGATCTGTTGTTTAAATTATTTACTTGCTGCTAGGAAGGAATACTTTGTTTCCTACCTATTTTTAGTCTGCATTTTCGTTGAGGTTTATATTTTTGATTGCACTTACTGGTAATTATAACCATTTGCACCTCCATTGCTCCTTGGGCAAAGTGTTAGTTTCATCTCGAGCTATTAGCACTCTGTTAGGCTATTGGCTGGGCTAATCAGAAGCCGGTCACAGCTGTTTTCACTCTAGCCTCTTAGACTGTGTATTTCTTTGATGTCCGAGTGCTGACGCAGAAGCGTCTGCGGAAGCGTTCAGCCTCCTTGTGTGAAGACAGACGAGTGTAAAGACAGACAAATTTTTCCTGTGCGACTTCAACCGAGCAACACACTTAAGTATCATTTCTATCTTCCCTCATACACTTTCCTTTGCTATCCTCTATCCTTCCACCTCTATCATGCGTTTCAAAACCATTCCGGTTGTCTCTCGACCACGCTCTAACAGCACACGCAGACGGCAACGTAATCCTGCTAACCTACGCCCTATCTCTACATCTTCTACTACACCTCTTTCTTTCTCCATGGCTCTCTGGAATTGTCAGTCTGCTGTCAACAAATCAGACTTCATGTCTGATTTGTATTTACAATCCACACTCAGCATCTTGGGCTTGACTGAGACCTGGATTCGTCCAGAAGACTCAGCAACCCCAGCTGCCCTCTCTAACAATTTCTCTTTCTCTCACACCCCACGTCAGGTTGGCCGGGGTGGGGGCACTGGTATGCTCATTTCAAATAATTGGAAATACTCAACCCACTCTCCCCTATGCATTTACAACTCATTCGAATCACATGCGATTACTGTAATAGCTCCTATAAAACTTCAGATTGTGGTAATTTACCGTCCTCCTGGCCAAATTATAGCCCCCTTCCTGGATGAGCTGGACGGGTTTCTGTCCTCTTTAATGGAGGATGGCACTCCACTCTTAGTTTTTGGCGATTTCAACATTCATCTGGAAAAGCCTTATGCAACAGACTTCCATTCACTCCTAGCTTAATTTGATCTCAAACGCCTTACCACTACTAGCATGCACAAATCAGGCAACCAACTTGATTTAATTTACACACGCAATTGTACTGCAGGTAATATTCTGGTACAACCACTACTTATCTCTGACCATTTCTTCATTAAATTTACATTACACTTTGCTACCCGGGTGCCACCAACCCCCTTACCGGTTACTTTTAGACAAAACCTACGCTCCCTTTCTCCCTCCCATCTTTCCTCTGTAGTATCCTCCTCTCTTTCCTAACCTACCCATTTCTCATCTCTGGATGTGAATGCAGCTACTGACACTTTATGCTATACCTTAACCTCTTGTCTAGACGACATTTGTCCTCTCTCCTCCAGGCCAGCACGGACTGCCCCTTCTAACCCCTGGTTATCTGATGTTCTTCGTGAACATCGGACCAGACTCCGAGCGGCAGAGAGAAAATGGAAAAAATCAAATGATCCGTCGGACCTGAGTATGTATCAATCGTTGCTTTCATCTTTCTCCGCTGAAGTCCACACTGCCAAATCGTCACATTTCCATAACAAGATCAACAGCGCTCCAGATATGCGTAATCTCTTCAGAACAATTAATTATCTCCTCTGTCCCCCTCCACCACCTCCCACCTCTTCTGGACATCACTGGGATTCCACTTCGCTGGTTTGAATCCTATCTCACTGGTCTGTCTTTCAGGGTGGCCTGGGGAGGGGAGGTATCCAAAGCACATCAATTAGTCACTGGAGTTCCCCAGGGATCTGTTCTTGGACCCCTCCTCTTCTCCACATACACTAAATCACTGTGTCCCATCATACAGGCACATGACTTCTCCTACCATTTCTACGCTGATTACACACAGCTCTATCTCTCATTTTGACCAGATGATCCAACGGTAGCTGCACAGATCTCAGGCTGCCTGGCAGACATATCGGCATGGATGAAAGAACATCACCTACAGCTCAACCTGGCAAAGACCGAGCTTCTTGTCTTCCCTGCCACTCCAACTCTACAGCGTGACTTCGCGATTCAGTTAGGTTCATCAACAATTACCCTATCAGCTTCGGTCATAAATCTTGGTATAATATTTGATGACCAGCTGACCTTCAAAGAGCACATTGCAAAGACTGCTCGATCTTGCAGGTTTGCACTACACAACATCAGAAAGATCAGGCCCTTTCTGACAGAGCATGCTGCTCTTGACAGAGCAAGTTCTTGTCCAGGCCCTTGTCATTTCCAGGCTGGCCTATTGCAATGCTCTTCTGGCTGGACTTCCATCAAACACAATCAAACCTCTACAGATGATTCAGAATGCAGCGGCACAACTGGTCTTCAACGAGCCCAAAAGAGCCCATGTTACATCTTTTCTTTGTCTCCTTGCACTGCCTACCAGTTGCAGCTCGCATCCAGTTCAAGACACTGATGCTTGCATATAGAACAACCACAGGCTCAGCACCCACCTACTTCCACTCACTATTACGAATCTACATCCCCTCCAGAAGTCTGAGATCTGCTAATGAGCGATGCCTCGTGGTACCATCACAGAGAGGCTCAAAATCACTCTCCAGAACTTTCTTTTCACCATTCCTGGCTGGTGGAATGATCTTCCCACCCCCATCCAGAATGCTGGATCCCTGTCAATCTTCAAGCAACAACTGAAAACTATTTTTTTTCAACACTACTTTACTTCATCCAAAAAAAAAAACTTTTCACTTTTTCAAAATCTTCATCTTTCTCTTTCTCTCTTTCCCTTGCTAGATTGTACTTATTTGAACAATGCCTGAGACTTGGTGTTACGAGCACTTCCTCTGTTTGTTTGCCTCTTCTAGATTAATCTCTTTATGTATTCCCCAATTGTAAGTTGCTTTGGACAAAAGCGTCTGCAAAATGATTAAATGTAAATGTAAACACAACAGAAACAAGCTGCAACACAACAAAATTAGCACAACACAACAGAAGCAAGTCGCAACAGAATGGAAACATGTCGTAATACAACAGATATAAGCTACAACACAATGGAATTAGCACAACACAACAGAAACAAGCTGCAACACAACAAAATTTGCACAACACAAAATAAACAAGTTGAAACAACAAAATTAGCACAACACAAAAGAAGCAAGTCACACCACAAAGGAAACAAGTCGCAACACAACAGAAAGAAGCTACAACACAACGGAAACAAGTTGCAACAAAATTAGCACAACACATTGGAAACAAGTCGCAACACAACAGAAACAAGCGACAACACAATGGAAACAAGCCACAACACAACTAAATTTGCACAACACAACAGAAACAAGCCACAACACAACAGAAACAAGTCACAACACAACAGAAACAAGCCACAACACAACAGAAACAAGCCACAACACAACAGAAACAAGCCACAACACAACAGAAACAAGTCACAACACAACAGAAACAAGTCACAACACAACGGAAAAAAGCTGCAACACAACAAATTTAGCACAACACAACAGAAAAAAGATTCAACACAATGGAAACAAGCTACAACACAACATAATTAGCACAACACAACGCAAACAAACATGAGTTGTGTTGTGGAGATTTCGTCGTGTTGTGCACTACTGGGCCACTCTACCCACACAATTGTTATGTACATAATGTACTTAAAAAGATGTGCTTAACTGTTATTAAATGTTACAATGCAATCGTATTGTGCCATAAAATAGCCTATTATTAAAATAATTGTTAATTAAATTAAAGGTTAACTATAATGAAAACACACAGACAATGAGATGGCAAGTTCCCTCAGTGATCAGTCATTTAAAACTGCAGTGATTTTGAACAGGATCCGTTTCTCATCTCACCCCATTCACACTAACGGATCAGTGGGAAAGGACAAATAAAGTCCCATTAACCAGTTAGTTACTGAAACATAAAATATGGAACATCTTACATGTACTTTACTTAAACTGGCTTATCTTCAGTTTCTGTTATAAATGTGACCAAGTTCCTTCCACACCATCCAAAAAGCACATATGGTTACAATAAATAAATGCCTCTGACAGACCTCCAGTGGACCTCCTGCAGATAACCCTCCATCCATCCCACAGTCACTAATTAATTCCAGAGAGAGGGAGGCACAGTGAAAGAGAACGAAAGGAATTCATTGAAGGTTGTTGATTCTTGAGGTGTACAGAAATGCTAGATTTTCATTTTCTGAACATCATGTAAGTTGTGATTTCCTGTTTGTAGCTCTCTTACACAGCGCTAGGGTATTGTGGTGGAGCACATCTAATACATTCACCACACAAAAATGTACAATCTTCAACAACAATAACAACAGAAATCCTATTGGTTTCCCAACTGACCTGAGATCTGTTAGACGAATGTAAACTCACCCTTTTCTCTTGTTTCTTCTCCATTTTGTTTATTGTTGTTGTTATTTGCTTACCATTATTTATTTTGAGACCCTTATTTTTTTTCTTACAAAGAACGCAAAAGGTTTTTAAACCTTTTTAAAACCTAAATTTAAAAAAAGTAAATAACAGCGTATTTTTTATGTTCCATATGAATTCTAAGCAACATTGGAAAAAGCAACATGAACATTCTGCAAAACATCTATATTTGTATTCCACAGATACAGGCATGTGTAGGTTTGAAATGGTGACACAAAGCATGACCAAATTTGTTTATGTTTATACGAGCTATTCCTTTAAGCTCCCTTTGACATTTGTGCTTCATTAATTGTTGTGTGCTCTCTCTACTGCTCATGTTCCAGAATGTCTGGCATTCATTTTTCCATTCCTCTATTCTCTCTCTCTCTCTCTCTCTCTCTCTCTCTCTCTCTCTCTCTCAGAAGCCGTGGATTTACAATTCCTTCCATGAGTTTGTTTAAACTTTCTCAGGACTTTAAAATCCCCACACCAGTCATCAGTCCACCACCCATGAGGCTGCTCCTCTGTCCCTCCCACAGTCCTTTCTATTCCCCGTCTGTCCACCCACTCACTCTCTCCCACTTCATAATTTCATCTCAGTAGGGGTAAATAGCCTGAATAAAAAATAACAAAGGTAATTGCGACTCCCCTGACTCCCCCCTCCCCATAGTTGTGTGATATAAACACACAATTCTGAGAAATAAAGTCAAAATAACCAGCAAACTTGCAATTGTGAGAATTGTAATTCTGGGAAACAATGGCAGAATTGTAAAATATAAACTCGCAGTTCTGAAAAATAAAGTCATAATTGCGAGATATAAAATTATATAAACATATAGACTTTTTTTCCCTCAGAATTTTGAGGTTATATCTTGCAATTGTCACTTTTTTCTCAAAATTGCAAGTTTATATTGTGCAATTTTTACTTTATAACGCAATTGTGAGTTTATATCACAAATGCGATAAAAGAATTGCAAAAAATAAGTCAGAATTGCAAGTATATCTTGCAGTTCTGACTTTATAACACGCAATTGCGACTCTATATCCTGCAATTCATACTGTTTAACTAGCAATGGCAATTTTATACAGTATATCACAATTCTGAGAAAAAAAGTCAGAATTGCATGATGTAAACTCACAATTGAGAGAAAAATGGTTTTAAGATGGAAAGTCACAATTACTTTTTTTATTTAATTTATTTGCTTTCATTGATATGTCCTCTTTTTATTTCTTAAAAAATGCCTAAAATGTCTTGGCTTTGTGTTCCTATGGTTTCATAATGATTGCTTTCATGATTGTTTTTAATGATACTTGCCAATGACTGAAAAGCAGTTTGACCAATAGCGTGCAGGTGTGGTACTTAATCGACCAATCGTGGTGTGCCAAAAAGTGGAATACAGGTCGAAGGGAATGGTTGAAACTATAAATATAATGCGTACATAATGTATAAGGACTGTAGAGAGTTTGTCAATATGAAAACAAATGTGAAACCCAGACATTTTAGGCAATTTAGACATCCTGGCCAGGACATGTCGGAGAAAAAGGGGACGTATGGTCACCGTATGTCTTAATTTAAAGAGTAGGCTATCGCTAAAGTAAGACTGCTGTTCTTTTGAATAAATGGACGGTTGGGATTCAGGTTTGGGTCTTTAATTCCTCACTAGTGAGATAAAACCACACACTAGTATTAGTTTGTTTCTTCTTGTCTGATAAAATTACAAAAAAAGCTAACTGTTTGCCCTTCACTGAGCAATGGTTAACCTTTTGTATCTAGTTTTAATAAACGTATAATTAAAAAGTGCCTAAATGTGACATTATTTCTGAAGTAAATACATTTTTCTAGATATATGTCCTTAAGTTCCAGTGTTCAAAATGTCTCTACATTACAGCAATGTAATCCTCTATCCCACACACGGAGTGAAATTAGAGATCAAAGATGATGATTACACACATTCACCCCTAAACATGGGGAGTGAAAGTTCACACACTAGTACCTTCACTCCTCCTGGAGCCGCTTCACAGCACTGCTGATTCATCCTGGTGCCTGGGTTTCCTCACGGCGTGGCGTCCTTTGTGAGTCAGGCGGCCAGATGTTTTAGGGAAACATTCATGTAATCAACTTCCCCCATCTGCACGAAAGGCCATCTCAACGATATGTTTGTGAGTTTCACACATAACTGACCAAGACTTTTGACACTGAATAATGATATTATTCTGGTCCAGGAAGGACGGGTTGTCTGTGTCACAAAGAGGCTGACTGTTATCAGGGAAAAGAGACATGCTTATAAGAGTCAGCCACCATGAATCAGTCTGTGAACGAGCCATACTTTATGAATCCCGAGATGTCATTCGTATACAGACAGAAAACTCATAAAGGTCTGTCCATCCAGTCTCATAAACTGCTGCAGGAGGTGCTGTAATCATGGATAAGCAAACATTCAGAGATTACAGTCTGTGTGTCAGATGTCCAGTCTGTGATTAAGATGCCCCATGTGAACCCCACAAGATCGTTCCTCACCGCATTTCCCGCTGTCAGTAAACTTACCACCCAGAACGTCATATCTTTGGCTCCAAACACCTTTACAACTAAAATCTGAATCATTTCCACCCACTTTGAGTTTTTGTGTGACTGTTCTCCATCATATCCTCCAAACCCTGTTCTGTCAGTGTCTAGCTTTACTCTCACCGACCCATTTTCTGTCAGTGATCCATATAAATGATAAAACTAGCTCATCTTCCTGTTAGGTAGTTATCTGTAATCTCCTCTGCCAGTGCTAACCTGATAAGCTGCTTTACTTCCTCTAGGTCTGTCACTCTAAACTGCTGTTATCTCTACGTCTAATCTTTCTGTTGTTTCTAAACTGCTGGAAGAAGTTGTTTCTCAGCTGCATTCTGTTGTCTATTTGATCCTAATCACTCTGGTTTTTACTCAGACCACAGGACATCTTCTTCTGTCTTATAATGCTTGATTTAAGCACAGCCTTTGGTGCAGTGTGCCGTCACATACCTCTTTCTTGTCTTGCAGCTGTAGGCATCTTGGGCACTGCTTTTTCTTTGTTTGCTGATAGACAACACTTCATTGCTGTCCCTGACTTGAAATCTCACACTCAAGGTGTCCCACAGGGCTGTGTCCTCGGACCTGTTCTTTTCAATATTAACTTGTTACCCCTACGATCATGGTCTCAGCCACCATTGTTATGCTGATGGCCTTTACATCTACAATATATCTGCATGTTCTGCCATAGCTCTTCATCAATATACAGAAAGCTTCAATGGGTCAAAGACAGCGCCAGTCCTCCATATACGCAAAGTACTCAAGTTGTGTAGGTCCCCTGAACCACCAGAGGGCCCCTTGCTCTCAAAGATGATTGAATGACTAGAGCTTTTCAATTAATAGAGTTTTAGTTTCTTTCTTTTAATTTGACTTCCAACATTTATGGCTCCATATGGCTCCAAAACATAGGCTCCATTTTGGGGCCTATTATATTTTCTTTATATATACTTCCTCTAGGAACTATTTTCAGGAAGTGTAATGTTTCGTTTCATTGTTATGCAGATGATACACAATTATATCTGCCATTGAAACAAAAGTATAAATGTATATTCAGCTCTTAAAGTAAAGAATACACAGTGTTTTATGTTTACATTTGATTACTTTATTCAATTTCTACTCACTGTTGTTTGCTCTGGAGGAACACATTAAGGGTTCACAGGTAATTTAGTTTTTTTTTAGGCCCCGTCAACACGGAGACAAATTTAGCTGCACATGCAAAATGTTTGCACATATTGGGCGTTTCGTCCAGACGGATTCTGTGTTTTGGGAGAGGTAAATGCTATTTTTTGAAACCAGGTCCCAGATGGATAAATCTGAAATCGACACCTTTGCGTTTTTGTGTGTACAGCCAATCCGTATATGTTATGCCCCTAGTCAGACACCGCTACTTCACTTAGCAAAAACAACATGAACATGAACAAACACTGAACGATTGTCTTTTTATTAACTATTAACACAGATTAATAAATGTATTGTTCCATGTTCGTTTGTATACTGCGTGCAAGGTTTATGCGCATAATACAATTCTTCTCTGTTTTTAGTGTATCTCTGTGGCAGAATCACAGCGCCACATACTGTTCTGGCATGTATACTACATTGTTTTGCGTCGGTTTCATGGTTTCGTGTGTATGCAGATATTTCTTGAGACGAGAAAAAAAAAAGTTGGATAGGGAAAGTTCTGGCTTTGTGTGGATTTAGCCTAAAGTATACAAGGCTTAATCAAATGAACAGAGAACATGTGTGAACTATTCAGGAGCTATGGAAACAAACTAGTGGCAGGAAAACATGAATTTATTGTGTAATGTTTAGTTAGTGAAAATGACAGATGATGTTTCTGTTTAATTGCAACTTTAACTACATTCGAATGCTGAGACAATTTGGCACTGCTATCTGTTACTCAGAATAAATACACAATAGCTATATCTACGCTGCAAAAAAATCAAAAGTTGAGAAAACTTAAAAGTTTAAAGCAACCAGCTTCAACCAAGCTGGTTGCCTTAAACATTTAGGCCCTCAACTTATATTTTTTTAGTGTAGATTCGGAGGTTACTGAAACCAAAGCCCCGCCAAGTCTCTCAAATCAAAAAGCTTTTGGACATGATAGACAGCAGAAACCTGCAATCTGGTGTCGCTCTTTGATTTGACAAACTGGCCCTCCATATTAATCGATAGGTTTTTTCTGGGGAACTGAAGGGGAAAATCCAAGCAAATTAACTAATCTTTAGTAAAATAACAGCCGGATTGTTGTTTCAGTCCATCATCATAATAACCGTGTTAATCAAAGGAGATATGTATCTCCGACTCTTGCACACAGGCAGCAAAGCTGGGAAACATCTTATTTATCAACCGATCACGCCAAATATTCAATGAATGTCTCATAAAGTGATTCAGTTTATAGAGATATTAAAGTAGGCAGGTCACAATATATATATATATATATATATATATATTATATATAACAACACTAATGAGTCAAGATGTACCACTTTCCCTGTGATTTCTCAACTGTGTGTACTGAAGAGAGACACAACTCTGATATACATTTGAATATGTCAATAAGAAGTAGTTGTTCAGTTCGGTTCTGTAGCCTACACACTGCATAGCATTTCTGTAAAACGTGGTTTCTCACTACCTTTTATTTTTGGTAATTCAGTTGTAGTCAAGTCACCTTTATTTATATAGCGCTTTAAACAATACAAATTGTAACAAAGCACTGCACAGTATCAAAATAGGAAAATAGTGCGTCAATAAGGTAAAATGACAAGAACAAACACTCAATTTTCAGCTGAAGGCATTTCATTATTGAATTTAGTGATGGCATCGTCCAGCTCAGTTCAGTTTAAATAGTATCTGTGCAATCAAGTCGAGTTGTAGACTGCAGTTGTCATGCACATTACTAAACTGTGTGTGTACAGAACAGGATCAAGCAACTGAACTGACAACTGAATTTAGCTGCAGTGTGTACGTCTCCATAGACATAGGCTATGCTATGACTTTCTGTAAAGCTGCTTTGGAATAATGTGTATCGTGAGAAGTGCTATACCAATAAATCACACTTGTATTGACGTAGGCGATGCTGTTGCAAGTACTGCTCTCTCTTAATGTGAATTATGTGCATTTCTTTCCCTGTTATCTTAACCACTGGTGCATTGGGAAGTTGGTACGATGTCTGTAACCTGTTAGTTAGTTAGGGAAGCATGTGTAATTAGTTAATTTTTCAAGTTCCAGGTTAGCCTGTAATTTCAGTTAAAATGGTTTTGTTATTTATTTTGGCCTTGTTCCCTCCCAAAGTCTGCTATAGTTGCTCCCTATTAAGAGTTATTTGTTTGTTTTGTTCCTTATGTAATAAAAGAGGTTGTGTGCTTAAATTCTGGGAAGTGAGAGGGGTTTGTTTTTTATCCTAGATGCAAGGTTAAACTATAAAAGGGATGCAGAATCTGTTTAAATCACCGGACTATCTTGTCATTCATTTGAATGGATCATATAAATAGTAATATTGTGTAAAGCATCACAGAATAAAACATTAAAACAACTTTTTCTATAATTTTTTTTTTTTATTATACAAATACTTGATAAAATGTCATAAAATTATCAAAAACAACAATAATACCAAGTATCAAACAATATAGAGATGCATCATATATCATGAAACCAATAAAAACTCATGTGGCTCTAAAAAAGGTATAAGACGTATTATTGTTTTTTAAACTCACACTGGGTATAACTCATCTCTATAATGTAGCCTATGCATGTTGTGTTGTCTGTTTAAAGAAGATAAACATCCAATATTTAACATTTATTTGAAGTTTTTATTATGAAAAATATACTATTTTATAAGCTCACACAGTGAGCTACTCTGTATTTAAGATGAATTACTACAGCCATTAATGCAACAGCTAACCATCTAAAATACTGCCAACATAATTTATAAACATTTTGTGTTTAATATAACAAAAGTTTAAAAAGAAAATAATAAAAATCATTAGTTCTGACCCACTCAAACCTGTAAAACAGCGCTGTTGCGCCCCCTACAGGCTCAACCAAGACATTACACATTGACCAGCTGGTCATACACAGCTAACTAAACTCATCTTTTGATTATTTGCTCAGATCAGACGACATGTTGTAATTTCCATGTGTCGTATAGTATTACTTCACTCATTTAACCACGACATCCTCTTTTTTAAATTTATAATTATTTTTTTTAATGATTTTTAAATTAATGTTGACAATGGAAATCAAGTAATTCACAACATTTAGAAATAACTTGCACGCGTTAATACTAAATTAAAATATGTATAACATATGCAATAATTCTAATGAGTGTTTCGATGTTCTGGACTGTTCTAGCGCTTGACGACCCTCTTGCAGGTGTTTGCGACAGCTCCCCGCGTACACACGGCAGCATGACGGAATACGGCAGTGAGAAGATGGCGGAAGAAGAGCGGAGTGCCAGTGCAGAGAAACTCAAGGAGAAGGCGAATAACTACTTTAAAGGTAAAAGCTTGTCAGATATGTAGTGTAAATAAGAGACTGGATTGATATTACCAGGATAGGACTGCGCGGGATGAGTTTGTCGCATCGTGAGGACTGAAGAGCGTTATAAGAGGGACATGTGTGTGAGATGAGCATGAGCACGAGCAACACATGATGAATCAGACAGACTCGTGAAGCACTCACTCATCAGACTTTCTTCTTGTGTAATCGCCACGACGCGTTTACTCGACATGTATCGGTGCTGAGGAGAGATTTGCTCTGGTGAGCTGTCCGTCTAGACGTGATAATGCTGTGCTAATGCTGTCTCACTGAGACTCTCTCTCTTCACGTGATTACGCGGCCGTGACGTCACTGGACGGGATTCATGAATGTACTATAGTTGCGTTTTAAGTCTGCGCTGTTCATGTCGTTTAGTCTTAAAAAATCATGTATTTTCTTATGTTCATCTTCTGCAGATGTCCAAAAAACCGTGGCATGTTTCTAGCATCTCAAATAAATTAATCAAATAAATGTATTAACCAGTGCAGTAGCCTAAATGTTGTTAATGTCCACGCAGTTTATTCCTAATTATTTTTAAAATAACTGTTTACCCATTTATTATTTCTGTAATTGTTTTTATCACCTCTTTACGTTTTTTCAGACGTTAAGTTAATTCATAAACATATTGGGTCAAATACGTTAAGACGTCCACATCAAAATAAATGTACAAAAGTGATTTAATGTCGATAGAAAACACAGTAAATGTAAGTAACGTGTTTACTTTTAAGTTTCAAATACGTTTTTGGAGATGTCTAAATGTGGTTTAAATTATGTTACATTGTCATTCAGTGTAACACAATATTTATGTAAAAATACATATGTACGTATTAAAATATATAAAAGAATAAGGGAGCATATTACATTTTATTGTGTTTTAAATGAGTAAAAAATATTACAGACAAATGGGCAAAACCTATAGTGGCACATTTTTTAAATGTAAAATTACCACTAATTAGTATTAAGGGTGAAAGTAATTATTCTTTTACTATGTCATAAGTTGATTTGTGTTGTAAATATGCCTGATAAGATTGTTACACTGACTGAATGACATTTAGTGTGTGTCTTCTGTAAATCAGCAAAACATTTCTTAGAAAAACAACTAAAATAGCATTTAAATTAAACAGAAAACAACAACAATTTAAAGAAGTATTACACTTATTGTTTTTATGCTTAAACCCTTTTTCGTCTTTGACTTATACATATATATAAATAATATATATATAATTTTAATTATGTAATTCATAAATCATAAATTAAATATTTTGATATTTATTTTATATTTTTTTTATGTTTGTACCCACAGGATGGCTTTTTGACCCTATAACACTGAAATTAGAGAATGCAGTTCTAACTGCTGTATTTTATTATTATTATTATTATCACATTGTTGTGTATCTAGAACTAGATCCTGCTAGTTTTGAAATGACTTTAATTTGATTCTCTTCTAAGATTTACTTTAAAGTTTTATTTGTAATTATAATAATAACAATTGTATAACCTTGTTTTCCTTGTTATTAATTATATTAATTTAAAATATTATTTATATTAACTATGAATTATTTTGATATGTTCCTCTGAACTCTGAAATCATCTTTCGCCTTTATTTATATAGCACTTTTTACAAAACAGCGATCTAAGCTCGTTTAACAGATATATTACTCAGATGAAGTTTGCGCTGCTGCAGAATGTTTTGTTCTTTCAGTCAACATTCGCTCCATTGTTCAGAGCTGCCAGCGCTAGGATAACGGTTAGTTCATGCTCCAGGTTTGTGTCTGAAGGATATTCACTGTACAGACAATGAACAGTTCATTTCAAGAAAGAAAGAAGGAATCAAGAACACTACGCACGGATAAACCGCAGCAGAGTGCTTTCTAGGATGTTGCTGGAATATTTTAGGTTGGGTAAGGCAAGGTTATTATAGTTCACTGAAACTAAAAATAAAACTACACCCAAAAAAAAAAAAATATATATTTAAAAAAATACATTTTATTTATATTTACTATATATATATATTTTTTTTTTATCTTTATTTTTTCAGCTAGTTGCCAAGGCAGCATTTCTTATTTCATCTTGATGTACTAAAATAACTATAACTGAAATAAAAGTACATATATAAAACTTCACCTAAATTTAAAGTGGAAACAGGAAATACAAACTGATTAAAAATATTAATACAACTATAATAGTATCTCAACGGTACTAAAATAACAATGTGGTAATGTATGCTAAAATGTAATCAACTTATTAATAACTTTTGGGTTTCCAAGTAGCCTAATCATTTCCATTTATTTAAATAACTATCTAATAACAGTCTTAAAAAATCTTGGGATTGTCAATTTGGTAAATCTAACAGGATTAAAATGTGACGATGACTCATTTCTAGGCACTTCTCTTCAAAAGAGGCATAGACACAGTGCTTTGTGATTAGGGGTGGGCGATATGACCAAAATCTTATATCACGATATGACAAATTTCATATCACGATGTCACCAATGTCAATATCAAACTAATACAAGCCTAAAGAGAGAGAAAAAAAAACTCAACCTCACTGAAGATAATAAACAGTCAGAGATGAAATAAGGATAAGAAACTAATCGCAAGCAATAGGACAAAAAACTACAATAAATAAGAAACGCTACATACATTGTGTAAATTAATTAGTCTTCACTGTGTTAATTCTATCTATATAGATATAATTAGCATGTGTATTATGTATAGATTTTATACATTTGATAAATATATCATTATTATGTATTCTCAATTAAAGTTACAAAGGTGATTTAGTCGAGCAGTGAGAGATGTTCTAGCAGTGTACTATGATTAACATGAACGAAGACAGAATGAATATTGGACCGCTTCCCCTTTAAGACCGAAGTCCGGATCTAATACACTGTTACATTGCGTTTTCTCTTTCTGCCGTTTACTCGCTCTTAAGACCTAAATCGCTGTGTTATGAGGATACTTGCAAAGACGGGGATTCTGACGCATATAAGTGTGTTTATGTAATTGTTCAAAGTCGGCAAAAAAGAAAAAGCGCGCTCCTCTCACACAGAAAGAGACGGCGCACGCATATAGCTCTGTTGTTTGATTTTCAACGGCTTAAAATCGGTTGTTTTAAAACTGCAGTGCTTAAAAACGCGTGACCATGCTACAGATGTAGTCCCTCGTTTAGTAACGAGCTCTGGTTTTGTCCTGGCTGGTCGTTCTTTCTCTCCTTCACGCCCGTGGTGGGCGGCGTATAAAGATCGCAGTCACTCAAATGATGAAAAAGGTATTACCGTAAACAATGTATTTTGCGACACCACAAAATAAACGATAGAACATAATATGAAACGATAGACTTTTTATTTTGTCCATCTGATATATATCATCATTATCGCACAGCCCTATTTGTGATTATTATGATTCATCTTCATTACTTCTTATTTCAGATAAAGACTATGAGAACGCCATCAAGTACTACACGGAAGCAGTGGAGCTGAGCCCGAGCAATGCCATCTACTACAGTAACAGGAGTCTGGCGTACCTGCGCACCGAGTGCTATGGCTATGCGCTGGCGGACGCCACGCGAGCCCTGGAGCTGGACAAGAACTACATTAAGGGCTACTATCGGCGAGCCACCTCCAACATGGCCCTGGGCAAGTTTAAAGCTGCACTTAAAGATTACGAAACGGTGAGACTCCTTATATTCTCAGCACTTTAACATAGTGCTTTTAGATGCATATTGATGCACTGAAGTTTCTGCATCTAAACATATTCGGCTGAAACGGCAATATCTGCTTTTCTGTTGATCACGCAACTTGATTAAGGCAACGAGCTTTGTTAATTTTAATATGAAAACAAAAAGTCTCAGGCTTTCAAATTTAAATTTCATCACAAAATACGAACAATACATTTAGTTTTGATGCTTTTTACTGTGGCGTGACAGATCGCTTTAGCAGACTCAGTTCATGCAGCACATTAATAATCATAATTCCTCTTCTAGTTACAGCATGAAATAAACATTAATACAGTTATGTTGAAAGAAACGGTGCAACTTACATCATGCAATCACTTAATCAGTATTTCAGCATCAGAAGGGCATTAGCAGTGTCACATAACGTCACATGCAATCTCCAAAACACTGAAAAATACCTCTAGAGAGAAGCATTTTAATAAATATATGCACTATATTACATATTCATTATATTTCTGCTTAATCTGTTGTCTTCATTATTTAATGTATATTTTAATAAATCTGTCATGACCCATTTTTAATCACTGTTTAAGTGTTTATATTTCACCAACAAATTAGAGAACAAAAACAATTATCTTCTTAAATAATGCCTATTACTCTAATTTATTATTTATGTCCCAAACATCCAGAAGTTTCATAGATATATACAAACATCTCTTTTCTAAATCAGTGCTGACTTGTCATTTTTAATATGAACATAATCAAAGTATATAGATAGGGCTGTGTTCTCACTAGTGCGGTCAAACGATTAATCACATCCAAAATAATAGTTTTTGTTTACATAATATATGTATGTATATTTGTCAGCATATACTGACAAAAAATGTATAGCCTGAATGCACTGTAAGTCGCTTTGGATAAAAGCGTCTGCTAAATGCATAAATGTAAATGTATGTGTGTTGTGTATATTATCTATGTATAAATGCACACACATGCATGTATATATTTCAGAAAAATATGTTCGGTTTTTATATTAATTATATTTAAAATATAAATATAGACATGTATATACATGAAAATATTAGCAAAATATATACTGTATCTGTGTGTATTTATATATACTGTAACACTTTACAATAAGTTACATTAGTTAACAACATTAGTAAACATGAACTAAGAATGAACAATACTTCTACAGCATTTATTAATCATAGTTAATGTTAATTTCAGCATTTATTAAAATCTCAAGTTGTGTTTGTTAACATTAGTTAATGCACTGTGAACTAACATGAATGAACAACTGTATTTTCATTAACTAACATTAACAAAGATGAATAAATAGTGTAATAAATGCATTGTTCATGTTAGTTAATACATTAACTAATGTTAACAAATGACACCTTATTGTAAAGTGTTACCATATATACAGTACATAATAAATATACACAGAACACACATATATTATGCAAACATAAACGTTTATTTTGTATGCGATGAATCATTTGACAGCACTAGTGAGAACACATCCAAAGCTCTGTCATGAAACTCTAGATGGCACCGTCCGAACGGTCTAACTCAGTGGTTCCCTAACTGGGGGGTGCGGCGAGGCTGAGGGATAGTGTACAGTCAGCAGAAGAAACTCCTGCAGGGTGATGAAGACTACACTGCGTAATGTTCCCGCTTATCATGCGGCCACATGCCTGATAAGTTAATAATTGAACGCAAAATATTAATTTGACATATTTTATTGACCTCAACATGACTCGATCCGTTATTAGTTGTAGCAGTTGTGGCTGTATCAATAACAGACCACTAGATGGCGTGATTGAAGAATCAGAGATATAAATGAAGGATGCATGGTTCTGCTCGAAGCATGTTATTTACAAGTTGTGAAAGGACTGCCAGTGCCAGGTAAACATAAAGCAAATTATGAATATACTTAAGATTCACAAATAGCAAAACGACGTGTCTGCACCAGACGCGAGTAATGCGACGTGTCAAAAGCAAATAGATGTTCTTTGCTGTGGATGCGGCGTGACGCTATGACAAAGGCATGACGGTAAACTGATGTCCCTTTCTATTTCTGACACAAAGGACAATTTCAAATATCCATAAGAGAATCGTGAACTTTTCCTCAATTTTAAGCAGCACAAATGTTTACAACAGTGATAATAATCAGAAATGTTTACTGAGCAGCAAATCAGTATATTAGAATGATTTCTGAATGATCATGTGACACTGAAGACTGGAGTAATGATGCTGAAAATACAGCTTTGATCACAGCAATACAGCAGCTTATATGTTAAAGCATTCAAATAGATATTTTAAATTAACAATATTTCACAATATTACAGTTTTTACTGTATTATATATATAAATAAATGTAGCCTTGGTGAGCATAAAAGCCATTGCACACTGAGTCCGAAATTTTCGCACACGTTTTTCCGTTTTTTCGTATTCTTCATCCTTTCCTATTAAAATGAATGCTACAGATGCGAAAACGCATACTATCGAACCTGATCCGATTTTTTTTGTGACAGACGAAAGTTTCGGAGGCAGTGTGTAAACGTGACTGTCACAACGTGGTATTTATTTTTCAAAATGCGAAAATTTCGGACTCAGTGTGCAGAGACCTTAAGAGACTTCCCCCCCCCCCCCGCCAAAAAAGCAGGGGTTGGGGGGTCTTTTTTTCTCTACAAAAGGGGGGCCCAGCAGAAAAGGTTTGGGAACCACTGGTCTAACTCAATCTGACATAATGACATCATCACATGGTGCAGCTGATTGGTTATTTTTGTGGAAGTTCCCTCCACCTTCCCCAGCTCCACCTGTATAGATCTGCTACGGGGTGATCATGTATGCCATATGGGGGTTATTCATATGTTCTTTGTGCAGCAGCAGTATTTCTGCATGCTGTGGATGTATTGGCAGCAAGTCTCGGTACTTGCTCTGGCGCAGCAACATTCAGCTCAGCACACAATCTTGACTTTTTTAATTAACGACTTCTTTGTAAGTTTTTTGTGCTGTTGTCTTTTCATTGCTAACAGGTAGTAAGAGTTCGTCCCAATGACAAAGATGCCAAGATGAAGTACCAGGAGTGCAATAAGATTGTCAAACAGAAGGCCTTTGAACGGGCCATCGCCGGCGACGAGCTCAAGCGATCGGTCGTAGACTCCTTAGACATCGAGAACATGAGTAAGTGTGTGAGGATGTTTGAATTATTACAAGCAATCGACCCTAAACATAACCATACATGCACTCATCTCAATACTTATTTGTAATTACACCGTAACAAGGAAACCTTAAAATGAAGTGCAAATGATCTTTTTGTTCTCGTCTTATTTCCCAATATGCTCAGAGCATTTGAGAAAAATGCTGATGTTCTTTTCATGGAAAAATTATTTTGTTGTAGCAATTTTGTGGCCTAAGAAAAATGCTAATAATATGGTCAGCTATTTAGGGATGTAACAATTAACCAGATCGATTAAAATATGTGATGATACAAATCTAAACAAATCACGATTCAGTTAGGGGTAAGAGTTTATATGAAAGTATGTCTGGGGGGAACTTAATATCTTTAGAAAAGTTTAGATGATATTTTGTCTTTTCATCTTGCCTCTGTATAATTCATATTAAAGTTAATAAATGCAGCACTGCTTTGTTTACAGCGGAAACCAAGGAAACGCTTAAAGCGCCACCTGCTGGCAGAGGGTGAATCTGCGTCTCATTCAGCTCGTCTGCTGTTTCGGTTTCATGTAGATATTTATTGTATAGTTTGAAGTGAGATCATTCTGTTTTTGCTTCAAATTTCATAAAATCTAATTTAGATGAAAAGCTGCTCATGTTGCATGTATGCAGCATCTTTGTTTGGATCATGATTACATGCAGTGATTGTCTCTCATTTTAAATGGAAACAGCACAGACAAATCCTTATTTTGTTCATATGAAGAGATTTATTATATTTGTGTTATTTATTTGATTTGGGACTTGTTTTAAAATTTCAATTTAGTTTTGATATTTACATTTTGTTATTTAGCAGACACTTTTATCCAAAGCGACTTACAAATTAGGACAAAAGAGGCAATCGAAACCAACACGCGCAATAATATTCAAGGGCTTATTATAGTGTTATATTTCAATTTTACAAAGAAACATGCAGCATTTGTCCTAGCAATAATAAAAGGACACATTTAATTTATCATATGTCTTAAAGTGCCCCTATTATGCCTTTTCGAATATTACCTTTCATGCAGTGTCCTGTAGCAGTATGTGAACACAAACTGTTTGACCTTGCATGCATTTAAATCTGCTTTAGTACACATAAAACAGTATTAGCAACCTTAAAAATGGCATAATAAGAGCACTTTAAATCTCATTTTGTAAAAAAAAAATTGTGAGTTGAGTGATTTGTTACACACCTACAGCTATTCTGAATCTGTGTGTACAATGTTTTGTTTCAACAAGGAAGCAAAAGTGTGCATTTCTGAGAAATTATATGATGACATTAGGTCTTTTCGTTGACATGTTGCAAAAATGAAGAATATAACTGGACAACTCTTTGTGGTTGAAAACAATTTCAGAATATAAATCATAGATGATTTTTAATGATTAGGAGATCATGATTTTTTTTATTTTATTATTTTCTTCCACAGCAATCGAGGATGAGTATGCTGGACCTAAACTTGAAGATGGGAAGGTTACACTGAAGTTCATGAAAGACTTGATGGACTGGTTCAAAGACCAGAAGAAGCTGCACAGAAAGTGTGCTTACCAGGTGAATGCTCTTTAAATACAGGCACACAGATCTTGAAACATAACTGTGTTCATCTATTATTTATTTACTTAAGGCAGGGCGATCTATCAATCATATTGAATAGACCTGTAGAAATGTATTGCGATTACGCACACGTGATATTGTAGTGCTGCACCCTTGCACTTTTAAAAGCAAGCGCAAAAAAGTTTGAAAGAGAAATCAGGTTCTCTGTAAGACACACACTCAAAGTGTCCACACATAAAGTCACACAGAGTACTGAATTGATTTCTTATTTGTGGCTTATTGTGTTTAAACGGTCAAATGCTCACAAAATATGTCAGAATACTCATAAACACAGTCAGCCTTAGTCTTAAATGAGTGTAAACATTTGGGTAAAAATAGAATGTGCCTAAATATATTAGATCCACGCATTAGCTCTTAAAGTGACAGCAGCCCAATATACCATCTTCCATCTCTGGCCTTAATTAATGTTAATCAGACAACAAAAGAATGTCACTCACTGCTCTTGACTGAGGGCTCATCCACATGAAGCCAAAGCTTTCCCTATCCGATCTTTTTTCCTCATTCTTCCGTAAACATGGCATCTCAAGAAATATCTGCATACACACGAAACCACTGAAACTGACTCAAAACGATGCAGTATAGTTACCAGACCAGTATGTGGCACTGTAATTCTGCCACAGAGATACACTGAAAACAGAGAAGACTTATGGGAATAAACCTTGCACGCTGTAATCAAACACAACAACAAGAAAAGCTAGTAAAGTTAGTAAAGCTAATAGGCTCAGTAGTTTCGAACAAAAGCATGTAGCCCGTTGTTGTTGTTGCTGTTACGTGATGTATCGGTGTCTGACTAGGGTCGAGACATAATCGTTTCACAAAATATAAGGATTGGCTCTAAACACAAACACAAAGGTGTTTTCAGATTTATACACTTTGGACGCGGTTTAAAAAAAATAGTGGTTTCAGGCTCACAAAATGCCGGATTCATCTGGATGAAACGCTGATACGATGCAACATTTTTATGTAGCACATCTCTGTGTGAACGAGACCTGAGTAACTTTTGTGGCTGTAATAAAAATCAATCAGGTTTTTTTTTTTTTCATTTGATTATTCAGTTCCTGTAGTCTTTCTCATTTCTTAAAAAATTGACCTTCCAACCAACCAATAAACAAACAAACAAGCATAGTTATTTAATTAAAATAAACCCCACAATGATTTGGTGAACAAAAGGTTTTCAGAATGTAATACTATTTTAGTATAGTATTAAAGTATTTGTATTGTATTTATTTTTTTACATTTGGCCACAGCCATATCACCCTGCAGCCCAAGAAAGCAGGGTTGAGCTGGTCAGTACCTGGATGGGAGACCTCCTGGGAAACCTAGGTTGCTGTTGGAAGAGGTGTTCGTGAGACCAGCAGGGGGTGCTCACCCTGTGGTCTGTGTGGGTCCTAACGCCCCAGTGTAGTGACAAGGACACTATACTGTCAAAAAGCACCGTCTTTCGGATGAGACATTAAACCGAGGTCCTGACTCTCTGTGGTCATTAAAAAATCCCATGGCACTTCTCGTAAAGAGTGGGGGTGTAACCCGGTGTCCTGGCCAAATTCCCTCCACTGGCCCTTCAATCATGGCCTCCTAATAATCCCCATCCACTTGATTGGCTCTATGACTCTCTCTCCTCTCGTAGCTGGTGTGTGGTGAGAGCATCACTTGATTGTCTCTATGACTCTCTCTCCTCTCCACCTGTAGCTGGTGTGTGGTGAGCGCATCCACTTGATTGGCTCTATGACTCTCTCTCCTCTCCTGTAGCTGGTGTGTGGTGAGCATACACTTGATTGGCTCTATGACTCTCTCCTCTCCACCTGTAGCTGGTGTGTGGTGAGCGCATACTCTACTCTGTAGCTTGTGCTCTATGGCTCTATGACTCTCTCTCCTCTCCACCTGTAGCTGGTGTGTGGTGAGCGCATACACTTGATTGGCTCTATGACTCTCTCTCCTCTCCACCTGTAGCTGGTGTGTGGTGAGCGCGCTCTATGACTGTAGCTGGTGTGTGGTGAGCGCATACACTTGATTGGCTCTATGACTCTCTCTCCTCTCCACCTGTAGTGGTGTGTGGTGAGCGCATCCACCTGTGTAGCTGGTGTGTGGTGACTCTATGACTCTGTAGCTGGTGTGCTCCACTTGATTGTCTCTATGACTCTCTCTCTCTCCACCTGTAGCTGGTGTGTGGTGAGCGCAGGACGTAGCTGGTGTGTGGTGAGCGCATACACTTGATTGTCTCTATGACTGTAGCTCGCATGATTGGCTCTCTCTCTCTCCTCTCCACCTGTAGCTGGTGTGTGGTGAGGATTGGCATGACTGTAGCTGGTGTGTGGTGAGCGCATACACTTGATTGATGACTCTCTCTCCTCTCCACCTGTAGCTCCATACACTTGATTGGCTCTATGACTGTAGCTGGTGTGTGTGAGCGCATCCACTTGATTGTCTCTTTGACTCTCTCTCCTCTCCACCTGTAGCTGGTGTGTGGTGAGCGCACTGTCGCTGTTGTCCTGTGGATGCTGCGCACTGGTGGTGGTTGGAGAGAGACCCCGCCCCATATGATTGTAAAGCGCTTTGAGTGTACAGCACTATATAAATGCCTCATTCACTCACTCAAGACAGACACATGTATGTTTAGTGATAGCCATTGATCTTGACTGTATTGTTTATGATTGTGGTTGTTATTACTTACTACTTCTGTTTCCCAATACGATTGATGTTTTAATCAAAAAAGTTTCAGCTATTGAGATAACTTCTTGTTTTACCGTTTTCATAATATAACGTAAATTGAAATTTCTCAGATGACAACAATTCTTGATTTTAAAAAAATTATGAAAATGTTTATATTTTTTTATCATAGAAGAAGTGTGTTCAAGTTATTGTCTTTGCATTATTATAATTTTTTTTAATAAATCAAAATATCCCACAAAACAATTTTGCCATTGACGCATGATCATAATCAATATTTCTGTCTTTCAGATGCTGGTTCAAGTTAAAGAAGTTTTATCCAAACTTCCGAGTCTTGTTGAAATTACATTAACAGAGGTAAGAGAATAGAATGAGTGTTCCGTCACTAAAAAAGCTGGAATTCTATTTTTGGCTTTTCGTTGTTGTTTTTGTCCTCGTAGTAATTTCCTGTGATGAAAAATTGATATTCCTGTTCTCACTGTTGATTTCTCTTGTTGTTTAGACGGAGAAAATAACTATTTGTGGAGACACACATGGCCAGTACTATGATCTTCTAAATATCTTTGAGTTGAACGGTTTACCATCTATAACTAATCCCTATGTATCCTTTTCCTTTCGGGTCTGTGATATTGTCATACCTGCTCTCTTGAGTATGTAATTGAATATAAATTGTTTAATTGAATAATATAAAAAATAAAGCATCACCTTAGTCTAACTGTTTGCAGTATTTTTTTATAAATGTCATATAAAGTATACCCCCCCACTGAGATCCAGTGTATTAGTCTTGACTTCCGTCTCAGCTGTTCAATGGTGACTTTGTGGACCGCGGCTCTTTCTCTTTAGAAGTCATTCTCACACTGTTTGGCTTCAAGCTGCTTTATCCAGAACACTTCCACCTGCTTAGAGGTGAGGACACACCAACGTTTCCTTGTACACATTCCCTAACATGTTTGTGTGTGATGGACACATGTTATGATCCGAAATGTCTTTTTGTGAAGGTAACCACGAGACGGATAACATGAATCAGATGTACGGGTTCGAGGGTGAGGTGAAAGCGAAGTACACCGCCCAGATGTTCCAGCTCTTCAGTGAAGTCTTCCAGTGGCTTCCTCTCACCCAGTGCATCAATAACAAAGTGCTGGTATGACACAAGGCCGGCCATCAGATGCAGCATTTATACCACTTTGGATTTTTGTCTTTAGGATTTGAGTATGAGCTGAATTGTGTTTCAGGTGATGCATGGAGGACTGTTTAGTGAGGACGGTGTGACTTTAGATGACATTAGAAAGATAGAAAGGAACAGACAGCCTCCAGACTCTGGTAAGACATGTCTGATATCGCAAGAAAATGTTGTTCATGTCTGAGCTTATGTGGTCCTGCATAGGGCAGTGCGAAATAGCTAAAACATTTAATAAAATAAAAAATAATCTTGCTTTTTATTTAATTTTTTTCCATAATGTTTGAGTGGTTCAGCATTAGAATTTAAAAAGATAGATATTTTTAAAACATTTAACTAGTCAACTTAAAAATGTAACTATTAGGGCTGTCAAAAATTAAATAAAAATGAATTTCGAATATTCGTCAAATTTAAAATAAAAATCCATCCACATTTCAGGTGAGCATCAGGTAGACGTTATTAGGCGCACACAAGATGCGAAGACGATGTAGGTGTCATTGTATTTTAATGCTTTTTTTTAGCCTATCCAGTTGAACCCAATAGACGTGGCGCTGCTACATTGTTCATTCAAAATATTATGGAAAAAGAGAACATCAATGCGGAGATGTTGTTGTTTATGGCAAAACTGAAACCAAGCCGTTCACACAGAACGCATATTTAACGCATTTTCTTGCGTTTTCTCTATGAATGTACAATTAATGAAGGAGAGAGACAGCATCTCATGTCTGTATTAAAACTATACATATATTATTCTGCTATCTAATGAGTGAAATCCAATAGTTAAATGTGTTTAAAGCGATTTTTTTGCTTGTAGCAGTGAGGACAGGAAGAGGTTACCTGAGATGGAAGAGATGAGTTTTCAGGTGTCTGTTTGAATGCACCAGCCAGGAACGGTGAACGAGAATGTTCTGGGAGTGATTTTGGTCTCTGTGATGGCCCACGAGGCGTGTCACTAGAGATCTCAGACTTCTGAGGGGATGTGTTGATGTGATGGAAGTGGCGGGTGTGAGTGTGGTTGTTCTATATGCAATCATCAGTAAGAGCGAGCTGCAACTGGTAGCCAGTGCAGAGACAAAGAGAGGTTGCTTGGGTTCGCTGAGAAGGTGCCGCTGATTCTGAATAATCTGGGTTTGATTGGCATGATGAAGTCCAGCTAAAAGAGCATTGCGGTAACATCTAGAAATGATGGGCCTACAAGGTTTTGCTGCATGGTGTAAGGAAGGCTGGAGAGGAGAAGTGGTTGGATAAGTGAACTTCATCGAAAATTACCCCAATATTTCTGCAATTTTTGCTGAATCTATCTGGATGGTAAAATCGTTGGAGGAGGGAAGACAGAAGGCGAAGAGGGGAGTTTTATCAGTAGATTTGGATATATGGTTTATACAATTTTTTTTTTTTTAAAGTAGTGTTATTTTATTGCTTTGAAGAAACGTGCATGAGAACTAGTAATATTTATTGGTGAGAGTAGCGATGAATGTCGCCTGATTGGTTAGCTCTTCTGAAAGAAATGAGGATAACCATCAAGAGAGAAGCAGGTCAGCTATCTGTGAAGTGAAATGTTAAATGTCTTTTTGAGCAGTTCCATGTTTGAATGCAGTTGGGAAGGTGCTTAAGGAGAATTGTTGTTGATGTGTGTGAAAGATTGAGGAGATATTGCTTGGAGAAGGTGTGAAGGGTATTGGATCGAATATGGCTGAGAGGAGAAGAGTCTTTGGCCTTCATAGAGGACGGAAGGCGAAGAGGGGAGTTTAAGAATTTGGATATATTGATTATATACAAAATTCACTTTTTTAAATATAGAATTTTTGAGTTTTTTTTTGGTCGAGCCCCTTTTCTGCTATCAAGAGAGAAGCCAAAAGCTTTTTTTTCATGCCTTTTACAATATTGCATATTTAAGTACAAAATAGTAGTTTTTTAATACATCGTAATTATTAGCTATGTTTCCATCCAAAGATGCTAATTTAACTTGTGCGCAACAACTATCCAGTGAGTTGAAGAGAATAAAATCTTCACTTCCTGATTAACTTGCCTTAAATATCATGTAGAAAATTTCATTCGCTGCAGTAGGAGAAGGCACTGTATAGAATATTTTTGTATAAAATAAATTGCAAGCTTCAGAGCGTGCAGACGAAACGTGGTGATGTTATCTTATTTTCGGTGCATGTTGTTTGGGAGACTTTGCGCAAGCATTTAGGAGTTAATTATAATGAAGCACAACTTTTGGTGTTTGCAATGAGATCGGTTCGTTGGTTCGTCCAGTTTTATGCTGTCACATCGCAAAGTCACGTGTCTCCATCGTCAAATTTATGCAAAAAAATTGTTATCAGATAAAAAAAAATCTACTCAATTGTGCAAATTTATGCTTTTTTATTTATGCGCATCTTGGTCTTTCCATTCAGTGTTTTTTAATGCGATATTCCAAAATGCACATAAAAATAGGTGGATGTAAACAAAACCATCTGGTTAAAAATGGTTTCATTCCAAGTATAGGGCATATGAAGTGATCAAAATTATGTAAATTCAAGACAAATTCACTTGTTAAATATGAAGGCAAATAGTGTACAAAATTGTCTTAAACATTTTGTGTATGTTTAGAATAAATCGTTACGTCTTAAACTTAAACCGTTAAATATGAAGGCAATTGGATATGTGTCAAAATTGCATTTAAACATTTTGTGTATGTTTAGAATAAATCGTTAATAATGCTTAAACTTAAACAACAAAGAAAAACATTAAGACAATATTGGATCACTGTGTCAGTATGCTTTAATAGGTAATTATAATACTTATATGAGGCCAATAATGTTTAATCAAACAACAAAGAAAAACATGGAATCTCTCTGAGGGCTAAGTCACTTAGAACCACCCCTGTAACTTTAATAGGTAATTATTTGTTTAATTAGTGACAGTTTTCAGCCTGCAAGTGCAGTAAAATACTGTTTATTTAGGTCATTTGTATCGTTGTATCTAAAGGATATGGCAACTCTGAGGGCTAAGATGAAATCCTAGAACCGCCCCTGCAAATTAGCTGAAATAAATCATATTTGTTTAATTAGTGACACTTAGCCTGCACTGTGTATATTTAGTAAGCTTTATTTGAATCTGGCAATGTATAATTTTTTAACCTTATTTGCAATGAGGTAAACAACATTGCCCCCTTTTACTCTTAGCTTACTTCTCTATTCAGAGACTAAAAGTTTGTCAGCAGCTCACTTATAGAATAGGTTTTGAGAGAAAACATGCTGTTACTGCTATTTAGGAGAAATAGTGTAAGATACATAGCAACGAGGTAAACCCTGTTTTACTCTTAGCTTAAGAAAACTTCTCTATTCCTTAGTTTTGTAGCATTTAAGATAGGTTTTGAGAGAAAACTATTACTGTAATTTAGGAGAAATAGTGGTAAGATACTAATTTTGTGAATACGGCCCTTGATTTCCTCAATAAATTAAATTGTGGCAGCCATACGGTTGGATCATTTTTGTCTATTAACTGTTACCTTTGGTGTACTTTCATTGTGTCTAATTGTAACGTTTTCTAATGTTTTGATTCAAAACCTTGATTTCCTCAATAAATTAAATTGTGGAAAACCATTACATTCAAAGTAATCGATCACATTTGAAAACTTTTCCAGCCCTAATGTATACACTGAAGAAACACTGGTAATATTTAGTAATATAATCATAATTAAAAGGCCCTGCCAGCCACACAGCACACTCTAGCAGTGTTATGAAGCGTTGCCTCATTTTCAGCTGAGCGAAGTATCTTTCTCGCGCAGGTTATGCTCTCCGCTGTGTTTCCTCCTTCAGACGAAGGTTATGCGATGTGTGTTCTCCTCCAGAGTGGACGGTCCATCAGCAAGCGGGGTGTGAGCTGTCAGTTTGGGCCTGATGTTACAGAGCGCTTCCTGGAGCAGAACAAGCTGCAGTACATAGTGCGCAGTCATGAGATGAAAGCCGAGGGTTACGAGGTCACTCACTCAGGGAAGTGCATCACCGTGTTCTCAGCGCCAAACTACTGGTACGGAAATAATGAGCAATGAATGAGCCTCCAATTAACCAAGAGCTGTAGAAACATCTGGGTGAATGTCATGTCAAGAACGTGTCCTAGTCATATTACACAGATAAGCTAATCATATTCTGCATCAAGAAAATTAAGCCTGATTACTGCTTCATTATGAAAATTATTGTCTAATCAGCATAATTTTGCTCCACATTATGTGGCTCACTAAAAACTAAAATGTGGCTAAAATTGCAGAATCTAAGAATATGGTACAAAAAGCAACTGTTGTAATGTGCCATATTTAGTCAATATTGCATAAGACATTGCATTATTAGTTATAAATTATGGAAAATGTCAGATTTAATGCAGTCTTATTGAAAATAAACCATGTTAGAACATGTGGTCAAGTCAGAATGAAATGTCTGAATATATTCACGACTGTTTTGTTTTTAGTGACCAGATGGGAAATAAAGGAGCTTACATTCATCTCAGGGGATCAGACCTCAAGCCAGAGTTTCCACCAGTTTATTGCTGTGGTCAGTGGAGTTTCATTCTTATACATTTACATTCACTCATTTTTAGGGGTGAATGTTTGCATGCACCCTCTTAATGCAATTATAATGAGATTTTGACAATATTGCAATTAATCCTTACCTCATGTAAACGCAATACTTCGATTTAAATACTGTGATTAAGCTCATAATCGCAGCAAGCATAATCGTATTAACATAGTACGCCGATTTTAATCTAAATGTACAGGCACCTTAATCGCAGTATTGCCGCTCTGACCAGAGTGCGCCTGTGATGAATGACGGGACGCGCACCTGTAGTAATACACAGATTAGAAACGATGGAGGGGAAGAAAGCATCTCATTTCTGGGGAAAACACAACTCGCTGCCATCAGTCTCTGTTCCTTACCTTCATCCAGAAACAGCGAGAACACAACGGCAGCGTACACACAAACAAATTCCATCATATTTCTATGGCGCCGAAAAAGCGTGCATTACAGCCATACAAAATCATTATGCATTATACGTAAATAAATTAAAACAGTGGCCAGTAAACACACCTGCTCTTTCGGAGTCCATCATTTGTGCTGTGCAAAGAACTATGTGAATAATGGCAGTAAAAAATTAACCACAATTCTTAGCGAATAATAAGAATAATGGAAATTGCATGTAAACGGGAGTAAGAGCTTTGCTCGTGACATGTAAACATCATAATGCGATTAAGTTCTTACTCTGATTATTGGAAATAATCGCATTATTCATGCGCATGTAAATGTAGTCACTGATATATCAGCTGATATTTGGCATTTTTTTATTATTGCATTGGCTGATAAGTGTTTCTGTTTGCCGATGTGTCTGAAGCATGACTTATTTTGAGCGTCATTAGTTTACTGTCTCTGTTTAACAGTTTTAGTCATAAATTAGAGAGTAAACAAAGTAATCCGTATATGAAACAGTATTGTAGCGTTTGCATTTCTAGAAAGCCAAATGCTGTAATACTTTCTCAACTCTCTAAACTCATCATTTAAACAAGTCTTTGAATATCTAATAAATGTTTAATTTGACAAACCTTGACTTTTTCAAATCTAGCTGTGAGATCCTGTACAATGTGTGCTTGTAGACGGCATAAAAACAAGTGTGCATGCGAATAGGATGCAGACAGAGTCTTTGCTGTTTTTGTGAAACATACTATAATAGGATTACAGAACCAAGAAGATGCCATCTAAAATATATTTAGCAAATTCAATTTTTCCACCATATTTATTCATTTTTATTTTTTAATTATTTCTAACTTAGTAATTATTATTATAATAAATAATATAAATGTGATGCGATCTAGGAAAACCGAACACATGGTGAAATTTGACCTTTTTTAGGTTTTGATGTCATATGAAAGCTGGGTTCAAGCCCTTTTCATAACTGTTGTTTTTTTGTCCATAGCTTGACCGTAACGGTCATAATGTGATTTTGAGAAAGCCGGGTTTAAAGTGAGACTGGTTTCACGTTCACTTCACGGGTTTAACGAGAGCTGTAGCGCTATACTGCATCATTACACAAACAGACTAACTTTGCCCTGAAGAGGACAGTTTTCTGTTGTTTATCGTGGGCATAGTCTCTGAACTTTTGATCACCCCTTGTTTGTTTAGATAGCACGAATATTGTACCTCAGAAAAGCAAACGCAGCACAACTGTTCTCGCACCTGTGCATATACAGACTGTCATCGGACTCCTCTTTAGTAACCTCCTCATCCGATCCTTCATCTCTGGATGTGAAATAGTTCATTATAACATCGTTTTAGGGCACTGACAACGCCAAGATTGGGCAGACTGAGACGAGCAAGATTATTAGTTTTCTTAATAAATAAATAAATAAACTTTACGTGCCGTAGTTTACACAGGACTGGCGGGAAATGTGCAGTGATGCACCTTTATTATACATGTTCCAGGGTTTATTTTGATAGGGTAGGTTAATTGTTTTTGCGGTGTTAAGAGAAAGCACCTCCGCAGCGCGTTCATAAGAGAAAGATAGTCTTTTCTGCTTGCTGCAATAAATCGCTATTTTTCTGCTCTAAACAAGTGACTTTTGCAAAGATATTTTCAGAGATGATAGACAAGATGTTATAGAATAATAATTTAATGAAAACCTAATTTTGACAAAAAAATTACATTCAACCTACTTTTCGAATTTCCTGAAAACGTCCCAGCGCCACAACTGGCGGGTTTTCCCAGATCGCATCACAAATATAATCTCAACAATTGTTATACATTTTTATTATTCATAAAAATGAATGCATGTTTTAAATTAAAATAGTGTAATGTTGCATTTATCGGCTTCATATTGACCTCCTTTGAGATTTCAACATGGGATCTAAAATAAAATAACATTGTTCATTTTCATCACATGATTTTTGGTAGAAGTGCAACAACATTTGTTGTAGAAAATTGCTTGTCTGAAAATGTCTCGTATAGCATTCATTGCAAGCACTGTACAATTATTTAAATATGATTTAGTGTTTCTGCAGGTCGTACAAAGGTCTTTAAAAGTCATACATTTTAAAATTCATAAAATCGTGGAATTAAAAATGAATATCTTCCTCAGTATTTGTTTTTCAAAACAAATATTTAAACATCCTTAAATCAAGATACATTGACTTGAGATGCAAAGTGATGTTTTCTGAAAAAAATTAACAAAATACCTATAAATGGGGTATGAAAAATTAATTGGTGGATATTTGCTGCCTTTATTCATAAACTCACTTCATTTTGATTAATTTCACAGAAAGCAAGACTTGTGCCATCACTTTTTGCAGTGTGATCACACAAAATGTCTTTAATTGGTCTTATAAAGGTCTTTAAAATGTATTTTTTATTTATATTTACCTTCAAAAACCCTTTTAATATAATTTATGTAATATTTCCAAAAAAGTCATTTCTCACTGATTAGGCATGTATTCCTGAGACGAATGCAGTCTGTAAACGGATGTCTCTCTCTCCTCAGCCTCATCCAGATGTCAAGCCGATGGCGTACGCTAACTCTCTGATGCAGATGGGGATGATGTAGAGGTGAAGCAGACTGGGGTCTGAACTCGAAGTCCACACAATCTCTCACATTCTGCTCATCTCTGTTTCCCACACGCGCACACTTTACTGTACTCAAACCTGTAGATACATGGGGAAGAACCACATTGGCGATGCCTTGACTTAAAAAAAGGAACTAGGAATGTTATTTGCTATTTCATGGATGTTGTTCTTGGATTGACCCTCCCCACGCTCTTGTCATTAATGTATCCGTTCATGTAGAGCTGCATAGTTTGAATTGGATGTTTAGCTCTGTCATAAATGAGCTGAATTGTACCAAAGAATGGGTAAGTGTATGTGACGCATCCCAAAGTGAGAGTTGTTGATGTAGGATTCGACTAAAAACCTGATCAGCACTTTTACCCAATGGTGTGTTTCTACACTGGGCCTTTATTTTGAAATTGTACCCCTTCACAGTCCCCCATCCTATTTCATCTACTGTTGGGAGGGAGAACAGTGTGTGTGCTTTCTATCAAAAAACATAATAAAAGTCAACTTTCATAACAAGAAACTCCACCCAGAGCATCTGTCACGAGGTCAGGGTTTCTGTGATGCAAACAAATGTAGGTACTGTGTTAGCTCCAGTCGTTTTCTTCACTCTTTCAGAATAGGGAAAACTGCAGTATTGTGAAGCTCAATAAGTGTTCTCCACTCTGTAGGCAGCTCCCACACGTTCTCTCGCTCAACATGCTGGACTCAAATGCACTGGAGGTGCTCTGTAACCCTCGTATAACCTTCCACTGTCTGTCTAGCAGATCCCGAACCCTTCGTGTGGACTCCAAGTAATACAGCACAAACCTACCTTCCTCTCTTTAAGCGCACAGCAGCCATGTCCCATGCCCTTGACTTTTTAGAGAATATCATATACACCAATATATATAGTTGTGTGTGTGTGTATATATGTGTTCATATACACGCACACACACATACATTGTATAGTTGAAATGTCTGTACATGTTTGGAAAACAGAAGTTACTGAATAAAACGGGCAGTCCAGTAATGTAGTGTTCACACCTCTTTGTGTTCTGTTAGTGGACATGAGTAGTGGCACGGGTCTCATTATCCGCTCATATGAAAGAATGTTTCATTCCATCGACGAGGACCGAATCGGAAAACGTGTCATTTAAAAAAAAAAATCTCAATACTGCACAATAGGCATCGTGTCTGGCGAAATATGTTTTAAATAAAAATGTAAACAAAACTAGTTTTGTGACTTGTTTTTGACTCGCAGAGGTTTAGCTGGTCTGTGTCGAGCCAGAGAGCTTGAATCTTGACATCAAGTGTTATTTGAAGTGTTTTAGTGAGTTTATGCGGTTATGTTTGACATTTAAAAGAGTGTTACGCTGAGTGTTCTGTGGTTAGCATTGGGTTAAAGTGTATTGCTGTGGTTAGCTTGTGGGTGGCTACATGAACACATGCTTGTATGGGAAAAGATTGTGCTGCTGCCAGTAATACATACAATTACATGCTAGTTCATTTACTCTTGGCATGTGCTATGTTAGCTATTTAAATGAAATAACAAAAAAAATAATTGCTTTCAGAGCCACAACACAAATGTCCTACAATAACATTATAACTAACAATCTTAGCTTATATGGACATGTACTGTTTTAATAATAATACAAAATATATGAAGGCATACAATAATGTTAGAATGCTAGAAATAAAAAGCCACATGAGAGACTGTTATATTACTTATCCATTTATTATCTTATCTCTAGTTAGCCCACATATTTGATTGGACAAGCAGTTTTCCAAAGAGTTATGATAATTATAACAGATAATATTACATACATTCACAGTTTCACTAAATATGTAATGCATATCTAACACTGTTCACTGAAGAAAAAAGTGGTGTAGATACAATTTTAATTCAGATTATTTGTTTGTGAATAAAACTGAGACACTTCTTCTACATAGGAAGACATGTAAACTTACAGTAGCCTGCAGGCAGCTGTCCAAAATGGGCGGAGACTGGAAAAGTGAGCTGTAACATTGAGAGGAAGCCCCGCCCCCTTTTGGAGTCCCCCCCCCCACAGCTTTGTTTCACGAGTGGAAAACTTTTCTTTCTTTTTTTTTCAATTTTAAGCTCACTTTGTTTATTTATTTGTGAATCCGTTTCACTTTTGTGAAATGTATTACATTTATTTGCGGATCTTATTTCAGCTGCTTGTGAAACTTTCTGTTTTGCAACAATAAACAACCCCATACCCTCAGCCTCGTTATTGAGAAGAAAAAAAAGGAAAATATGAAATACGCCATCAAAACAATCTTATTATTTTATCATACTTTTAAATTATTGCAATACATTTGCAAAAAAAAAAAAGGTTTAAAGAGACGAGTCACCTGAAACTTCACAAGCCCCGCCCACTCGAGTTCCTTTCCATCATCGGTCTGCAAACAAACCCATGAGTGTCGAGCAGAGGCTCCTCGCGCCGCGGCTCGCTGACACGGTGACGGGCGACATGAGTCTGGGAGCAGAGCTGTGTTCTAAAGCACAGAAGATGCAGGTGGAGGAAGACTTGTACTCGTATGAAGACAGCGAGGAGCTGTTCGCAGCGCTTCGGCAGAAGGAGGATGAGCTTCTTCTGGCTGCTCGGCTGGGAAACGCTCTGCTGCTGGAGAACAGACAGCTGAAGGAGGAGAGAGACGCGCTTCACGACAAATACACGCCGCAGCTGGAGGTCAGCGACTTCACAAACACCGCCTGTATATAGACAGAATTCGTGGAAAGCGATTGTTTTACAGAACGCGTGATATTGATTTCTCTATGCTAGTACATGTCTAATACTTTATGTAATGTGGTCCTAAAAAGTTTTCGGACACTTGAGGGCAGACAATAATTAAAATTATTGTGTTAGGCTACATATGAAATAGTGAAATCCCGTGATGCTAGAATTTTCCTCAAAACTAATTGTACTTTTATGTAACAGGTGTCTTGATATTTTTAGTGGCTTGGTCAGTTTCCATCAGGTTCACATGTGTCTCCATTCTCAGCTCTATATCTGCTGATTTATAGTCTTACTATAATAGTTTAATTTGAACAGTGAACTTTCTATAAAGTCAATGGCACTTGCTTTGATTCTTTATCTAATGTAGGCTAATCAGACATTTTTACTTTTCAAAGGATTTTGATGCCACTCTATAAATATGTAAAGGCAGGTATTCAACATTTAATGTAAAAGTAAATTTGATTTCTCTTTTAAAGAGAAGCATTTTCAAATAAGATCTGAAATGAGAACAGGGCCAGATCAGATTTCATGCTGGTGTTTTCTCATTTAATTATTGCAAATCTGATTCAGTTTAAAAAGCTGTAAGACTTTGAATATCAAATATGTTACCATAAAGGAATAGGTCTCTCGGAAATTAATATTCTGTTGTTATTTATTCACCCTCACGTTGTTTCATACACTATGCCTTCTCTGACATCTGTGGAAATCAGGGGTCATTTACAGAAACATAGCCTAGTTATGTCTTAATTAGCCAGTTTGACTTACTAGCAGTTAACAAAGTGGTAATCAGTCTTAATGTTCTACTTCAAATTAGACTAATCTACCTTTTAATGTAATTTACTTAAAAAGTTAGGACCACTTTTGAAAAAAATTATATAACTAGTTGCTTATTAGCATGTATATTATCCATTCGTTAGTAGTAATTAAGCACATATTAATGCCTTATTCTACATGATCTTATTCTGCATCCCTAATCTTACCCAACACCTAAACTTAACAACTACCTTACTAACTATTAATAAGCAGCAATTATGAGTTTATTGAAGGAAAAGTTAGTTAATAGTGAATAAGTTTTCCCTATTCTAAAGTGTTACCAAAAATATTAACTTATATTAGTTGGACATGACGATGTGTATGGCAACATTTTTTTTGTATTTATTGTCATTGGAAGTTCACTAAATGTCTATTATTATTTTTTTGCAAATTAAATGTAATTGATTCTACTAATAAGAAACTTTGCATCTACATGTTATCTTACTAAGCCTAAACTAACAGTCTACTAGTACTCTGATGACTGCTAGTTAGTCTGCAGTGGACTGTGGAGTGATATCTGAGGTTGGTTTGGGTGTGTGTCCTCAGGAGCTGGAGCAGGGCAGGTACGAGCTGCGGGTCAAACTGGACGACTGCCAGGCGCAGTGGGAGAGTCAGGTGTCCGAGCTGGAGCGAGACGTGCAGGAGCTGCAGGCGCAGGTCCAGAGGCTGAGCCAGAGTCTGAGCGAGGCGGAGAGAGAGAAGAGCAGACTGAAGCATGAGCACAGCGAACAGAGCCAGAGACTCGGAGAACAGCTGCAGAGGGTCAGTGACACCTACTGTACATCACATCAACCGCTCTTTTCAAGCACCGCTTTAATCATGACTGCTGATCTGATCAAACACAGACCAGAAGTATTATTAATCCCTCGAGTAACACACACTGCAGGCATAAAATAACAGCTCAATGCAGCATTAGGCCAACAACCTCCACACTCACTCACATTCGATTAGTAAATACATGTTTACATGATATCATGATGAGTTGTATTTAATCACGATTTCTGTTTCTCACGATTTATACGTGCACTCGTCTGCAATATTTACATTGTAACAAGCCTCCACAAGCTTTCGGTCGCCAGATTTCAAGAGTTTAAATCCCCCAGTCAGAGCTTTTTTCATAAATCTGTAGATGTATTTTATTTTTATTTTTAATTGTATTATTATTTTAATTTAATTTAATTTAAATTATTTTTTTTTATTTTAGTTTTAGTTTTAATTTTATTATTTATTATTTAATTTAATTTTATTATTATTTGTTTTTAATTTAATTTTTTAATTTAATTTAATTTAATTGTTTTTTATTTTATTTTGGCCCAGTGGTTTATTTAATCTTCCCAACCTGGCAACTATGCGCTTGCGTGCGTTCTCTCTACTTTACAGAAAAGCATTGCTGAGCTGAAAGCAGTTGGAGTTTATTGCTCTATATTCTGCTTAAATGAAAGTTTACTTCAGCCAGTCTGTTTTCTTTCATGCCGTCATTTGCATTGTTTGCTCTGACTAAATCTGCTAAATATAAATCAAATGTAAAAAAGCCAATAATCGTGATTATATTTTTGAGCAAATTAATCATGATAAATCGTTAAACCATTATCATATGAAAATCATTGTGCACTTTTCCCACACTCATATCCGCAGTGATCAAAGTGACAAGCCAGTGTTGATGATGCAATCATTAAGGGCAGGTCTATTTACGCATGTGTTGCTTTGGTTGTGTAATGATGTGTCCTTTATTAGCCAGACAGCAAAACCCAACCACACACTTTACTGCAGACATACGCATGCACAAGGCTCATAAAAGACTTTAACGATTATAAAGGCCAATAATGCGTCTGATACTGTCTCTTGCTCAGATAAAGATGAAGTCACACTGTTCCTGGGCTCATGATACGATATGGAAAAATGAGCTGACATTCCAAATATTGTGAGGAAGAAAGTCCATACAGTACATGCTATTAGCAAATCTATGAGTAACACTTTACAGTATCAGTAAACATGAATGATAAATAATAGTTCTATAGCATTTGTTAAACACAGTTATTCATATTTACTGCATCAATGTATTTTTAAAATAAATAGAGTTATGTTAAAATTAGTTAATGCACTAACATGCACAAACAATGAAGAACTGTGTTTTTATTTAGTAACATTAACAAAGAGTAATGAATGCTGTTAAAAGTATATTGCTCATTGTTGGTGAATGTTCGCTAATGCATTAACTAATGTTAACGAATAGTCACGTATTGTAAAGTTTTACCGATCTATGAAATGACATGGTGGTCACGTGTTGATTTTGGCTGTGTAAAGAGTGCATGATCTCAGGGTTTGGCTCAGGGTTTGTGGAAGTGCTGTTTTGTGACATTCCTCATCCTTTCCACAGCAACATCTGAGTCAGATTCCAGAGATAACCGTATTTAATTCATAAAGCATGTTACATTTCAGCTCAAAATCAACAGAGAAAAACAGGAAATTATATTTTGCATAAAGAAAATGAAACATATTTTAGGATTTCAAGATGTTTTGGTGAAACTTTAGATAAGTGAACATACATTCACTATTAACTAACAATTTTCCATCACTAAACTCCTAATTTGCTGATTATTGATAGTAAGGTAGTTGTTGTAATAGTTATGTTTAGATATTGGGTCGGGTCGGGTCGGGTTAAGGGATCTAGAATATGATCATGCATTATTATATTATTTATAAGTACTAATAAACAGCCAATATGCTAGTTAGCATGTTAATAAGAAACTAATTATATTGAATATTGTTCCCAAACTGATTTTTTTCTTCTACATAGTTATTTTTATAATAATTGAAGTTTGAATGTTTGTTAAATAATTGACATTATTCCTAATATTTATTCTAATTACATTCTCATTACTATAATACAGTAATGTTTTACATTATTACAGTAAAAATACTGCAATACATTTACTTTTTCAATCAGGATAAAGTAACAAATAACACCATGATGTATAAATGATGTTATACATGATGTATAAATACTTAACAGACAAACAGACAAATAAATACATAAATAAAAATTGGGTCACTTTATTTTAAGGTCCAACTCGCTAATAACAAATCATTAACTATGACTTGCCTCAATAAACTCCTAATTTGCTGCTTATTAATAGTTAGTAAGATAGTTTGTAAGGATGTAGCATATGCTCATGCAGAACATGTGCTTTATAAGCACTAGTAAACAGCATATATGTTAATAATAATGAGCAACTACAAAACATCAAAACAAGGAAGAACCTTGTCATTAAATGGAATAATATTATTATAATTTTGTTTTAGGCTAAACATAAACCGACTCACCGCATTAATATAGCATTGGATTATAATAGAGTATTAGAGTCAGAACAATGTATTTTATAACAGCAATTTGACTGATTTATTTATTAATTGATTTAAATTGATTGGAAATGTATTATAAATTCCAATGATTTTAAATTAATCAATTCTGTTTGGAGTCCTTAAAAGCTTGTTTCTGTTTTAGTTTTAATTTTAATTCTGCCAAATTTAATTAATTTATTTTTTATTTTTTTATTTTTTTATTTTATTTTATTTTATTTTATTTTTCTGTGGCAGAAAAAAATAAAACAACAGAATTGTTAAATGTAAACTTTCTTTTGTGAAAGAAAGTCAGAATTCAGAGTTGATACCTTGTTTATATTTCCATGGTGGAAACAAGCTTCCATAAGTCACCTCTGTGTCTTCGTTTATGAGACGAGAAACCTAGATTTAGATCCACCTGCTCCTGTTGACTCATTCTGTGTGGAAACCACTTTCAGACTCGACTCATATCTAATCTCACAGATCTGTTATGCTCAAGCTCAAGGTTTGCAGATGTGTTTCTGTATGCACACTCGCCAGGACTCCCAGTTCAAACTCATGAGGTACTTTAATAAAGCTGTTAATAACATTTAATCCCAGTTTGCTATGACAGACAGGCTGTAGTTTAGAGTAATGGCTCACTCATACCATCCCACTCCCTCTCATCAACACACGACACACGTCACTACACTGAAGCAGAGTCTGGTCTGTGAGAAATCAAAGATCAGGAAACACTGATGTTTATGAATCCCATCCTGCTCCGAAGGAAGAGGAGTATGTCTTACTCATTACACCACGGCTTCCACCATGCATATGTTTTTATTATAACTGCTCTCAAACAGGGTCCAGAGTGGAGTTACAGAGCGCCTTTTATGCTGCTTTTGTCTGTTATGGTAAACAGCTCTTTTCGGGGTGTATGAAGCCTTGAATGGTGAGTATTTATGTATGAGTGTCTGAGTTTTGATATACTTTTGGGGCAAACGTAAACTTGTGTATGTATGTGTGTGGACCGGTGTTCCCAGTGAAACCAGCGTAATAAACCTGCTAAATACTGAACGTTTTCATAAAAATGCAGAAAGCTTTGTGTGAGGTCTAGGATTAGGTTAGGTTATATATGTGTATTTGTGAGTGTTCAGCCTGGTGTTACTGTTTGAGACATACTCATAGTACCTAACAGTCTGTACAGAACATAGTCGCACAAAAGCATAAAGAGAGTCTATCGGGAGAATTCAGGGTAATTTAGAGGAGATCAGCCTCCCGTGTTGTTTTCAGAGAAGTCTTTAAACAAGCATGTGTTATTGCAGGAAATCTGTGCCTTCCTGTTCCAGGCTGTAAACCTCTCGGGATGCTACAAACACACTTGTACAGGATTTGACAAAAAAACATAATAAACAAGAGCCTTATCAATATGCTTTGTTGTACATTAGTATAGTTATTATTGTAATCTACAACATTCCATGTTGCAGTCAGGACTGCATGATTTTATTTCTTTATATCACTGGGCACAGATTAATTATCTTCCATTCAACTAAAGGAAATGAATGATGTCAAGTCTTCTGACACAGTTTCAGGAGTATATTCAGGAGTATCTCTTTGAATGGTTTACTTTAAGAAGTATCCTGGAAGTGTCGAGCTGTTGAGGTCATGCGACTCTGATTCAGCAAATCAGTCACAGTTTAACTGCATGGCTTGGTAAATCATTCACACTTGTGCTGTTCTCCAGTCACCTGATGTGAGGTGGACCAGTCTTACGTAATGCCACACCTGTCCTCAGCAAACTATCATCCAAGCCATTTTCAAAAGTGTAATAGCTGTATGTGCAACAGCAATAGTGATGCTTCATAGCATGCAAACAAATTCCACAAATGGAGTTACACTACTTGTTGAATAGCTTTTATTTCTTTCCGTTGTCTATACTCTCTAGGTTGTTTATCAGTGTGGTGTAATTAGCAGTGTTTAGCACAAGCACTATGTCAGATGTCCAAAACGAACAAATGGGAGCCCGTTTAGCAGAGCGTCTGTAACCTTCACGGCCCGGTTGTTTGGTGTTTTAGGAGCAACATTCTTTACTATTATGACTGCATGCACAAAGCATGACAAGACTTCTTCAGTAGTATGTGAAACAGTAGGTAAAATCCGGACCATGAAAGACGGGTTGTGTCCAAACAACACAGAACTACTGCAAAAACATGACACCAAACCTAAATATTCACTCTTACACAAAACCGACCACACAACCAACATCCACGGAAACTTTAAAATACGGACACCAGTGCTAAAGTGCATAACGTATGGTGTCATGATCATAAAACCTGACCAAACAAATCACCTGACTTCAGTATTATCAAACCATTGTGGGCAGTTTTGGAGAGAAGAATGGAAGCGGTTCCCTGCTTCAGCATCTCTAAAGCAGCTAGCAGATGCTCTGATAGACAACATTCAGCTGAAGACGATTCAAAAGGTGTATGAATCTGTCCTAAGACGGCTGACAGCTGTAATAAAGGCAAATGGTGGTAACACACCTTCATAAAAATATTTCCCGGGTATTTTGTTCAAACCCTGTAAGTCTAAAGTAGGGAATCTCCAAATGATGTAAAAAAGTTTAACAATAGTTACTTGTACATACAGTTGTTTCCATAGTATTGTGTGCAACAATTATTTGTTTGTTGAATATTTTCTTATTAATCTTTTGAATTTTCTTCCTTGAGCAAATTTTGAAAGCTTTTGCATCATCTAAAAAATATACAATTTTAGCTACTACTGCTAATAATGCCGTCCCTTCAGTGATACAATCTGACTCATTAATAAATTGAGATTTATTAGTTTGGAGATGCCAGGTTAATATGCTTCCTCAAGAATGCTGTCTGCCTTGGGGCATCAGCTCAGGTATTAAAACACTTGAATCTGAACAATGTATCTCATGATAGTAGTTTTGCTGTTTTATTCGATGTTTTTGTAGTAAATTCTTCCTGTTTTTTAATCCTCTCTATGTCTTCTTTTATGAACGAAACCTAAATGTCGATCCACATTTGTGTGTACAACACGTTCTCACACCTTTGTCTCACATTGGACTGGTATCTAATCTAATATCTAATCAGATTTGTTACGCCAAGGCCAAAGTAACACATTTTTTATCTGTGTTTGCACACTTGCAAAAACTCCCAGTTCTAGCTCATGAGCTCATTTGTATTTTCTTGTTGGTTTTTCTTCTGAATTTTGAGTCAGTTTACTATTTTGACAGTTGTGTGTCATGCAAAAAAAAAATATTATGCTATTAATTCAGCAAACCTTGTTAGATTGTATCAGAAATAAATTGAAATAAATTGATTCATTAGTTTGGAGACGCTCTGGCTTGGGGCATCAGCTGGCAGGAGCGTTACTGAATGCAACAATGCACTGGTTAACGTAGCCAGTCCTGAATAGCCCTTCCCTCATGGGACCACTAACCTTGTGGTGGTTGGAAGTTGAATCTAATTGAACCAGGACCTCTAGCCACCCCTCCATATGCTGTTGAGCGTGGGGTCATTCCTGCCCCCATCCCATAAACGCTCACATCTGGCATGATGATGCCTCTGCCAAGACCAAGATGCCAAGCTGCATCTGTCACACGGCTCTTTGATCAGGTTCTGAACGCGTGTGATGCACGCTGACGTCTGTCCAGTTATCTGCTGATTCAGGTTCATCACCAGAGGCCCTCAATCGGCCAAAGCAAGCTTTTGTTCCGCTCTTATCAAGCGAACTTAACTCCTTTTCATTGTGTAAATGGGACACATTCCTTACTGGAAAAACACGTCTTTTTGTTGTTGTTACTTTTTCGTCTCGATGTTGCTGCGTCCGGATATCACCCGTTTGATTTATGTACATATTTGAAAGCTGAAAAAGCATATAGTGGTTTGATTAGTGAGCTGTGTTGTGTATGTTTAGGGAATGGAAGTGGAGCGAGCCATGACCAACGAGCTTCAAAGACTGAAACAGGAAATGAGAGAAAGAGGGCAAGCCAGACCCCAGGACGAAGAAATCATCAACGCTCTTAGAGAACAGGTGGGAAGCTGTTCATACTTACACACTGCATTGTATTTTATGCTACTACATGGTATATACAGTAATTACAGTGAAACTATGTCCTATTCTGAATATCCTGCTGTCCATGCATGCTTGTGTATTAAATGTTATGCAACAGTACGTTCCAGATCGCACATTTGATTGGCTGACAACTTTCAAAAAGTGCTTTCACTGTTGTATCATTACAGTTGTCTTTGTTTGTGGCATTCTAGACTAGACAATAGCTGTGTTCCAATACAGAGGCTGAATCCTTGGAAGCACACAGACTTCAAAGACCACACCTTCGCCTTAAAGGTCGATCTGAGCGAAAGCAAAACAGGGCTCACAACCTGCCTAATATGTTCACCTTGGTCCACATATGTACATAAAAGTCTAAATCTATAAAATAGCATCTTAGTAAGACATACACCACTTGAAAGTCAGTGTGTAATGTTTTGATTAGGTTGAAACCCAATACTTAAAGGGATAGTGCACCCAAAAACGGAAACTTCTATTATCATTTACTCACTCTTAGGTTGTTCTAAATCTGTTTTCAGAAGAAACTGAGTTTCTTTCTTTTTCTTAACACTAAAAAAGATATTTTGAAGAATGTTGGTAACCAAACAGTTTCTGATCCCCATTGACTTCCATAGTATCCCCCCCCCCCCCCTCATACTATGGAAGTCAATGGGGACCAACAACAGTTTAGTTTCTAATATTCTTCAAAATCCATTCCATTGAACAAATAGAACAATCCAGCATTTTAGAACATTGTAAAATCTTTGTTCCATAGAACAAAAAATATTATAGAGCTTTGGAACGTTATATGGGGTGAATAAATAATTGAACTATCTCTTTAGATTTAAAATCGTAAACTTTTTCTCAATAAATATCCTGTCGTCACTGGTGTGCAATGAATCTTGGGCCGGGATGCGAAGGATCCATCTGTAGTAGCCTTCATGGCCTGGAAATGATGTTGCATTTAAAGGTCTCTTTGAATTGGGACAGCCTTCATTGTGCCGCTGTGATGCATTTAGTCTTCAGATGCAGCCTTCAAAGGATGCAGCCTCTGAATTGAGACACAGCTCTTTGAAGAAGTTCACCCTTCATCAATGGACAGCAAGCAAAATCTGTTCACCTTCTCTTCCATTCAAGAATTATAATAGCATGCAAACATAACTATTTTACTGTAACTAGAACCACATGATAAAGTGAACGTGAATGGTTGGAGAATTTGCTCACTTACAGAACAACTTTAGGGTAAAAGCTATAATAATGTGTGTGTGTTTGTGTATTTTCAGGTGGCACGGCTCACGCAGCGGGAGCAAACACTCGAGCAGCGCCTGAAGATGACTTGTCAGGAGAATGAGGAACTAAAAGACACTGTGTCCACACTACACGTTCGCCTGAATCTACAGGAACAACAGAGTCACACACACATACAACAGGTTAGGCAGCTCTCTTTCACACACACGCACCCGCACACGCGCGCGCACACACACACACACGCACGCACGCACACACACACACATGCAATACATATTAATAAATCTTTAATTTTAAAGGAATAATCCCATTTGTTTTCTTTTTAATTTTAACAGTAAACCTCTGTTGTGCAGCACATTGTTTGCCAAAAAAATAAAAGGTTTTAATTTTCATTTAATTTGGTAAATTAAATTAATGTTTTATGCCTTCATCTGATTACCAGAAAAATTAAGAACATTTTATAGGGCCCTATTATTGTTTAAGAAAGGACCCTATACAAAATTCTTCCTCTGAAGACTGCTTAGATGTGTTTTACTTGAAGCAGCGCTGCTAGACCGATCAGTGTGAGTCAAAGTATTGTGAGAGCTATAAGAGAGCAGGACGTCTCCTTATGCTTTCTCTCGCCGTACTTTGATGTCATACAATCGTCATACATTACTCTCGCGTGTCACGTGACAGAGTATAATCGCAGCCTCTGCGATTCTGCGCAGCCTCTGAAATCGTTTTTTCATATCGCAATATTATTGCAAATGCAATTAATCGTTCAGCCCTAATCGATACCCAGTCCTACCTCACAACCCAATCCGATTCTTAATCTACACTTTTTCTTTATAATGAGTTGATCGACTTTCAGTATATCATTTATTTGTGCATTTCTATTAAATTACTTTATACAATAGCAAATTTATAATTTGTATAATACAGATCAATTACATGTTAATAATTATAATAAACCTACTTCATAAATCAATAAAGGGGAACAAAGAAACACAGGACACAAGGTGCTTTTACTATCTGAGAGTGATGTTAATATGACGTTATCCAGACAAGCGCAGTTATGGATTGTTCTGTTTTTCTCTGCATTATTGCAGCAGCTCTAATAGACTAATGCACAAATCTATCTCAACATATCAGATGTTTTGTCCTGCCTTTAAGACATAACGATTGTGTTTGCACTATAAAAACATTTTGAGATGCAAGTGCATTTACCGCTCACACAGAGTCGTGCACAGTCACATGCCACGCGCACCTTCAGAATGATCACACAAAGGGCACGTGAGCATTTGAAAGCAGCCGTCTGTCAGTAAGTGAGCTTCAAGGATCCAGTAAGTGCTGCATTCCAAGCGGCATTCTTGATGCGTACGGAAGCATTTGGAAGGGAAAACATAGAAATGCTGGCGGATGTTTCTCAGTGCATATTCTGTGCAAATGAATCCGCAATCATGAAACGCCATACAAGTTTATATACGCATTTGATGTTGTGTGTTTGTATGTAATTGTCAGAAAGCAGAATACGACTGTCTCTAGCGTGCACAAATAGAATTGATTCTGAAATGTTCAGGTTTGATTCAGAATTGTTGAAGCGATACCAGGGCTCGGGGCAAAAATTGACAAAATTGGCTAAATATTTTTAGTTTAAAAAAAAATATGTCCCTCATAAATGTAAAAAAAAAAGACTTTCTGGGTAAATATATTGGCTCTTGTATGTATGTGTACATAACTTACATTTTTTCTCTCCGTCCCAGCTGACAGAGGCCTGGCGGGAAGTGGACGGGGCTCGTTCCCGGGCTCAAGAGCTGCAGTCTCAGGTCGAGGAGCTGCAGGAGGAGGTGGCCCTCCAGGAGAAGAGTCACAACGACTCGTCTTTACTGTCTGAGCTTGAAAACAATCTGGACGCTGCAGACTGGAGCCTGGACAAAGAACAGGTGATGCACTGTAACCTGATAATGCCAGACTGGACCACATTCTACTTAAAATGAATGTGTTAGAGAAGAAGAGTTCTGTGTGCATGTGGTAATTCATCTCAAGTGAATGGATTTTTAGATACACACTAGAGCTATATGAATCCAGAGTCCTGCCATTGAAAAATACATACTGGGGTTTTAGTTAACTGTGCTGATTTGCTTTTTGCGCTGTTCACTTTCTCTGTCCAACTGCACTGGAGACACAAGGTGTACAAAAATATCCCGATAGTACCCAGATACAAAACACATGTTAATGCTAGTTGTACAGTGTGTCGATCTGTTTGTGTCATCCCCTAGACGTGTGTGTGACCCCCTTAAGATTTAAAAGCATTGATTATCTTGCACAATGCAGTATACTAGGATATGCGGAAGTGCAATCCCAGAATGCATTGCAACAAGAAATGTACGTGAGACATTTAATTTAGACCTGAAAAGTGTTATTTAAAGAAAAATGAATTACAAATTCTGCATTTTTCTACAATTTGCAAAAACATTAACTGATTAATCACACATTTTTCTTTAACTAATCATGATTAATCAGACCTAATATTAAAATGATGTAATCATAAATATTTTAGCAGATATTTTTATAATAATTTAGAAACAACAAACAGATAGTATATTTTAAATATTTGTTTAATGGCATGTTTTTACTTAGTGCTATGAATGAAAGCAAATATCATTGATAATTCTGCTGATGATGCTAAATGGATTGTTTAAAATTGATTTATTGAGATAAATTTAGATTAATATAAGCAATTTAACATTACCGTAAAATATGTGCCCTTACAACTCTTACAGAACATTAACAACTATTTTACATTTAATTGATCAGTTTTGACATAAACCCATTATAATGTCACATTTTTCTGTGCCTTTATTTAGTGTGTTGTATATAGTGTATATAATAATAATATATTGATGTTCCTCTCTGTTTAACTGAGCTGTCACTTCATATTTTCCCTACTAAGTTTTTTTTTAATTCAATAAATATAAATAATGAATAAAAATACTAGTTAAATTATTTAGTATCAATATTCTATGTGATCATATACTGATGTGGGGAAAATACATGAATAAAAGCTAAAAAATGTTATTTACTTATTATAATGCATTTAACACAAATATTAATCACAGAATTTAGCACGCTATCTCTGACAGCCCTAGTTGTAATGCGTATACTGTAGGATTCGTTACTCTGTTGATATCAGATTGAGTCAAGTCTCTTGTGCATACTCTTATGTGAAGCGCTCTGTTTGTGGTACAATGAGTTTCTGAATATGCAAAGCATTGTAAAAGCCTCTGTCAGCTTCTCGATCAGGATGATGCAGCAGACAGCAAGACAGCTCTCAAAGCTAAATACATGATTCATGTCTGTTAGTGTGATATTGGTGCACAACTAGAACATGTGTCTCGTCCAGCAGGTCTGTCGGGAGCTGCACTGCATGCTGGAACTGCTGCAGCCTGTGGCCTACAGATCAGAAGCTGAGCAGGACTCAGACGACAGCCTGCAGGGCATGCTGGGACAACTGAAACACGCAGCACAATGGATAGCACACAGTGAGACGCTACAGGTACAGCTCTTTTCTATGGGATATATATGGGATATATGTAATGTATCTTCTTGCCTGGAGTATTTGGACATCTCATACTGTCTCTCACATTCATCACAAGCATCTTCATACTGTGTGTCTTCATTCAGACGATATCGGTTTGTGTTCTCATGGCTTTTGTTTTGTTATCGGGTAAATCTCACATAACCTTCCTGGATATATTCCATATTCCAATCTGGCATCAAAATATTATGATGTGATTAAAGAAAATGAAGCAATTGTTATATTCCAATGCAAAATAATGCACAAATAAAAATAAATAAAAAATATATATACTGTTGTAGTACTGTATTTGTGCTGTACTGTATCAAACTCTCATATTCTAATGCATTACAGAAAATGGACAGACAAATAACAAAAATAAATTTTTTGGTAATATAAAAATGCTCTATTTGCTTATGCAAAAAGGCTCTATTTGCTTAATGCAACTTTATTTATTTACTTGTTTGTTTGTTTGTAGGTAAAATGCCAACTCGATGTGTTTTTGAGATTCACCCGATTATGAATGGAGAGTGGATCAGAATATATGTTAATATACATTAATTATCTTCAATTTGCATCAGTAATTGCTGAAACTGACATGCTTTTCTGTGTGCTCAAACAGCACATGACACGAAATTAGGATTTAATAATGTACAGTTTGTTTAATACTCAAAAGGTTTGGATATTAAACTAACTTCCCACTATGCTACGGATGCATTATTGACCTGGTTTGGGTAGTTGTGTATTGAAGTGGGAATTGCGTCAGAGGTTTTGTTCACGTTGGGGTGTGTTCAGTGAGGATCAATGGAGCCACAAATGTAGCCTGAGAGAGAGTTTGAACAGAGGGCTATTTATGCTCGTTACATGACACTGATGCTGTAGAGATACTGATACTCCCTGCCGTCACAGTCTAACAAAGACCACGCTTGACAAGTCCTCCCAGCCTAACCAGCATGCAGTGCTGAACGCTCCTGTATCATTTGTGTCTGCAGGAGAAGAAGAAGTCCATTGTGGGATCGGTGAGCGATCCGTGTGAGAATGCCGACCGGAGACAGGAGCTGCAGGATCAGGTAACAGTTCTACATGCGTTAAAGCTTTCAGCCACAGCTAACAGCAGCCCAATACCACTGCCGCTGACCTGGGCTCAGTTCCTTACAGAATGCCTCCATTGTTTGGAGGGCCTGTTGACGCCTGACGAGTTTCTGTTCAAAGATTCAGTGCTTTTCTGACTGAGATTCACAGCTGTATGAGACAGTCAACAAATGCAGTCAAGTGGTGAATTTATGGCTTCCTGGAAGGAAATAATAATTAGTCATGGTTTCTTAAAAAGTCTTGATTTGCGCTTCCACAAATTACAGCCTTAAAAAGTTCTAAAAATCAAAGCAGAACGTCTTAAAACCATGAAGTCCTTGCATTAAATAATAATATTAATAAAATAATATCCCTCAGTAATTTTGTCTTGTTTTCCAATATAAATAACCAAACACCATTAAATCAAGATATAATTACAATATGAAATGCAAAATAAAGTCTTGAGATATAGATTGTCGATTTATGCTTAAAACAAGAACAATTATCTGTCAATAGGGATTGAAAATTATTGAATTCGGATTTGTGGGTTTGAATTAAGTAGATTTTTCTAAACCCATTATACTTGTTTTCTTAAATGTAATTTTGCTTTTCAAGTAAATGGATCTTGATTTAATATAAATATAAGACAAAAGCACTGAGGAGCAATCTTTTGTAGACGGAAGGAAGAAACCTGCAGTGAAACTAGTCCTCATTGACTCTCCTTTGGGCTTCACACTTTCATTTGGTAAATGTGAAGTGTTTCATTTCTGAAAAATGACCGTTTGCAAAACTAATGACACTTTCACTCCACCCCATGCATACCGCTTCACCTTTAAACCCACCATTAACATCATCCTGGCATATCTTGTTCTGTGTTTTACACTGTTTAGACTTCGCCCTGTGTTTAGTGTCAGTCCTGGATGGGCAGGTTTTGAGTTTTCATGCCATAAATCTGGGTTAGCATTTGTTATTTGCATAGTTACAAGGATATTAACATTGATTGGACAACTATAGAAAGCTCATAAATATTTAATTAAATGCAATTATACAGTAGTTTTAGACTCACTGTAACATTTGCATCTTCCTGTACAAATATTTTTAATATTTCACAGAAAAGTATGTACAGTATTTAAAAAATACTTAAAGTGTTGAGCTTATGTTTAAATGCATAACATTGTTTTTTTTTCAAACAAAACACACCTTTAAGATTACAAGCAGAGTGAATGCAGAGTGTTTGTGTGTGACCTTTGCCTTTAGCATTTTATGTGCTATTAATATGATTGTTAGCTTTTTAATCATCATTTTGGTCTTCTGTCTCAGAATGAGCGTCTCGTAGCAGAAAACACGGAGCTGAAGCTGCGAGCTGAGAGACTTGTGGAGCAGGACGTACTTCAGCAGGCCATAAAGGACCGTGATGATGCCATCACTAAGTAAATATTGAACATTTACTTGCTATTATGTTTCTATAAATGTTTATGAGAAACTACATTCATTATCAGTTATGAGTGATATTCTTTGGAACAGTTTTGTCTAACAGAAAAGTAGTTATTTGTGTGTTTTTTAAGAAAATGTTATATTATTGTAAATGATGTGTTGAAATGATACTGTTAGTGTTGCCATGAATGTAGCCATTGTTGCTGATATGGCATTAACACTTAAATTGTCTAATAGAAAAGAGGCATGTTTAATGTTTTGGTGTTGGTTTTCTGTCATGCAGGAAGACAGCGATGGAAGCAGAGCTGCTGAGGACTAAACATGAGATGATGTGTTTGAACAACCAGCTCCTGGAAGCCATACAGCGCAAACTACAGCTGTCCCAGGAACTGGAGGCCTGGCAGGTAAGAACTGTTTTTAATTACAACAGTTCAATCACCAAACCTCCCAGGCCTCACTTACTGTACTGAGTAATTAGGGTTAGTGTCTTGCTCCTGGCTGGGTTTAGGTGTATTTTGTCTGTTAATGGTGTTTTGGATACTCTGTCGCTCTCTGCTGTTCACGGTGGAAGTTTGCTGCTGTTTCGTGTGCTGTGTAACTGCTTTTGAGAGCGTTAAACGAGAGCAGATCAAATTGAATTAATAATGTATAATGCTCTTTTGTAAGTGAATGTGTTCATGTTCCCAAAACGTAGTCAAAAAAGTTCAAATATAAGGTCATTTTGAAATCAACACCTTATCAGTGGTATTTTAGCATCATTAATCTACTGTTACATATTTTATTAATATTCAGAATCATTTGTTTTAATCTTATCGATTTTCACTAGTCAATTTAAAGTTTTAGTAATTTTAGAATCCAAGTTTTTGTTGTTTTTAGTATTTTGTTCTATTTTTGTCTATATTTTTATTATGTCAGTTTCAGTTATTTTAGTATCATTACATTCAAAATAAATTTGCATATGTTGCCTTGGCAACTGGCTGAAATATTAAATGTATTTATTTTGGTTAACGTTTATGGTGACACTTTAGTATAGGGACCAATTTCACTATTAACTAGTTGCTTATTAGCATGCCTATTACTAACATATTGGCTGTTTATTAATATGTATAAAGTATTTATTCTACATGACCATATCCTAAACCAATACCTAAACTTAACAACTACCTTACTAACTATTAATAAGCAGAATATTAGCAGTTTATTGAAGCAAAAGCTGTAGTTAATGGTTTGTTAATATTGAGAATGGGACCTTAAAATAAAGTGTGACAACGTTTATTTTATTTCAAGGAACAATCATGTATTTTTATGGTTTCTATTTTTAGGTAAGAATACTAAGTCTGTAACCTATGCTCCTAAATGTTGAAGACACATTATTTATTTGCTATAAAAAAGAGATTGTTTCACATTTCTGCATTGCTATCAACAAGCACACACACACAGATAAAAATAATAATGTGCAGAAGAATGCATTTTATAATTTTTTTATGTTTTTTTATGTTGTAATTTATGATGTTTATGAACTATGCATGTGTCTCCGCAGGACGATATCCAGGTTATCATTAATCAGCAGCTGAGGAGCCAGCAGCAGACAGAACAGCCTCAGAAGAGACCAGCGAGACGTCTTTCTTTCCTGCAGAAGTCCAGACGGCCGTCCTCTTCCCCCTCCATGATATCAGAGATCAGCCCGGAGCAGAACCAGACGCCCTGGAGAGACTGGCTCAAACGCAGCAGATAAACACTCTGCTGCCAATGCCAAAGACACTGACCATGTTAGAAAACAAGGTTTTGAAGAGAGAGAGAGATGTTCTTAGAAAGAAAGAAAAAAACATCTTATTCAAGAACAAATTGTAGATGAATCTCATAAAAATGTTCACATTTACCCCCCCCCCCCCCCCTCCAAAAAAAAAGGAAAAAGAAAAAGGAGAAATAATATTTTGTATAAAGATAATGAAACATTTTAGAACGTAATGGAATGTGCTGTAATTATCTTATTGCAAAATATGATATCTTCTTTCTGTTGACTTTGGAGTGAAATGTGTTCTGAAAAGATTTTGTGAGATTCAGTTGTATAATATGACTATTTATACTTAATGTAAGTAATGAAAGAATGAATACATTGACATCATGCTGGTCATGATCTTGTTGATTTTAATGGCATTTAAGATAGTAAAATTATGTAATAACTTTAATAGAACAACACATTTACCTGAACTGCACATGAAAAGTATGTGCATATGAAGGGACGTCTCAGATTGAAATACTCCAGATGGTGCTTATGAGTTGACTGACGTTGTTCAGTTCATTAATGCTCTGTATCATATGAAGGATCTATAGTGCTCAGACTTGTGACACTGAAATGATTTACAGAATCATTCAATGAATGAACGAATGACTGATGCATTTATATAGCGCTTTCATTGTGTATTGCTCTATACACAAAGCGCTTTACAATCATGTGGGGGGGGGTCTCTCTCCTCAACCACCACCAGTGTGCAGCATCCACTTGGATGATGCGACGGCTGCCACAGGACAATGGCGCCAGTGCGCTCACCACACACCAGCTACAGGTGGAGAGGAGAGAGAGTCATAGAGCCAATCAAGTGTATGCGCTCACCACACACCAGCTACAGGTGGAGAGGAGAGAGAGTCATAGAGCCAATCAAGTGGATGCGTTCACCACACACCAGCTACAGGTGGAGAGAAGAGAGAGTCATAGAGCCAATCAAGTGGATGCGCTCACCACACACCAGCTACAGGTGGAGAGAGAGAGAGTCATAGAGCCAATCAAGTGGATGCGCTCACCACACACCAGCTACAGGTGGAGAGGAGAGAGAGTCATAGAGCCAAGTCACCACACACCAGCTACAGGTGGAGAGGAGAGAGAGTCATAGAGCCAATCAAGTGGATGCGCTCACCACACACCAGCTACAGGTGGAGAGGAGAGAGAGTCATAGAGCCAATCAAGTGTATGCGCACCACACACCAGCTACAGGTGGAGAGGAGAGAGAGTCATAGAGCCAATCAAGTGTATGCGCTCACCACACACCAGCTACAGGTGGAGAGGAGAGAGAGTCATAGAGCCAATCAAGTGGATGCGCTCACCACACACCAGCTACAGGTGGAGAGGAGAGAGAGTCATAGAGCCAATCAAGTGGATGCGCTCACCACACACCAGCTACAGGTGGAGAGGAGAGAGAGTCATAGAGCCAATCAAGTGTATGCGCTCACCACACACCAGCTACAGGTGGAGAGGAGAGAGAGTCATAGAGCCAATCAAGTGTATGCGCTCACCACACACCAGCTACAGGTGGAGAGAGAGAGTCATAGAGCCAATCAAGTGGATGCGCACCACACACCAGCTACAGGTGGAGAGGAGAGAGTCATAGTCACACCACACACCAGCTACAGGTGGATCATAGAGTCATATGAGCCAAGAGGAGAGAGAGTCATAGTCACACCACACACCAGCTACAGGTGGAGAGGAGAGAGAGTCATAGAGCCAATCAAGTGGATGCGTTCACCACACACCAGCTACAGGTGGAGAGGAGAGAGAGTCATAGAGCCAATCAAGTGGATGCGCTCACCACACACCAGCTACAGGTGGAGAGGAGAGAGAGTCATAGAGACAATCAAGTGTATGCGTTCACCACACACCAGCTACAGGTGGAGAGGAGAGAGAGTCATAGAGCCAATCAAGTGGCTCAATCAATCAAGTGGATGGCTACAGGTGGAGAGAGAGAGAGTCATAGAGCCAATCAAGTGTATGGGGATTATTAGGAGGCCATGATTGAAAAGGGCCAGTGGAGGGAATTTGGCCAGGACACCGGGGTTACACCCCTACTCTTTACGAGAAGTGCCATGGGATTTTTAGTGACCACGGAGAGTCAGGACCTCGTTTTAACGTCTCATCCGAAGGACAAGATTAAAATGTTCATGGCTGAAACCCTTTAAGTACTCTTCTGTGTATCACTAATGCAGTTTTGTTTTGCAAGTTTGTATGTAATTTATGTCTTTGTCAATGTGACATTTGTACAATACATTTTTTTATGTAAAGCAGTGTCTTTAGGATATTTATTAAGGAATGCTTTTGCACATCAGGCTTCAGTAAAAGTATAAAAGAAAAGCAATTTTATAATTTAAGTAGATCTGTCAGAACATGCAAGCCAAGTGGGCAACTGATGTTGAAAAGACATCAAATTGACATCAAACATTGGTCAGAAATGTAAATCAAACTGACGTCAAAAATTTAAAGGATGTTGATTTGGTCTAAATTGAATGTCGGACATATTGGCCTGCACATACATTAAAACAATTTCAGTGTGGGATTAACTTCCTATTTTCACCCAATTACCACTGGAAGAAATTTGCATGTTTGACCTGCTCTTTTCAACATCAAGTGCCCACAGGGAAGGCAGTCTAACTTTTCCATCTGATTTTTTACAAGCGTAAATTATTCCGCCATTCATTTTGATAAAGCTACTGTTTCAAACATTTTTTTCCAAATTTGTCCCCAAAATCTACATTCCCTGAAGATACAAAGTTATCAAAAGGATTTGGATTCATCAAACAATAAGTGTGTTGAGTCACGGCTACAAAATCTGTCAAAAAATAAGAATATATAAGCCAACTTATTAAAATGGCTAAATTTAAATAACATTTCTGTCATTAGTGTCTATAGATGACAACATTTTGTGTGAATCAGTGAAGGGTTAAGGAGGAGATCAAAAAAGTGGTTCCACTTTATATTAAGTGGCCTTGACTACTCTGTATTTACATTTAAATTAATAATTTGGTACAATGCACTTATTGTGTACATACATGTTTTTACATTGTACTTATATAAAAAAATACCTGCATTTAATTACATCAGGTACTTCATTTCTATAATTACATTTGTAATTACACTGTTGGCCCATCCCTTACACCTTAACCCACCCTTAAACCTACCCATACCACCAAACCTGTCCCTAACCTCACCCATATCCCACCTCAATAGCAGCAGGTGTTTTACAATACAATATGAACACAATAAGTACATGATTGTGTTTATTTTTTGATGTACGTTCAAAGTAATTAAGGCCACTTAATATAAAGTGGGACCAAAAAAGTTTTTGGCAACTCAAAAAAACAAATGTTATACTAATGTTGTCCACTAGAGGGGATATAATAGGATTCCCTTTAGAATGGGAACTCTACACTGCGTCCCCAAGAGGGTGCTTATGGGGAAATGTCTTCGCTGAATGACTGGTGTCTGAACTATGAGTCTAAACACAACAATGAACTTGACCTTGGCAGGCCACAGCCCTTAACGTCACGACAGGTGCGCCCGAGAGTATAAAAGGGAACCTGTACAAAAACGTATTTCCTTAAAGGCAAGAAAGAGGATTATGGCAAGCACTAGCACTGCGAACCTTAGGAAGTGTGTTCATCCATGTCAGTGTTTTTTGACACCTGATGACATACATGTAATGTGTGTTATGTGCATGGGTGAGGAGCATGCACGCTCAATCCTTGAGGGGGCTGTTTGCTTGCATTGTTAAAGCTTTTCATTGAGGAAACTTTGCTCTCATCTGTCCCTTTCCTCGAGGGAATCCGGACAGCCATCTCTAACCCGTAGTTCAGGACCTGCTGCAGCCGAGGCGAGTAGGATACTGCAATCATGGGGTTCGCAGGTGGCGCTTGCAGATGAGTTCAAATCAAATCAAATCAAATCACTTTTATTGAGAACGGTATGAATATTTCAAGAAAAACAAAACAAAACAAGACACAACAATTACTCATCGGCGGCGGGCGAGAGCGAGTGCATCTCCTCGATGTATCAGTTCCACCTTTCCGAACTTATTGGTGCATCCGTTGAGACGGTTATTGGGATGTTCGGGGGGTGAAGGTGGCCTTCGCTGCTTTTAAAACCTTTATGCCGTGCCGGTCCAAGTCCAAGCCTCAAGCCATGAAGGGGGTTGGCTCGTCCCAGTCTGAGGACCGGAGGCAAGACCAGAAGGCTAGCACCGCTTCTCGTGCTCCTCCTCCTTTGAAGGGTAGAGCAGGGAGGATGCGCGAAGCTAAAGGGAGAAAGAAAGATCTCAGCGAAGTGTTTCAGAGTAATCGCTCTGAGCGCTATTGAATCCCAGAGGCTAGTTGACAGAGGCTAATTAACATCTGCCTCCTTCCCGGGTTTATAATTTACTGTGAGCGTCGTTAGGCCTGCTCTTGCTAGAGAGTTATTTTCTTTGAGGCCTCAGCTTGCCAGAGCTCTGCTAAGACAGCATCTGTGAGTTTTACGTTGAGGCCTCTGTTCGCCAGACAGACTTTGTGAGTTGTAGGCTCTCTTGAGCATCCTTACAAGAAGTCCTGAGTGTGGAGTATAGTTAGGGTTAGGTCTCCTCTTGTTTTAAAGGGGTCATATGATGCTTTTTAAATTTTATTACATTATTTTTCAAATACTGTACAATATTGTAGTTCCTCTATGCCCGCCTCTCAAACGCGTCATTTTCTACAATGCCCCTCCTTCCGACAAGCACATTCTGCTCTGATTGGCCAGCTAACGCAGTGCATATTGTAATTGGCCGAACACCACACGTCAGAAATGTAACGCCCCTTACCATAATTGCTGAGCTTCAGCTTTCAAGTTAAAGGCAGGGTAAGCGATTTTTCAAAAACATTTTAGAAAACTGAGTCGGGCCGAGTACCAAAACAAACTTTTAGCCAATCAGCAGTAAGGGGCATGTCTACTCATGATGTGGAGGAGAGAGCGTTCAGTGAACAGCCGAGCCTAGCGACAGAAAGATAATTAAACTAATAACAAAACATACTTACAGTCACTGATTCAGAAGCACCAGATTGTCCTAGCAAATTCGGAATTTAACTTTTTATTAGAACTAGCCTTTGTGCACAGCCAGCCTTGTACTGTCCTAGGTTCACTGAACTGTCGTCCATAAAATGCGTTGCGCAAATTCAAACATTTGGGTTGTCTTTTTTAGATAGAATTAATCCTTTTGTGGGAGACTTTGAGTTTGTAAATCTGCAGATCGTACACATGCACAAACAGCTACATAACACACTAAAGAAAAGGAAAACAAAAAATTGCATCATATGACCTCTTTAAAGAGTCGTCATGCTGAGGCCTCCACTCCTAGAGCTTGGTCGTTTACTGCGAGCATCGTCAGGCCTCCTCTCACTACAGAGAGTTATCTATTGAGGCCTCTACGTGCCAGAGCTCTGCTAATTTTAGAGTAATTTTAATCATTTTAGAGTGTTTTCATGCTGAGGCCTCCGCTCCTTGAGCTCAGCCATCTTTTGCGATCATTGTCTGGCCTCCTCTTGCTATAGATAATTATTAAATTTAGGCCAGAGCTCCGCTAGGACAACATATGTCAATTTCACTCGTTCTCCACTACAATTCCACTCATTCTCTACTATAGGAGAGGAATAATTGAATAAACTTGTTAAATCAGCTAAACCAACAACATGTATGTTAGACCCTATTCCATCTAAACCACTAAAAGAGGTGCTTCCAGAAGTCATAGATCCTCTTTTGGCTATTATTAATTCATCATTGTCATTAGGGTATGTCCCCAAAACCTTTAAATTGGCAGTTATTAAGCCTCTCATTAAAAAACCACAACTTGACCCCAAAGATCTAGTTAATTACAGACCGATCTTGAATCTCCCTTTTATGTCAAAGATACTAGAAAAGGTAGCATCCTCACAATTATATTCCTTCTTAGAGAAAAATGGTATCTGTGAGGAATTCCAGTCAGGATTTAGACCATCTCATAGTACTGAGACTGCTCTCATTAGAGTGACAAATGACCTGCTCTTATCATCTGGATCGTGGTTGTATCTCTCTATTAGTGCTCCTGGATCTTAGCACTGCGTTCGATACTATCGATCACAACATTCTTTTGAATAGACTAGAAAACTTTGTTGGCATTAGTGGAAGTGCATTAGCATGGTTCAAATCATACTTATCTGACCGCCATCAATTCGTAGCAGTGAATGAAGAGGTATCATATAGATCACAAGTGCAGTATGGAGTACCTCAAGGCTCAGTACTAGGGCCGTTACTTTTCAAGCTTTACATGTTACCCTTGGGAAATATCATCATATTGAATGATGATATTGAAACATGGGGTTAGCTTTCACTGTTATGCTGATGATACTCAGCACTATATTTCTTCATGGCCCGGTGAAACACACCAAATTGAGAAACTTCGATTTAAAGTTGATATAAAAAACTGGATGACAAATAATTTCTTACTATTCAATTCTGAAAAAAATTCTGAGTTGTTAATTATCGGACCTAAAAACCACAAAAGTAATAACCTAGAACACTGTCTAACACTTGATGGCTGCTCTCTCGTTTCTTTATCATCAGTCAGGAACCTAGGTGTGCTATTTGATAGCAATCTCTCCTTTGAGCCCCAGAGACAGACCCCCAGTGAGGACCCCGTCACCTAGACAGCCAACAGGAAAAGACCTCAGGAACCAGTTGAGCCCTCCAATCTGACTTTGCAGCAGTTGGATTGAACTGCTGTGTCGTCTGGCCAGAGGAGAAATGCCCCCCCGACTGAGCCTGGTTTCTCCCAAGGTTTTTTTTTCTCCGTTCTGTCACCAATGGAGTTTTGGTTCCTTGCCGCTGTTGCCTCTGGCTTGCTTAGTTGGGGACACTTAATTTCCAGCAATATCGTCGACTTGATTGAACAGAAACTTTTTGAACTAAACTGAGCTGGACGATGCCATCACTGAATTCAATAATGAAATGCCTTGAACTGAAAATTGAGTGTTTAATCTTGTCATTTTACATTATTGACACTATTTTCTCTTTTTGCTATTGTGCAGTTGCTTTGTCACAATTTGTATTGTTAAAAGCGCTATATAAATAAAGGTGACTTGACTTGACTTGACACAGCCACGTTTCTAGCATTTGTAAAACTGCATTTTTTCATCTTAAAAATATATCTAAACTGAGACGTGTCGATGTCCGATGACCAATGTCAAATGCAGAAATGGTAATTCATGCGTTTATGACCTCAAGGTTAGATTATTGTAATGCTTTATTAGATGATTGTTCTGCACGCTTAATGAATAAACTACAAATGGTCCAAAATGCAGCAGCTAGAGCTCTTACTCGAACCAGGAAGTATGACCACATTAGCCCAGTTCTGTCAACACTGCACTGGCTCCTTATTAAACATTGTATAGATTTTAAAATCTTGTTAATTACTTATGAAGCCCTAAATGGCTTAGCTCCTCAGTATTTGAGCGAACTCTTATCGCATTATAGTCCTCCTCGTCCGCTACGATCTCAAAACTCTGGTCATTTGATAATACCTAGAATATCAAAATCAACTGCCGGCGGCAGATCCTTTTTCTATTTAGCGCCCAAACTCTGGAACAATCTACCTAACACTGTTCGGGAGGCAGACACACACTCTGTCAGTTTAAATCTATATTATAGACCCATCTCTGTAACCTGGCGTACACTTAACACACTAATACGCTTCTAATATTCAAATCCGTTAAAGGATTGTTAGGCTGCATTAATTAGGTCAACCGGAAAGGGATCACTTCCCATAAAACACAATGTACTGAGGTCTACTATCCTAGAGCTCGAAATACATCTACTGTGAGTTTTGTCATGCTTCATCTTGATATAGAGAGTTTTAATTGAGGCCTCCGATCACCAGACAGCCTCTGTGAGTTGTAGGCTCTCTGTGGGCCTCCTTACAAGACGTTCTAAGTGTGGGGCGTAGTTAGGCCTTCTTTCGTTTTAGAGAGTTATCATGTTGAGGCCACTGAACCTAGAGCTCAGCCATCTACTGCGAGTGTCATCAGGCCTCCTCGCAATAAAGAGTTATTCTATTTGAGGCCTCCTCTTGGCAAGGGCTCCACTAGGGCAGCATCTGTGAGTTGTAGGTTCTCTGTGAGTGTGGGGTGTAGGTGGGGTGTAGTTAGGCCTCCTTTTTTTTAGAAAGTCATCATGCTGAGGCCTCTGCATTTAGGGCTCACTTTGGTATTGGTTAGGTAGTATGGAGTGTTACTAGGCCGCCTCTTTTTTGAGAAGTGCTTTATTTAGGTCTCCAATCTCTAGAGGTTTGCAGGCTATTCAGGCTCTCTGTGACCTTTCTTCTTTGCTGGCCTAAATAAGAATGTAGTCAGGCTTCCTGTGGAGGCCTCCGTTCTTGAGACGGTCCGGTCTATGGCGTTGCTGGTGAAGGGATGAGGACTCCTCTGAGTCTTTGACTTGGTTCAGCCATTTAGGCACGTATCCCTGCAGCATGGCAGCGTGGGTAATCCCTTCCCCAAAAGCACCCTCTAGTCAATGCAGCATGGAATTCCCTTTTTAAAGGGAATGTCTCAGGTTACGCATGTATTCATGGTTCCCTGAGAAGGGCAACGAGACGCTGCGTCTCTCTGCCATGCTTCAGAAATTCCTGCACATCTCCTTCAGACAAGAAGTGGATGACGTTTTTTTTTTACAGGTGCCCTTTTATACTCTCGGGCACACATGTAATGATGTCATGGGCTACCACCTGCCAATGTCAAGTTCACTGTCATGTTTAGACTCGTGCTTCAGACAGTAGTCATGCCGCAGTCATTTCCCCAAAAGTGCCCTCTAGAGGATGCAGCGTCTCGTTCCCCTTCTCAGAAAACCATGGTTATGCATAACCTGAGATGTTTTTTTATTATTTATTTATTTCCATACAAATGAGCAACAAAAAATTCTGGGTAAACATGCCAAGTTTAATGTACTTCTGACACTCAAGGCCCTAACAGTATTTATTTGTTTGTTTTAAATGCCAGCCATTTATATCAGTGAGATTCAGATGAATGCTGTAACATTAATATTGTCCTCTATGAGGATAATGAATCCTATTAGATATCAAAGTTTTAAAGTCTGCCTTCATGATAACATGACAATAATCAGGTTTAAATAAATGATAAATGATCTGAGTTGACTATTATAATTTCTCTCCATATTTATTGAGTTTTCAAAACAAAACATTGCACAAATATATTGGTACATTATTCTCAAATATAAACAATAAAGATGTAATAAACATGTTAATTTCAATATGTTTAAATTGCACATTCAGTTTGATTGAGATGCTGTTTGTTATATACATGAATGTCACCTAGTGTCGTTTCTATGACGACCAAGTCTTCACACTCATACTGCACTCTAGCAACCTAACAATTACAGCCATCTGGAATGAAAGGATACATTCTGAAATGACAATAAAACATAACTAATAATATTCAGACTGTTTGATATCATTTATTGGTAACACTTTAGAATAGGGAACACTTATTCAATATTAACTATTACTTTTCCCTCAATAATTTCCTAATTTGCTGCTTATTAATAGTTAATAAGATAGTTGTTAAGTTTAGGTGTTGGGTAAGATTAGGGATGTAGAATAAGATCATGTAGAATAAAGCATTAATATGTGCTTAATTAGTACTAATAAATGGATAATATTCTAGTAACATCCATGCTAATAAGTAACTAGTTAGGAAACCCTAAAATAAAATGTTTTAAAGAATATTTAATTACAAAAATAACAGTTTATGAACCATTATAATGTTTGGGGTCAGCAAGGTATGCATGTATGTGCAGTGCCCTCCACTAATATTGGCACCATTGGTAAATATGTGCAAAGGTGGCTGTGAAAATAAATCTGCATTGTTTATCATTTTTATATTTCATTCAAAAAAAAATCACACAATGCCAACCTATCATTGAAGTAAAAAAATAAAAGTGGGGGGAAATCTCATTGTGAAATAAATGCTTTCTCTAGTTCATGTTGGCCACAATTATTGGCATCCAATTATTGCAGCGTCCTTTTCCAAAGATAACAGCTTCTCCTATAATGCCTGAAGAGTTTGGAGAACACCTGATAAGAGATCAGAGACATTTTTCTTTATACAGAATCTCTCCAGATCCTTAAGATTCATAGCTCTATGTTAGTACTTCTTCTCTTCAGTTCACCCCACTCATTTTCTGTATGGTTCAGGTCAGAGGACAGGGACAGCCATGGAAAAATAATAATTTTGTGCTCAGTGAACCATTTTTGTGTTTATTTTGATGTTTGTTTTGGATTGTTGACCTGGTGAAAGATCCAAAAATGGCCCATTATAAGATTTCTAACAGAGACAGTCCGGCTTAGATTTTTTATCTGTTGGCATTTGATAGAATCCATGATGCCATGCATCTGAACAAGATGTTCAGGACCTCTGGCAGAAAAACAGGCCCACAACATTAAAGATCCAGCAGTATATTTAACCGCTGACATGGGGTACTTTTTTATTCCTGTTTGTACTAAATTCATCTGGTGGGTTTGCTGCCAAAAAGCTATTTTTTTCAGTTTGATCTGACCATAGAAGCCAGTGCCATTTAAAGTTCCAGTCGTGTCTGACAACTGAATTTGCTGGAGTTTGTTTTTGGATGAATGAGGATAATTTCCTTGAAACCCTCCCGAAAAACATGTGGATAGGTAGGGGATGTTTGATATATATATATATATATATATATATATATATATTTAGGTTTCTGACCCCAAGACTCAACTAATCTCTACAATTCTCCAGCTGTGGTCCTTGGAGAATCTTTGGCCACTCAAACTCTCCTCCTCACCGTGCATTAGGACGATATAGAAACGTCCTCTTCCAGGCAGATCTGTAACATCTTTAATTGATTGGAACCTCTTATTTATTACCCTGATGGTGGAAATAGGGATTTTCAATGCTTTAACTCTTTTCTTACAGCCACTTTCTATTTTGTGATGCTCAACAATCTTGTTCTGCACATCAAAACTATATTCTTAGGTTTTACTCCATCCATGATTAAGGGAATTTGGCCTGTGTTCCACATCTTTATAATCCTGTGGAACAGGAAGTCATGGCTGGACAAGTTTATGCCCCTAGTCACCCTGGTGAGCTAAAAAATGTAAATATGAATGGGAAAATACTTCAGAGATATTTTACTCATAAGAATGTCTAGGGGTGCCAATAATTGTGGCCAAAATTCATTGGGAGAAAAACATTTTTTTCATCATGAGATTTTCTCCCCACTTTCAATTGTTTTACCTCAATGATAGGTTAGCATTTTGAGATTTTTTTTGTGAAAGATCAAAAGGATAAACAATGCAGATTTATTTTCATAGTTGCCTTTGCTCATATTGATCAAGGGTGCCTATATTAGTGGAGGGCACTGTATGTATGTATTTTTAAGGCAGTCTCTTCTGCTTAACAAGGCTGTATTTATTTGACTAAACTAGTAAAATTGTTATATTGTGACATATTTCTAAAAATGTAAAGTAATGGAAAGAAAATATAAACAGGCTAAGTCAAACAAGCAGGCAAGCTATAAACCTTTTTGTTTTTAGATTGCTATTGCTGGATAAGGAAATATGGAAGAATCTATACTCAAAGAGCTAAGGCTTTCTATCCAATAAAATATTTTATGTTGAACATGCTGTAGCTAGTTACATATTTTCATGTAAAAACATGTATACAACCTTTCCAAACCTGGTAATCAATCACAATTTTACAATTATTATATAAAAAATTATCCTTGCTCTTCCAAGCTTTAGAAGAACAGTAGTCAGGTATTTTTCAACAGTCCAAAAGTAGTCAAATAAAGCACATCCATCTGTAATAAAACGTGCCTCACATGGCTCCGGGGATGAATAAAGATAAAGGCTTCCTGTAGTGAATCGATGTAAGAAAAATATCAATATGTAAAAAGTTTTAAACACTATTCTCTCAGTTCCGCTAATTGTCATTTATTCAAACCATTCCGGGTGGATGGCGTTGGACGTATACGCCGGTGAGATATGCTAGTCTTGCGATTTTGTTTACAGGAGCAAAGTTTCCTCACTTTAGCAAAAGAAAACCAGTCTCCTCTTGGCTTATATCGAAATACTCCGACATTCTACTTTACAAATCCTCGTTGTGTGCTTCAAGTTCATTAACCGTCGTTTTGTTTTGCTATCTCTCTGCTGTATACTTTTGGATTGTTGAAAAAAACACCTGTATACTGCCATTCCAATGCTTGGAAGAGCACGGATCATTTTTTATATAACTCCGATTGGATTCGTCTGAAAGAAGAAAGTCATATACATCTAGGATGCTTTGAGGGTGAGTAAAGCATGGGCTAATTTTCATTTTGGGTGAACTATCCCTTTAATATTTCCAGGTTTTCCAGGATAAGGAAACTTCTTTACTTACTCAATAGTTAGAAAAGAAATGGCCTTACATTTAATATTCTGTTCTTTCAATTGTCAAATAAAAATCTACTGCTTTTGCTAGTATCAACCAATAAGCCAATACACACTGTGTTACCAAACCATAGGGTTATCATTCTTATTGTTCCCTCCAATGTATAATCAAAGATTAGAATGCAAACTGTCTGAGCACATGACGGTTTGAATCACTAATATTAAGTACTGATAACGCTATTGTCATCAGGTGCTCAGTAAAGCGTATTATTGATCATTGATGATCCTGTCATTTTCAGCCCTTCTCAACAGAATCTCATCAGTATCCTGGGATTGAAAGTTTCTCCTCATGACATATTTTTATTTAACCTGAGCATACGTCACACCACTAGATCCAGCACCTGGAAATATATAAATTCATTTTTATATACGTGATTTCATTTTATTCTTCAATTCTTGATTGTGGTTTGTAGATGTAGTTTTCTTGTGAATTGTAATGTTTTTAGTTTGGCTCACCTTGATCTGTTTGCAGTGTGAGTTCAGAGAAAAAACAGTCAGAACTCTCCGTTTCATTCTCTAAAAGATATATATATATATATATATATATGTTATAATCATAAATTCATAAGAGCAGAGACATCTATGAGGGATCGTTCAAGCCGTAATTCATTCTGACGTTTTCACACAATTACATTGTCCTTTCACATATATTTTTGCTCTCATAGTTACATATTTTAATGAACATATTCATATATTTTCCTCTTATATTCATATATTTTACGCACACATTCATACATTTTCTTTTTATATTCATATATTTTATGCACTCTTTTATACATTTTGCTCTAATACAAATGTATTTAAAAAAAAAAAGTAAATTTACATTTAGTATACATTTAATTTTATAAAAAAATAAATGTATGTAAGAGGAAAGTGCACAGCAAAATCCCCAGTGTCAAATTAACACCGCTCGGTGTGTATATGTGTCCACACTACAGAGTAGTGATGGTGAAATTAAGCTTTAAGCTTTTCAGCCAAGTAGGCAGTATAAACAACTAACCTACTGACTTTTACTTTATATATAAGAGTGGTTACTATACATAAACTAAAAAAAAAATAAAAAATACAAACTGACCCCTGGACTTTACACAGTGTAAGGTGATTTGTGGTGCTCTAAACATACATACATTACAGTCTGTAATATAGCTGCTTGTTTTACACTCTTTGGCCACCAGGTGGTATTGTGAGTAAATGAAGCCTCCAGAAATTAAACCTTTTGTGAACCAAGCTTACATATTAATGAAGCTTCGTCTAACCATCATTACTACAGAGTGTTAAAAGTAACACTGAAGCAGTGTTAAAGTTAATGAGGTAATTAAGAGATTCATTGAGTGATGATTGACCATTATTGGAGACACCTGATGTTAACAAGCATAATCACCAAAGAAGAAAATCACAATGTTTAAAGTCACCATTATAGTGATCAGTGTGTACTTTGGGCCCTTGACCTTTTAATTTTACAATGTTTGGATGTTATATCTAAATTATAGCAGCCAGACAAGCAAATAGTAAAAGTCTTTGTGTGGTGATGATTTTATTTTGACATAATCATCCTATAGTTACCTGAATAACGGAGTTAGATTTAATTTGTTGGTGATGTTAACATTGTGAGCAACAGAAAATCTGCCATTTTCAGTATACTCAGAAAGATGTTTTCAAACTTATTTTGATCTAAAACTTAAAATAGACTTGATTTTAGACACACAGACATCGAGAATCACAACAACGGTGAACATCAAACCAGCATGTTGTAGCCAATCAGAACTCATCCATGGCTCCCATCATGCATTGCGGCATGAATAAATAATGAGTAGAGATGTCTTATTTATTTTCTTTTTGCTGTTTTAATGTGATTTTTTAGTAGCTTGTTTTGTGATTTTCAGAGTTGATCTGTTTATCTGAATATGCTGTTTGTCACCGTTATTGAGGTACATAACGCTGATTCTTCATTTCTGTGTGTGCCTAAAAGACAGACTTCTCTGAAGTTTTTGATTTGCATTTGCACTGGAACAGCTTATGAATTAAGATTTACAGAAAATACAGAGTTTTTTGACTGTGGAATCACAAGCTGTTGTAATCAATAAAGGGAATTTAACTCAAATATTAAACTCTAAACGAGTTCACTGATTGAGGCAAAAAAAATATTATGTTAGAACATAATCATCAACACAACCACCTGATGACCTTTGCTCTTTGCAAAACTCTGGCTGTTATAATTCAATTATAGCAGCCAAATAAAATGTACAAATCAAGGGTCAAGAGCCCAACTAAAGTAAACACCGATCACTATAATGTTGAATTAAAAACTTGTGATCTTCTTCTTTGGTGATTCTGCTCATTAACATCAGGTGTCTTCAATAATGGTTAATCATTACTCAATGAATCTCTTAATTACCTCATTAACTTTAACACTGCTTCAGTGTTACTTTTAACACTTTGCAGTGTGGACCCATATAGACACTGAGCAGTGTTAATTTGACACCAGGGATTTTTCTGCATGCATGCATGTCTAAAGAAAATATGTATATGTAAGAGAAGAATGTATGAATGTGTGAGAGAGTATAGTGGAAAGGGAAGGAGTATGATTGAAACGGGAGGCAAGTTAGGCACGATTCAGGTCCTGAATCTGAATAGCATGTCTGAGGTAGGCTAGATGAGGCGGCCACAAAAGTATTTCAGCAAGCTATTTGGGTTTAAAAAAATATTATCATTGTGAAAAGGTTCGATTTATGGCCTTGTTCCTTGAGCGAGTTGTGATGTTTTTTACAGTCTATGGTTGTGATTTACGGCACGGGCACAGCCTCAGCCGTATTGCCATATACACTAATTATAACCTTCTATGGATTTGTTTTTTCCAGTGAAGTGGGAGGCTGCAGGCTAGGGTCATATCTTCATATTATTCCCATAACTCAAGATTTTGACTTTTTGTAGTAATATCTGGCAACACTGCATTGTTGGCATTTAAACTGACAGTAATCAAAAACTGCACATAAACAGTGTGGGCAGGTTATATTTGACAGGATACAATTCGATAACACAAGCATAGTGATCACGGTCGTATCTGTAAGAAAGATGTACTGAAGACAGACACAAAGAGGAGAATAGCTGCAGAAGTAGAGAAAGTACTGTACCAGACAGAACAAATTAATTGTTTGCGATGCTCGAAATACTGGAAGAAAACCATAAATATTGAATTGGGGTGGGGGTTAATATTTCTGATTAGAACTGACAGTCTTCAGAAAAGTTTTGATGGCATTTTATTTTCCTCTTACCTCTGTAAAATACGTATTGAAGGAGTGTTTATAAGTGCAGCACTATGTACAGTAATAACCAAGGAAATGTTGCTGTTCTATAAGTGCCACCTGCTGTCAGAGACTGAATTTGCATTTTCATCAGAATCTAGGGTGACATACGTGCCATTTTTCCTGGACGCGTCCTGGCCAGGATTTCTGTATTGCTTTGATTCAAAGTACCTCGAGAGCGTTTCGAAAACAAAAGAAACAGATGTCATACACCGGTCGGTCTGCACACGCAAACAAAGCCAAATCTTAGATATTTAGGCAATATAGACATCCTGGCCAGGACGCGTCCAAGAAAAATGGCATGTATGGTCACCCTACAGAATCAGAATCAGAAAGAGATTTATTGCCAAGTGTTTACTTACAATGACATCTGAATCGCGTTTGGTCTCGTACTGTGTCCCTTGTCACGCGTCCCTGCGCTCTTCCTGGCCATTTATTGTGTAACATTTATTGAAATTGTGTTTATTAACAGAAATTGTGTTTAAGCGCCAGCAAAGATAGACTGTGTAAAAATACTCTTTGAGAGAAGCAGTCTATCAGCGGAAGTTAAAAAACAACTAGTAAGTGTATTTACTTGTCCATTAGTGTTTATAGAGTTGTTGTTGTTGCATGTTGTTTGTTGCTAATAACGCTTGTTTTGTTTACTGTGTGGAATACGTGCTGAAATCGCTTGTCTGTAAATCGCAGCGCCCTTGGTCTCGTTCTGTATGTCCTGCGCTTGCTTGCCATCCTGCGCTTGCTTGGCCATTGTGATTGTGATTAGAAATTGTTGTGTTTAAGCGCCAGCAGAAGATAGAAGTGTAATAATAATCTTGAGAGAAGCAGCCTTTGAAGAAGCAGCCTAACAGCGGAAGTACAAACAACTAGTGTATTTACTTGTCTCATTACAGTTTATGCAGTTGTTTTAGGAAACTTGTTTTGTTTTGGTGTGTGACTTGCTTAAACGCTCCGTTTGGTCTCGTATCGAGTCCCTTGTCAGTGTCGGCTTCTGGCATCGCTTTGGTCTCGTAATCGTGATACCAGGAAATGTGTACAGCTGTCGGGCCTTGCTTGCCATTGGATTTATTGTGATTAACAGGAAATTGTTTCACTGAATTGGAGTAGTATTTTGTTAGATGGTATAAAAAGCTATTTGGGCCGCGGCAGCCGTTATGTTGAAGACCGAAGAGTGTGAAGACCGAAGAGTGTAAAAACCTGACTCACCGTCGACCGGCGACCGGCAGAGACAACCGGCAAGGGATATTAGTATCGCTTTTTATTTACCTCTTTCTACTGCTTGTTTCACTTCTTTTTAGTTTTATATCCGGCAAGGGATATTAGTATCGCTTTTTATTTATGAAGTGTTTCTGTTTGTTAATGCATGTGTTTTTTGAGTGTTTTTTTTTGGATACTGTTTTTAGTTTTTATAACTTAACTGCCGTTTGAGTATCATGTGAGTAAGTGTTGTTTGTTACATAAATTATGTATTAATTTCAGTGTTTTTTTTTGATTACTGTCTTTAAAGATTTTACTGTTTAACTTAGCCGTTTGATACATGGTTGTTTTTTAATTTACATAAATTATGTAACGTTACTTTAACATACAGATATTTAACTTTTTAGTTTTAATACATTGTATAATTTGGTGTTTGCGTACTTTAACATTCTGCATGAATTGAATACCATAATAAATATATGTTTATACTATACCTCATGTTAGTTGTTGTATTCATTTTTAATACTCATACCTTTGAAATTTTGTAATATTTGAAATGTTTTAGCTTTATTTTTTGTTTTCATTTAAATGTTAATTTTTGAAATGTTGTTGTATGCATTTGTCATTTTATTTAATTTCTCAATTTTCTTAAATGTGTGTGTATATATAGTATTTATAGACTTATAGTTTGTTACTTTTTCTTATTTGTAAGTCTCTTGGATTGGAAAAACGTCTGCTAAATACAAAAAGTAATAAAAATAAGTAAAAAAGTTTACACACACAATGTAAAGTTTGCACACAAATGAATCTGTCTTGTGTCATGAGCTTCCATTCCAGAAATACAGACAAAGTACAGACAAAGTATTATATCAAAAGCAGACATAAAACTAAATAATTATAAAGAATTATTATAAAATATAATTTAGTGTCTGATTATAAAATATGTTTTCCGAGACCTGTCTAAGTTTTTGTTTTCAACATAATGGTGAAGTCGTCACACATTTGACATCAAAAGTCATTTATTTGATCTGTCTGCATTTACTTCTGCATTGATTTTTTTTGAATCTTTGCTCATTTGCAATACGTCTATGGACGTTTCCTATCAGATGTCAAATAACATCTATTAGATGTCTATGATTTAGAAATGTATGTAAAACTGACATCAGGGGGGGTGAAAGACTGTCTGTCAGAAGTTGTACTGTACAGCAGCTTTCCATGCTTTCCAAGAGATCAAGAGATTTTAACAGACAAGAAAGTAGACACGTCAATGTGTGCTATCTGGGTTGTTTGTTTAAGGTTTGTTTGGCCAGTAAGAGAGCAAAATAAACAATTAATTTAAAAAAAAATAATAATAACTGAATAATTAACTTGGCAATGAGTATGGGAATCTGCACATGTGATTTAAAAAAATCTGCAGTTAAAATCAGTCACACAAAAAAAAATCCTGATCAGTGCCTTAACGGGAATAGAGTTTGACCTACCAACAACTTAAAGCATGGTTCATTTATGTTTTTATCTTTGAACTATTTTAAACTGTTTGTGCAAAATGGCTATCATTTATTACGATACAAGGTTACAGTCAATAATGAAAACAATAAGTCTACTTTCTTGATTGATTGATTGATTGACTGTGGCAAGGCCTGTGAAAATTTTGCCAGGGCAAGTCAAAAATGTGTGTGTATGTGTGTGTGTGGTGGTGTGTGTGTGTGTGTGTGTGTGTGTGTGTGTGTGTGTGTGTGTGTGTGTGTGTGTGTGGGGGTGTGTGTGTGTGTGTGTGTGTGTGTGTGTGTGTGTGTGTTGTGTGTGTGTGTGTGTGTGTGTGTGTGTGTGTGTGTGGGGTGGGGTGTGTGTGTGTGTGTGTGTGTGTGTGTGTGTGTGTGTGTGTGTGTGTGTGTGTGTGTGTGTGTGTGTGTGTGTAAGCAGAAGCATATGCATGTGAAACAAGAATATGTGAGTGAGAGTTAGAATATATGTATGTGAAAGGAGAATGTAAGTGTGTGAGTGCACCAGAATGAATTATGGCTTGTATGGCCCCTCATAGACATCTGTTTTAGTTTACCTTTGTTTTCTTTGTTTTTCTTCGTTGTAGATTTCAGTTCAATCTCAGCATACATGTGTTCAGAAGACTCACTTACACTGTCTACAATGAGGAAAAAGACACTTACTCTGCAAATATCACAGTGATAAAGATGGATTCAATTTCCAATTTCTTTAGCCATAAGCACCTGTTCTTACCATTATTAACAGTTGCACGAACAGTGTCATAAAACTGAGGAGTTCCTGTAGCAAAATAAAATAAAACAACACACACACACATATTATATATATGTGTATCTATCTATCTATCTACACTGTAAAAAAATGCTGTAACATTTACTAAAACTTACTGTCAATATAAAGTTAGTGGGAGCATGAGTTATTAAAGTTTTCCAGCAGAAGATCTTGTCCTCTTACTAGTAAATCATCATTGCATCTTGATTAAAGGAAAAGTAATAAAACAATCTGATAGAATCAATTACAGGAACAACCCTTATGAAACAAAAATATATGATATATTACATAATACATTTGACCATGCAATGAAATTAATGCATTGACCATGTATGGCTATATATTGATACAAATTAAAATATTTAGAAATGAAGACAAAAATAGCATCACATGTAATATTCAAAAAGTTTTACATTTCCGTCTCGTAAAGGTACCCGTTGTGTAAGTATAGTACATATAAATTCATGGAATGAATTATATATATATATATATATATATATATAACTGTATATATATATATATATATATATATAACATGAGGTCTCGTCAACCCCCCCAAAAAAATGTATCAGTGATGTAAAAATCTGAAGGCTGTCCGTCACTTTGACAGATTACACTGAGAGTGATCTATTATAGTTTATATCTGTAATTTCCACCCCTGTCCAGTTGTTGGCGAGCGCGCTTCAGTGTGGCATCAGAGCGCGAGATCATCAGCTCCAGAACAAAAATAAAACAAGATTCTACTCACTAGTAAAGCGAAAGAGATGATCAGTTCACTGCGCTGCCGCTTCGCTTGATCTGAGGTACTACAGCAATCTATCACACCACATTAAAGAGCGCCAAAACTGTATTTATTGCTCAAATTTCCAAATAAAATGGACAGAATTTGAAATCTGAGACTTTGTTTCATATCAAAAGTAACTATGCACAATGCTTAGCCCATTGTGACTTAGATGTAGCTTCTGTTTATTCATCAACTGAAAACAGAATCGATTGGGATTTAAGAATCGATATTGGTTCATAAAAATGAGAATCTATTAAAATGGAGAAATACATTTTTCTACCAAGATTGTGTTGTTTTTAGTGGCCTCCGCTGTAACTGCAGTTTATTGAACATGCAACCTACATCGATGAGCCATTATGTTATAACTACCTATCTAATAACCTGTAGGACCTCCTTTAGCCCACAAAACAGCAGCCACACAGCGATTGATTCAATGAGGTGGCAAATATGATTCAATGAGCAATATGCAATATGTCTCCTGAGGTATCTGGTACCATATTTTCAACAGCAGGTCCTCTAGTTCCTGTACATTGCAGGGTGGTGGTGATGAAGGGCAAACCCGCTTTTTGCTCCATGTCATGTGTTGCTGGTGATGGCGTGTAGTTAGCATGGGGGTGTTAACCGTGTAGTTAACACGGCTGGGTGCTGTGACACATTGCTCTGATCACTACTGTTTAACTGCTGTTGATTTGTCACACTGTGGCCCTGCAGTCGCTGTGAACAATGTGTGACAGTCTCAGCAGGACGATGGTTTGATGCAGGCCCGGAGTGGCCATCGGGAGAACCGGGAGAATTCCCGGTGGGCCGCTCTGCCCCGCTCATAAATTGGGCCGGCAGACTCGCCTGTTTTTTGTTTTTTTTATACATACACATAATAACGTATATGTGTTTAAGTTACCGTGTGACTGATAACTAAGCTAATAACACTAGATTTGAATGTATCATTAAAATGTGACGTTTTCTGTTGTCAGAGCGCGCGCGCGCGCTCTCTCTCTCTTCCTCTACACAAGCGCGTGTCCCAGGTCGTTGCCATGGAGACAAACCGAAACCATTAATGCTGTGGTGTGAGTTAGCGAGAGTGCGCTAATCGCGGGAAGAATAAAATGGATAATAAAAAAAGATACATAGAGGAGCCGAAAAAGCCAGGCTAAAAAAGAAAGGCATCGGAGGATGACGCGGCCAATTGTGCCAAACTGACAAATATTTTTTCAAGAAGACAAACGAGCACACGTGAACTGGCGACTCAAGGTAAGTTAACCTACAGTGACTAGCAACATTTACAGCTATGCATTTAGTAGACGCTTTTATCCAAAGCGACTTACAGTGCATTCAGCATATACATTTATTTTCAGTATGTGTGTTCCCTGGGAATTGAACCCACAATCTTTGCGCTGCTAAGGCAATGCTCTAACCACTGAGCCACAGGAACATAATGACTAACATATATGAATATTAATGACTGCTTGGCAGCTTTCAATTTTGAATTTAACTTTTTTTTTTATAAATGTTACAGTTGTATCTTTTGTAGCAGAAATGTTTCATATAGTTTATTTTATTTATTACATTGACATGGATATAAAAAACAATAGTGCAAAAAGTATATTTCTTACTGCATAAATTTTAGTTTAGTTTGAATGCAAACCATTATTTTCATAATGTAACAGTTGGACACTTTGTTGCAGAAAACTCAGTATGTTATTTGTTATTGATATTTATGGCCATATTTACATTATTCAGATAATTATTGAAACATGTCAATTAAGAAACAGATCTGTCATTTATCCAGATTCCACCACGGTGGGAGGGGTTGGATGGGGATTGGGGGTGGGCTGGTCTTGAGCATTACACTCCCGGGCTGAAAATGGATCCCACTCCGGCCCTGGTTTGATGTTTGGACATCCGTGCACCACTTTTGATATGAACTCACTACAGCGACACGTGAACAAACCACAAGGACCGCCGTTTACCATCACTTATCACATGTACAGCTACAGTATTTATGTTATGAAGTATATAATTGAACAAAGAGTTAAAGGACAACAAAGGTGCAAAAAACACCTTAGACAAGGTTCAAACCCCCAGCCTTTAGATTAACAGCCCAGAGCTTGAAATACTGTGCCACAACACCTACATCTATATAACAGCAGCCAAAGAGACACATGAGTTACCAAAGTTTCGTGCAGGAACAGCAGTTTACAATTAAAAATGGCTGAGTGGTCAACAATGGAAAAATAGGTCTTATTTCTGACCAGTATGTGGAGCTGTTACAAGACCATGCCTACAAAGCTTATTTAAACAGAGAAGTGTTGCAGAGATACATCACAACTATTTTTTAGGGTGTCATTTGGTGATAGTTGAACAATCACAAAAAAAGCACAATTTGAGACCTAGCTTGACAATCATATGAGCCAGTTTCGTTTAAAAACAATTAAGAAAAGGAGAGAGAAAAACAGATGACAATATATTTTACAATGTCTGATTATTAACACTTCGTCTTCATTTTAAGATCAGGATAAGAATCCTATTTTTAGCAAAAGATTCAAAGTTATAAAAAGGGCAACACAAGTTTGGTGCTCAGCCCTAAAACATCTGAAAACTTTTTAACCTCTTAAGAAAAAAAACTAAAAACTGCTCTGGGATCTGAAATAGAGAAATCACTCATCAATAAATGTGTGTTTGTGTATGAAGAGATGATGAATCTCACCTGATACTGTCAGTGTAACTGCATCACTGCGGTGAGACCCGTGTGATCCTTTAAGTCCATAACAGGAGTATTTACCTGCGTCAGACTCAGTAACAGAACTGAAAGTGTGTTCCTGTAGTTCACTGAAAACACTGATTAAACCTTCTTTATACCAGTAGTATTTCCAGCTAGTGACTCCTTCAGCATATATGTCACATCTGAGAGTGACTGTCTCTCCTCTGAACACATGTTGAGCAGGTTTAATGGTCACTGTGGGTTTTGGTCTTTCTGTACAATGACAACAATTCACAATGAAAATAATGTGAATAATAAAATAAGCTGTTTTTACTGTATAAACAGTTTATTGCAAAACACACATTATATCAGGTTAGACTGAAGTGTTGTTCTTTATAGCTGTTACAGTCACTTATTTAGTGTCTTATGAAACATTTTCACTAATTTCTCTGAGCAGGTCATTATGTGAGGAAATATATTTGCTGTGTATTGTCACTGCTATTGGTTCACTGAAATATCTTCCTCTAGTCACAACACAAAATAGCTTCAGAAGGTGTATTTATAATAATGTAAAATCATAACACTCTTTTTACAGCTAGTTTGTAACAGTGTAGAATCACTCATGTGTGAATATGTGATGAAATTCACTCACCTTCAGTTTGTCCAGAGTGGATGCTTGAAATCAGCACTAAAAACACAAAAAGAAAATGTCAGCATTGAGCTGATACTGTGTATATTACATTAGCCATATGAAGGTATTCTTCTTCCTTTGCTTGTAAAACACCATCATTTTACTCTTTAATTAACCTATATGTCAACTAACGCTCATTAAAGTACTAGTAGACTGTCTGAATGATATCTGCTAACTCTTTATTGTGATCGTGTCCCAACAGACACTCAGAATAAGTAAGTTTGCAAGTACATGTGAACTTAGTCTAACCCTAACCCAACCAATCTACTAATACTCTAATAACACTCTAATGAGAGTCAGTAGATATGTATGCAATGTTACTTATAGTCAACAGTGTGTTAAAGGGACCATCAATATAAAGTGAAACCTCTTTTTTGGCTAATTTGTCTATAGACCTCTTCATCTAAATGTCTACACTTTCAAGGGTCTGAACTGTGACAGTATTAAAGATGAACTCGTAATAAGATATTCTGTGGAGGACTGCATATGTCTCCAGATGAACACTGAAACACAGGTTTGATATTTTACAGATTTCATCATCATAGCAGAGAAACCTGTTTAGGGAACTGAAAGTCTGATCACAAGCAGAGGAATAAAAAACTCTTACTAAGTGTGCACTAGTGAATATCTAAGTTACACACGTTACTAAGCATCTGAGCAAAACAAACCAACAGAACTGATTCAACAAACATTATTACAAAGCACAAACACAACAAAGTGCATTTCTTTCACAAACAGCACTAACTGCAAACCTGGTCTTTCAAGCTACCCCCCCCCCCCATCTATTATGGACTAGGGATCGATTTGAGAATCTGAGAGCAGCATTAAAAATAAAACAAAAATTAAAATCAGGAACACTAAATCACTTGATCCCATTCCTAATATAAGAGCAATTAACATCCACTGAAATACACCCAGAGAAAGCAATACTCACAGAGCACAAGAGGAAGTTGACTGAGCTCCATACTGACCGAATAATGACAGACGGTTAAACACACAGACTGTGTTAAAGCCTCAAGACTTCCTGATACCTACAGTCAGATCCAACATGACACATTATAGAGATACAAATGCCTCACATGTTTAGAAAATATTGCTAAACGTTTTTAGCAAAGTTTTCAGTATTTATAAGTCCAACTGACTAACATGCAAGTTTTGGACAGAAATGTTGCCATGATTCAGTATCAATGTAACGATCTGCACAAGAACATGAAGATTGGGAATCCAAATGCAGTTTATCAGGGTAATCCAAAGTTGTAATCCATACACAAGCGTAAGGTCAAACACAGGGTACTGATGTTACACACACATCCTGATTTTGCTGAGTTAGATGTGTTCCTGGGTCAACATATATTGTTGACCCTGGAACAACATTTTAATCCAAAAATGTAATCTTGACTATTTCCCTACACCTAAACCTAACCTTAACCATGAGTAATCCCTAAAATCTGAGGAAATTATAGATGAATGACACTGATGTACATGCACCAAACACTGATTATAAGCCTAAACTTCACAAAAATTATAAACTTGTTCTTCAAATCTGATTGGTTAATGACAATGTTGTTCCAGAACATGTTGCACTTGGTAAAATCAGGTTCTGCGATGTTAAGCCTGAGGCTTCGAAGCTTGTATCGAGAATCTCAGGGATCTCCAGACAGAGCTCTGTATCGAGGCTTGTATCGTTTTAGTGAAATGATGTCACTAGTGACATTCACAGCTTCGTTTGATTGCAGTGCTATGAGAAAGGCTTCACTTTTGTCAGAATCGAGTCTAAAGACAGTGGAAAAATATTGTTTTTAAACATCCACTCCACTGCCTTCTGTTCAGTTCACATTAATCACTTTCACCCTCTTTTATCGAGTCTAAATAACTCCATAATTTACAAATAATAAGTTACAAAAACATGAAACATTATGAAACAACACAGAACATCAGGGGCGGACTGGTCATCGGGAGCACCAGGAGTTTTCCTTGCCCTCTCCATGTAAACAAATGGGACTTGAGTCAAAATAAAAATTAAATTACACTTCCAGTACAATTTTCTGAAATATGGTTTTGGTCATTTAAGGAAGTTGTTATCATGCTGATATATGGTCAATTGTTCGTTTGTGAGATAAGTTTCCTTTTAGCTAGTAATTTGATGCTATAAAAACAGCGTGTGTTGTTTTGGTTGACTGGGTCTGCAGGAGTTTGGGCGGGAGTTTGATTCCGCAGCTCCACCTCACAACACTACTGCGCAGACTCTAGCTCCAAACGAATATCTACTGCGCAGACTCTGGCTCCAAACTAATCTCTACTGTGCAGACTCTGTCTGGCTCCAAACAAATCTCTACTGCGCAGACTCTGGCTCCAAACTCTGGCTTCAGAATATCTATTGCGCAGACTCTGGCTCCAAACTAATCTCTACTGACTCTGCTCCAAACAAATATCTACTGCGCAGTCTCTGGCTCCAAACTAATCTCTATTGCGCAGACTCTGGCTCCAAACTAATCTCTACTGCGCAGACTCTGGCTCCAAACAAATATCTATTGCGCAGACTCTGGCTCCAAACGAATCTCTCCTGCGTAGACTCTGGCTCCAAACTAATCTCTACTGCGCAGACTCTGGTTCCAAACAAATATCTACTGCGCAGACTCTGGCTTCAAACAAATCTCTACTTCGCAGACTCTGGCTCCAAACAAATCTCTACTGCACAGACTCTGGCTCCAAACGAATCTCTACTGTGTAGACTCTGGCTTCAAACAAATCTCTACTGTGCAGACTCTGGCTCCAAACTAATCTCTACTGCACAGACTGGCTCCAAACGAATCTCTACTGTGCAGACTCTGGCTTCAAACTAATACTCTGGCTCCAAACTAATCTCTACTGCACAGACTCTGGCTTCAAACAAATCTCTACTGTGCTGGCTGTTGTCTAGACTCTGGCTCCAAAACTAATCTCTACTGTGCAGACTCTGGCTCCAAACAAATCTCTACTGTGCAGACTCTGGCTCCAAACTAATCTCTACTGTGCAGACTCTGGCTCCAAACAAATCTCTACTGCACAGACTCTGGCTTCAAACTAATCTCTACTGTGCAGACTCTGGCTCCAAACTAATCTCTATTGCGCAGACTCTGGCTCCAAACAAATCTCTACTGCGCTGACTCTGGCTTCAAACGAATCTCTATTGCGCTGACTCTGGCTCCAAACGAATCTCTATTGCGCTGACTCTGGCTTCAAACGAATCTCTACTGCACAGACTCTGGCTCCAAACAAATCTCAGCATCAATTTTCCATTGAGTAAAATTCCAGTATGAACAAGGAAAATTAAACAACACTTTGATGGATATTTAATGTAATTATGGCATTAGCTGTATTAATAACGTTATGGAAGTAAATAAGCAGAAACTAGTGAAAACTGATGCTTTCACACTGGTTAATGTCACCGAGCTCAAACTGAATTAACCAAACCGAACAACAACTAAAGCTCATCTCTATCTGTTTCTCTTCTCTGACACAGACGGTGTTGAGTTTGGCTCTGATATTTTTCTACCTGTGAACACAGTTTAATATTCATACAAGACAAGGATATAAATCAAGGGATTTAAAGTTTTTAAGCTTATTTATCTTAATCAATCTGGCTAAATGTTTGGGGAAGAAATTAATTTAATCTTCCTCAGAAGTCTGTTCGGCTCTTTAAAAAGGTCATAGGTCTCATTTACAGTTGTTAACTATTGCACACATTATTAGCTCTTAAAAACACGCACGCACGCACACACACACACACACACACACACACACACACACACACACACACACACACACACACACACACACACACACACACACACACACACACACACACACACACACACACACACGTCTCTTCTGACACACAAAAAGATTAATTATGAAAAAAATGTAATAATATGGCAAACAATTATTTATCATCAGTGGACAGTCACACAGTAGAGACATGTTGAATGTAACTTATTGTTGGGTAACATTGACAATTTAAAGAAAATTACTTTTAGACTCAGTTCAAAGAACCTTCTGTTATTTAAATTGTATAAATATATTTAAGATAGATAATGATGACTTAGTGTGACTTGACTTGAAACATGGGGTGCGCAAAGTATTTGTCTGAGATTATAATATACCTTAATGGGTAAAATATAATTTTGTGAAGAAAATGTACAAAACATACATTCATTAATGGACATGACATGTACCCTAAATTGTAGAGACCAATGCCTTGTCCAAATAATCACACTTGTGGTCTTGGCCACTTGAGAGTATGTGCATGTGACAGGAAGTAAGTGAGCAAGACTGAGTGCAGGGCACTTAAAGCACACTAATTCCATTCATCTTGAATACCACTCCAGAGCACTGTTCCAGGCTTAGTGTATCCCATCATGCATCATGCTCTGGAAATAAACTGTGAGACTTTTTCTGAGATCTCACGAGAGGTTACGGAAACCTTTCCAATGTAAGTTAAATATTAATATTATAGTTAAATATTGTTACATATCATTTGGTAGAGAAACAAAGTATTGCATATTTTTTTGGTGTAAAGATGAGCAGTGGTGATATTTATTCTGTACAACATTTGCAACTGCTTTTCATCACTTAATTAGAAGCAGCACAAATTAAACTGTCATGTTATAGAGACTACTGAACAGACATTTAGAAGTTGATTTTAAAATGCAAATATTTAAAATAAAAATAAAGCTATGTTAACTCTTGCATTTTTACAGCACTATAAGTTCTACACACACTTTTGGTCTTCATCCTCACTTGAACACGTGGCCCAAATACAGGAGATTTGTCATATAAGTAGTCAAGTATAGTCAAGTGTAAAGACTGCAAGAGTGGGTATTTGAAGAAGGGGTGAGTGTGAAAGAGGAAGTACTACAGACAAATAAAAGAGTGTGAAGAGAAGCTCACATCAGAGTTTTTCAGATCTTGTTTTATTGCTTCATGCAGAACGACACTCAACACATAAGAATATTATTTACTGTTGCTTGCTAAGCATCACTTTTGCTTTCATAAATCTGTAACTTTATTACAGTGTTCATTCGATTGCTTTAAACAATAAAAATCATTATATTAGTCACTTACCATTAACCTCAGACCATTGTCTTGAAGATTTCTCAAAGCTAGTAACACTATATTATTGTATTTCAACTCTAAACACATATTCAGCTCTTCACACCAACACAGTGTCACCACAACCGGCAGTTATCAGCATGTGAACACAAGTGTGCATTATTTTATACACACCAGTCAGAACCAGTGTGTGTAAAAATAACCATGTGTTTATTAATATGTTGTGGATAATACAACCTGCATATTCAGGAATTGTTTAAACCTTGATAGTATTATTTTTATCTGGATACTAACTGTAAGCAAGTCTGTAAATTAAAGTAATATTATGCTGCAAATAATAAAAAAATAGACATTTAGAAAATAAATCGTATTCATTAAAGTAAATGGTGGCTCTTCTAGCTTTATTCACACTGAAATACTTTTTTTAAACAAAGCTTCAGCTGCAGAAATAGTTTCTTTATTTGAAAAGGAAATTGAAAAGGAGTATTTTGTTACAAAGGTCTGGAGAGGGCAGAGGGGTTTGTTCCATATCACCAATAATACATGATTGGTCAAAAAGAGCAAAAACCAAATTGGTTAAACAGGTTAACATCCATGTTTCTTGTTATAAGTTATATGAAATCAAAATAGATCTAAAAAAATGTAATATGCATAACAAACTGGTAAAATGTATGGCAGCACAAGTTGCCAAATATTTACCATTAATGGAAATAATGGTTAAAGATTGTTAAAAAAAATCCAATGACTAGCAGAAGCGGCTGCCAAATACAAATAATAAAATCAAGGAACAATTGTCACAGAATCACACTGAAAACTTTGTAAAAGATTATCAATCAAGAGCAGCTTTAATAATAATAATAATAAAAAAACTATAATCCACACAAGGCAAAGATAAGAAGCACCAGCACAAGAATATCCAGAGAACAGGATCCAGAAGAAACACAGAAGAACAGCGCGACAAAACAATACTTCAGCAACAAAGATATGAGAACACAGTGTATTATCTGGAGAGGTAAATGTGTAAATTACAAACAGCAGAAGGCAATGAAAGTGATAAAGGATGATGGGAAATGAAGTCCACAAGCAATAAACAATGATCTGGGAGGAGTGTCCTCTGGTGGCTGTCATGGGCATTTCAGGAGATGATTGAGACACAAAATATCAGAATTTACATTCTAGTTTTTCTTCAATATTTAAGAAAAAGAGCTGTTATTTTACAGATATTTTCTGGATAATTATTGTGAAACATTATCTGTAAAATGTAAATCTACATTAGCTAGCAGCAGCACACATGAGATAATGTAACTATCACTGCATCAGCAACTAAACAGATTCGGCCTTTAAATAAAGCAACATGCAGCATAACAATATTTCTTATTTTTCTTCTGGACTGAAGCACAGACTCTTCTCTTCAGCACAATGATAACCCACAAAACTCAGACAACAGAAACCCTTTCAATCCCAACAGAACATGAAACACTAACAGATCTCTAGATCTCAGCATCTTCACTTGTTACAAACCAGTCTGACTTCATTTATTTCATACTAAACTTCTTATTAAGAATCAAAAGAGGTTTAGGTGATGATGTTTTATTGATTAAATAATAAAGTTTAAAGTCATAGTTGTAGAGATAAGCATTTGTTTTAGTTGGGCTCTTGATCCTTGACTTTTCAAAGTTATCTTGTGTGTGGCTGCTATAACTGTTTCTAAAGCACATTTGTTTTAACAAAAACTGCTAGAAACTGTCTGATCAGATGAATGGTTCTGTTGATTTGGTCATTATGTTCATGTGTGTGTGTGTGTGTGTGTGTGTGTGTGTGTGTGTGTGTGTGTGTGTGAGTGTGTGTGTGAGTGTGTGTGTGTGTGTGTGTGTGTGTGTGTGTGTGTGTGTGTGTGTGATGTGTGTGTGTGTGTGTGTGTGTGTGTGTGTGTGTGTGTGTGTGTGTGTGTGTGTGTGTGTGTGTGTGTGTGTGTGTGTGTGTGTGTGTGGTGTGAGTGTGTGTGTGTGGTGTGTGTGTGTGTGAGTGTGTGTGCGTTGTGTGTGTGTGTGTGTGTGTGTGTGTGTGTGTGTGTGTGTGTGTGTGTGTGTGTGTGTGTGTGTGTGTGTGTGTGTGTGTGTGTGTGTGTGTGTGTGTGTGTGTGTGTGTGTGTGTGTGTGTGTGTGTGTGTGTGTGTGTGTGTGTGTGTGTGTGTGTGTGTGTGTGTGTGTGTATATCATATTCAGTCCCGGTGTTGTCGGTGTTAACCTTGTATTTGGACTGTTGCTCTGATTGGATTTTTGCCGTGTGGGTTATTAAAGACTACTACCTTTATTCATCTTTGTGTGTATAACTAATGCTTCACAGCATGTTGTGACAAAGTGATCAATAACATCCAGTTTCCTCCTTCAAACTCAATGTTTCTGTGTTTTGAGAAAGCAAGGATCGTTCCTCCAATGTCTCTGGCTGGTTAGCAGCCGTCGTTCTTTACCTTCTCCAGTATCGGTCAGGTGACCTCAGTTTCAGAGAAATCACTGTTGTGAACAGAGTTGAGTTTCCTCAGGAACAGTCGAGATTGAACAAAGAGAACTCTGTGAAGCTCTTCAAGATTGGGATCAATTACAGAGAGCACCAGTACACCAGCATTTCAGCTCAAGCCATTGGGCCTAATAGTTATTCATCAAGAAAGTGCACACTGTAAAAGTTTTAGTGTGAAATAACCGTATAATCCAGGTAAATAATTGATTAATTTCACAATTGGACTTCTCTTGTATCTTTCTGCACTCAGAGATTTCTTGTAAACAAACAGCTTAATTTCCAAGCTCCAAGATCCCAAACAAATAATAGTCACCAATCCTACCTGGTCTCATAGCATTTACATACCACTTTTTAGCAAGACATGAAATATGTACCAATAACTACATATTAAGGCAGTAAAACTCTGACACCTTTTACTCATTTTCACACAAATGTACAGAGTTTTGATTAATAAAGTGTAATTTCTGGTTTGAATCCTGTGTAATCACGCTTCGACAAAGCTGTTCAAATCTGCATATAAGGAAGATTAAATGACACGATTGCATCAACAAGTACGGTTTTATATCAGTTTTTCATTTGTTAACACGGGTAGATTTAGGGTTGGGTTTGGTGTAGGGTATGATAGAGCATTATCTTTTAGGGACAGACCCTGGATATTTGAATTCTGAGCAGCCACTATATGTACCTGTAGCAACATAATAAAAACACAGTAATATGTACCTATATCTACGTAATAAAAACGTGCCAGGGTTCATGTATTTAACCTGTGTTTTAACGCCATTCAGTGGACATTTCTCTTTGAAACTGCGGCGAAACGTGCAGCAAGGTACATAAACGGTGTCACAGAGAAAGTGTACAGAGGTACGTATTGTTATGAGACCAGGTTGCACTAATCACAATTATGGTGACTTCAAAACAATGAACAATTAAAACAACTAAATGTATCACAGTGGCACAGTTAAAGACACCTATAATGTGAATTCAGAGTAAAACAAGAGCAGTGAATTACTGTGAATATTTTTTTGTATGCATTTAGCAGACGCTTTTATCCAAAGCGTACATTTTTTTTATCAGTATGATAAAATCATTCTGCTGTTCATTCTCAGTTATTGGTAAGAAAATGACCCAGCATGCACTCTTCACAGTAAATGTCTGACTACAGTAATTAATTGTAAAACAATATTCTTTAATCCTGTGAATTTTACAGTGCACATATGAAATGTATGAAAGGCAAATATGAAACCAAATAAGTTTATAGCTTTACAAAATAAAAGAAAAAAGTTTATGCTGATGAATTTACGCTATTAAATTTTGTTATCATTTGGAAGTGCCTTTGCATGAAGTCTGTTAAATGAATAAAAGTCTGTACATGCAATCAACTTAGAAATCTCTAGAAATGCTGCTCACTTTTGTTTAATTATTTTAGCAACTCTGCATGTTAATTTTATTCAAATTATTAACTCTCTTTCGTTTCTGTGCCCAGCACATGCATACAGTTGACATGACGATTTGCTAAATGTTGACCATAAGAGTTTTATGGTGCTTTCAACCATGTAATATTGACTAATATTAAAGATAGTGTGCATTCAGCCAAATGTATATATTGTGTTGTATGTATTTTGATATTTTTTTCTTCATGTATGCTAAAAACATGTAGACATCTTAAACAAATCTTGGTCTTTTTATAGTTCTTACAAAACAGTAATAAGTAGATTCTGTCACCATAGCATGTGGATTTTTATTTTATCAAAATGATAAAAGTGGTATTATCAGGGTAGGTAATTTCGCCTGCATGCTGTCTTTAATTGAGCTGACACTGATCCTGTGTTTGTAGAAACAGGTGGCATACCCTGGTAAAGTGATATGCTGATGTATACGCCCATATTAGGCCCTCTTCAATATTTTACACTGGCGCTGTTAGAAGCTGCCAAAATTTGTTCTCCATCATGTAATACAATTACAACACATTTCACAACAGAATTAATAGAAGTGGTTTCTGATAAAGTATTTTCCTTTTTATTTATCTGTTGATTTTTTCCTCCAATAATGAAGCTAATGCTTCAGTTAAATAATTAACCTCAGAAAAGTGCATTTGTGTAACTCTGCTGTTTCTCTGTTGTTCTGCCCCTTACGTGTTACCGTTTGCCACCTGCACTTGTTAGGTGATCTGCTGATGATGACTGCTGGCTTTGCTGCTAACTGCAGGTAACATGGCCCTGTGGCTTGAGTTTCAGGTGTTCTGTAGTCATCATTACGTCCTCATAAAGGAAGAGAGATTAAATACAGAGACGATTTCAAGCATACATACTCAAAATTCATCATGGGTTGATGTGTTCATTTATTGTTGTACTGGAACACAAAGGTACAACATCTTAATGTTCCTGATCAGCACTACACACTACCTTACAGACTACAATATGGACACTATAGGACAAAATAACCCTTCACAGAAACCTGTACTTTCCAAGTCAGTGCTCACAGATAAAGTACTCAAACTCCCACCATACTAACCCACCTCCCACAATTCTGGACCGCACTTAAATGATCCCTGGGACAGCTATTAGCTGAGTTTGTTTAGTTATTTTAAAAGTTAGCATACACATTTGTGGCAGGTGTTTATAAATGTGTTTATGAACCAAATATATGTATACAAGAAAATGTACATGGTTCTCAAATTCCATTTGTACAAATAGATGAGAAAAATCATATAAATAATAATGAAATACAAATTACAAATTAAATCATACACAGTTTGATGGTTTAAAAAGATGATATTTTAAATTCTACAACATATAGTGAACACACAGTCAACCTGTCTGTGTTATAATACATTGAAATCAAACCAAAAATCTTAGTGCAACCAGTACAAAAACTAAAAGAAATGACCAATAAATGTAAAATCAGCTTTATAGCAGCTAAAAATTATGCTCTTTGTTGAGATTTCAACTGAAAGTAACAGACATAGTTTGCATTTCCATAGCAATTACAAAAGGCCATGTCTCACTGTCAGTATCCTTCTATTCGGAACAACCAACATCGCACTTACATGGAGACCAAAAACTTCAGACAACTTCATCAGACATGTTTCTCCACGATGAAGAATGCATGGCATATTTTCACTTTTTTTCCAGAAAATTATGCCGTGTATTGAGCACTGCGACACTGAGTTCAGAGTTGTCCTTTGTTTGTTTCACACATAGTCTCGTCTGTCATAGCCTCCACCACCGGTCGAGCGAGACGCAGGATATGGCATCCGAGATGGGTTATATTTTTTCTTCTGTGGAGGACAGGAGCAACAAAGCAATGATCCCCCCAAAATCAGGAGCGTAGCTGCTGCCCAGCCGATGTAGATCGCTGCTCCCAGCTCCCGTCTCTGGGCGTCAGGCAGCAAAGGGTTGTAAAAGTCCCTGATGATGCTGTTTGCAGACCAGGACACGGGAATCAGCTGCATAAGCCCAGCTACGATGAACAGCACGCCTCCTAGGATCATGACTTTAGCTTTGGATGACTCCTCTTCAATGCAGTTAGTGCACTTCGCTCCTCCGATGGACACCAATACAGCCAAGACGGTCAGAAGGATGGATATGACAGTCAGGGCTCGAGCAGCTTGAAGGTCCTGAGAGAGCGCCAGCATGGAGTCATAGACTTTACACTGCATCTGTCCGGTACTCTGAACCACGCAGGACATCCACATGCCGTCCCAGATGATCTGAGCCGTCACGATGTTGGAGCCGATGAAGGCTGTGACCCTCCACATGGGGAGAGCACAAGCCACGATGGCCAAAAGCCAGCCCAGCACACATGACACGATACCTATGAGCTCCAGGCCTAAAGACATGTCTTCGTGGGAGCTATGCAATGCCAGAGATGCTGATAAAACAACTGGACAGCTGTGAGGGAACCTGCAGTATAAGCCTTATTTGAGCCAATGCCTCGGAGCAAACAGAGTGCATCTGTGACAAATCAAGTGTCCTTTATACCCCAGATCAGGTAGCGAGGAGGAGTCTGCTAGGATGGAGACATTACACAAAGGAAGGGCTAGTCACACCAGAACAAAAACTGCCCTCCATTAGAAAGTAGTGGGAATTAAGAACAAAACATAGCTTCTTTGCGCATCAATAGAGGCTGTCAATGCACAATGGCATGAATTTATTTGATAAAGGTAAAGACGATACAAACAACTGTAAGATATTCTTTTGAAAGAATGAGTCATTTTACTGTACTCCACGCGATGGCCTCTTTATTAATTTTAAGTTACTAAATTATTTCAATTATTGTAATCCATGAAAAGGCTGTGTTTATAAGGAGCTGGGTTAGTACTGTATGTTAGTACAGAAATCACAAATTTCTGACAATTATTGCCATTTTTGGTTGGAAAACAGTAGCAAAGTTCACAGTGTGCACAATATACTTTTCTTAAATTAAGCAAATTTTCCAGCATCTATTTTTTCCCCAAAAGTTGTTTTAATCAATAGCTCTAATTAAATAATGTGCTGTGAGTATGGTTGGGAGGGTTACTGTAACAAATTTAATCAGTTACATATCCAAGTATCACAAGTAATGATTAATGATTACTTTTGGATTACTTCAAAGGTACATATGTAAATAAAATCCAGAAAAAAATACTATATGATCTACAATATTTGTATTTATTCTTGACAGAATATGCATGAGTAATGTTATAAGTTATGTAGTTGTAACTATTTAAGAAAGAAAGGACACTTTAAATACTCTAATCAGGGTTTATACAGACACTGTGTCATGAAATTCCAGGATTTTCAGACTATACTTCAGACTATATATAGAGACTGTTATTAATTTACCATGTCTCGGACACCTGTTGCATTAGGCTATGTAAAGCACGTTGCTATGGTAAATTCACAAGGAGAATTCACAGCATAATGTTAGTTGCTGGATAATTAAAAACAGCACAAACAGACTCCTAGATATTAATTCTTGCAAGTTAGCTCATTTTAGAAACTATATCTAAAAAAACAAAACAATTTAAATATGTAATGTCCATATGTAAATTGTAAAAAAAAATTGCACTGTCTGGAGCACGCTCGTAAGAATTTCACTCACCGAGGCACTTGTGCTTTGGTGATGTGACAATAAAAGAGATTTTTTTTTTTTTTTTTTTTTTTGATTTGATTTGATTTGATTTGATTTGATTTGATTTGATGTGTTTACATGGCTGCACAGTAAAATTTACACTCACCTGACACATGCATTTTCTGATCTCAGTATGGTACTTTGTGGGGAAGTCGTGGCCTAATGGTTAGAGAGTTGTAGTCATAATCGGAAGGTTGCGAGTTTGAGTCTCGGGCTGGCAGGGATTGTCGGTGGGGGAAGTAAATGTACAGCGCTCTCTCTCCACCTTCAATACCACGACTGAGGTGCCCTTGAGCAAGGCACCGAACCCCCAACTGCTCCCCGTGCGTGGGTGCGTGCACGCGCACACACTTTGGATGGGTTAAATGCAGAGCACAAATTCGGAGTATCGGTCACTGTACTTGGTTGTATGTCGCTTCACTTTGTATGCATATTTTACTCAAATCAAATCAAATCAAATCACTTTTATTGTCACATCACCACAGCACAAGTGCCTTGGTGAGTGAAATTCTTACGAGCGTGCTCCAGACAGTGCAAAAAAACAAAACAAAACAAAACAAGACACAACAATTTACATATGGACAGTACATATTTACAGACTGTACAGAAGACAATGTGCAAAATACACATACATATACTCAGTACACATAGTGTACTATAAAGACATACTTCGTTACCAATACACATTATACACCGTATGTACACAATCTATACATTAGTAATCTATACATAGTAATAATGTGAAGGTGCAACAGATTATAAATGTACAGCAGATTGGTTGAGCAGCAGATAGTTGTGCAAATGTGCAACAGATTATGCATATGCAATGTCGTGGGTGTGCTTTGTATGGTGTCCAGTGATAGCAGATGTGTTAGTGCATTGTGTGCGTGTAGTCCGGTAGAACTGTGTTAAAGTGCAGTGCATGGCATGTTGTGTGAGTGGGAGTGTGTTGTAGGGTGGGTCATGTCTGACTGTTCATTAGCCTGATAGCCTGAGGGAAAAAGCTGTCCCTCAGTCGGCTAGTGCGGGATCGGATGCTGCGGAGACGTCTTCCTGAGGGCAGCAGAGAGAACAGTCTGTGGGACGGGTGACTGGAGTCTTTGATAATCCTCCGGGCTTTTCTTGTACACCGCCTGGTGTAGATGTCCTGGAGGGAGGGAAGCTCACCTCCAACAATGTGGCGGGCAGTTCGCACGACCCTTTGCAGAGCCCTGCGGTTGCCAGCGGTGCTGTTTCCAAAACAGGCGGTGATGCAACCGGTCAGGATGCTCTCCACAGTGCAGGTGTAGAAGGATCTGAGGATTCTGGGGCTCATTCCAAACTTCCTCAGCCGTCTCAGGAAGAAGAGACGCTGATGTGCCTTCTTCAGCACTGCATCTGTGTGAGCAGACCATGTGAGATCCTCGGTGATGTGAACGCCGAGGAACTTAAAGCTGCTCACCCGCTCCACATGTGTCTTGTCGATGGTGATGGGTGTGTGTTCTCTGCTCTGTCTCCTGTAATCCACCACCAGCTCCTTGGTCTTGTCGATGTTGAGTGAGAGGTGGTTCTCCTGACACCATTTAGTCAGGGTACTCACCTCCTCTCTGTAGGCCGTCTCATCGTTGTCGGTGATCAGGCCTATCACCGTTGTGTCATCAGCAAATTTGACGATGACGTTGGAGCTGTGTGTTGCTGTACAGTCGTGTGTGTACCGGGAGTACAGGAGTGGGCTGAGGACGCAGCCCTGCGGTGCACCAGTGTTGAGGGTCAGGGGAGATGAGGTGTTGTTGCCCATTCTGACCACCTGACTTCTGCCTGTCAGGAAGTCCAGGATCCAGCTGCACAGAGATCTGTTCAGTCCCAGACTCTGGAGCTTCGCAACCAGTGTGGCAGGCACTATGGTGTTAAATGCCGAACTATAATCCACGAACAGCATCCTCACATAAGTGTTCTTATTTTCCAGGTGGGAGAGAGCAGTGTGCAGGGTGAAGGCAATAGCATCGTCTGTGGAATGGTTACTGCGGTATGCAAATTGTAGTGGGTCCAGTGAAGCAGGCAGCACAGAGCAGATGTGTTCTCTGACGAGCTTCTCAAAACACTTGCTGAAGATGGGGGTCAGAGCAACGGGCCTCCAGTCATTCAAGCATGTGATTTTTTTTTTCTTCGGTATGGGCACAATGGTGGATTTTTTGAAGCATGCGGGAACCACAGACAGAGAGAGGGACAGATTGAAAATGTCTGTAAAAACCCCGGCTAGCTGGAAAGCGCATGCTTTGAGCACACGGCCTGGAATGCCGTCCGGGCCCACGGCTTTTCGGATGTTCACCCGTTTGAAGGATCCTGTTACATCCGCGACAGAAAGGGAGAGTGGACTCACCTCTTCTTCTACAGCAGCCGTGGGAACGCTCTCTGTGTGGGCGGTGTTATCAGCCTCGAAACGAGCATAAAAAGTGTTGAGCTCGTCCGGTAGAGAGGCGGCAATGTTCACAGTAGCTGGTTTATTCCCTTTGAAGCCTGTGATGTTGTTGATACCCTGCCACATGCTTCTTGGATTATTGTTGTTGAAGTGATCTTCAACTTTGTTTTTGTATTGTCGTTTGGCTGCTTTGATGGGGCTTCTCCTGAGATCGTAGCTGGCCGGGTTGTTTCCGATCGTCAGTGTTTCCGGATTTAAAGGCAGATGTCCGCGATGACAAGGCTGATCGAACATCGCTGTTAATCCACGGTTTTTGGTTGGGGTAGATGCGGATTGTTTTGGTCGGAACTACATCATCTATACACTTCCTGATGAAACATGTTACGGAATCTGAATACGCCTCTATGTCGTCATCAGACGCCGCCCGGAACATGTCCCAATCCACGTGATCAAAACAGTCCTGTAGTGTAGCGTCCGATTGGTCCGACCAGCATTGGATTGTCCAGAGGGCGGGTGCCTCACGTTTCAGTTTCTGCCTATAAGCAGGCAGAAGCAGAACGGAAGAGTGATCCGATTTGCCGAAAGGTGGGCGGGGAGAACATGTAAAGATGGCGCCGAGGATGGCAGCCGTGTTGCGTGCTCGGGAAAACTTTGCAGTTTTTCGTATGTTTTATTTGTTTTTTTGTTGTTTTGCGTGTTAGATGTTGTTAGTATAACTGTCTACGATAGAGACACGCTTTTAAACATTGGTTCCTCCGTCGCGCAACGCAAACCGGACTTTGAGTTTTTGAATGCCGGTGGATTGTTCACAGACACGGCATCAGAACCCTTTGTCTGGGTTGCGCAACCGAAGAAACGCCGCCGACGCCGAAAAAGAGGAAAAAGAGCTGGCGTTCTCGTCAGACTGAGACGCCGTGCTTTCCGACCTCCTCTTCCAACAATTTTGCTGGCTAACGTTCAGTCACTGGATAATTAACTCTGTGAACTGCAGGCGCACATCTCATACCAACGAGAAACGAGGGACTGCTGCGTTATTTGTCTCACAGAAACCTGGATGTCTGCTATGGTTCCAGACTCAGCCATCGAGCTCATGGGCTTCTCCGTGCATCGCTCGGACAGAACGAGAGAGCTCACAGGGAAAAGCAGAGGTGGAGGTGTTTGTTTCTATATTAACAACTTGTGGTGTGATGAAAGGAACATACACTCTATTAAATCCTTCTGCTCCCCTGATCTGGAATTTCATACGCTTCTGTGTCGACCATTCTGGCTACCGAGGGAATTTACAGCCATCATAATCACGGCTGTTTATATCCCTCCTCAAGCCAACACAGACCAGGCACTCAGGGAACTGTACAGGAATATAAGTGAGCAGGAAACCACGCACCCAGATGCAGCTTCTATTATCACGGGGGACTTTAATAAAGCCAACTTCAGAACAATAGCCCCAAAATACTTTCAACACATAACCATCAACACGCGTGGTGACCGTGTGCTGGACCATTGTTACTCCCCCTTCCGGGACGCGTACAAATCTGGGCGTACACCCGCCCATGTACTCCTAGACCTTTGAGCATTGAATATCTTTATAATACATAATTTACCCGACATTTGCCATCATGTACATTTTATCTGTCATTAAAATAAAATAAATGTAGTGCTTTCCATTTATTATGTGACATTAATATCAGGCTACAAGAAAGTTTTGTAGTGATTTATTTATGCATTTATTTGTTTGTTTTCTTTTTTTAGTCTTATCAAGCACTGTGTTGCAAATTTCTGTGGTTTTATAATCTTGTCATCTGATTTAATGAACAATTTTAATTATTCTGCTCTCACTTCAGGAATATTTTGTTTTTCTTCCCAAATCCTCGCTTCAATCTCTCTCAGTATGTTCTCAGAGGGTTGATTTTAAATTTGAAAAGCAAACACATATCACATAAGGAATAACTGAAAACAGGCAGTTGAATTATTTGAGAATAATTCACACCCGAGGTGGTGAAGTGAATGCACCCTAGCTGTATGGCCTGTTCCTGTATCGGTTTTCAGCATTTAAACACAGAGTGAAATAGTTTGTGTTATCAAAAGTCTTAGAAATTCACATTTAAAATTAAGTTTGTAGTCCTGTTTGTTTCCTGTCTTTGTTTTGTATGCCTGTTGTAGTTCTTTTTAGCTGCCCTCATTACTGTTTCCAGGTGTCTCTTGTCAGTTACCCCTGCCTACACTGTGTAAACCACTGCATTCCTCACGTTCCTTTTTTTGCTTATTTTTCTTCCAGGCATGTAGTGGATTTAGATGACTCTCAGATCTGTTATCCAAGGGCAGTTGTGGCCTAATGGATAGAGGTCGGACTTGTAACCCAAGGTTGTGGGTTTGAATCTCGGGTCTGGCAGGAATGTCAGTGGGAGGGAGTGAATAACAAGCGGTTCTCCGGCTTCTCAATACCACAACTGAGGTGAAAACCCTTGAGCAAGGCACCGAACCCCCAACTGCTCCCAGGCGCTGCAGCATTGGCTGCCCACTGTTCTGGGTGTGTGTTCATAATGTGTGTGTGCACTTGAATTGGGTTAAATTTAGAGCACAAATTCTGAGTATGGGTCACCATTCTTGGACACATGTCACTTTGTTACTTCTTCTTGTGTTTAGGTTGGATTCTGAGTTCCTTTTTTATTACCGTTTCTAATAAAATCTCCTTGCACTTAGATCTTATCCTGGTTTTCTGAGTCAACCAAGCATCAGACATTCAAAACACAGGAGAAGCTAAGATAATTTTTTTGGAAGGTTGCCCTCATTCCTTACATAATTGAGGTAGTCCTGCGCACTGGTGTTTATTGAGTCAGAACGGCCTACACTCAATGGGCACTTTATTAGACACATCCTTCTGATACTGGGGAGAGCACCCTTGTCACCTCAGAATCAAACTGCTCAACATCACAGTTACTGAAGAGTTTATTTATTCATACATTTTTTGACTGTGCATACATACTATTGGATTTAGGTGTGGAGGACATTGGTGTACTGAATCATTGTCAGGTTATGGAAATAGCTTTTGATCATGTGCCCATTAAAAGAAGAGTGAACTATGGCCAAAAAAATTGATGCATATGGTCAGCAAAAATACTCAACAGCTGGATGTGGCATTTTAGCATTGCTCACTTAGTATTGAGACCTAAAAACGGCATCCACACTGAACAGTTTTGATGAAATCTTAAGTTGAAATGCATGTTTTTAAGTGCACGTCTGTATTAAATGATGCAATTAACTTATCAGTGAATATGTGAAAACGGCGAAATCATGCACGTGTGTATTATGTGTTCAGTCTGTAGGTGTGGGCATGAGTGTTGAGTTTCTTTACAAAGTTACATCACCAACTACTAGCCTGACGTGATAATACAGCGTTTTTGGTTACACTTTAGATTGGGTAACACTATTCACTATATAACTAGTTTCTAAGCATGCTTATTGCTTCCCTTTATTGGCTGTTTATTAATAGTAATTAGAGCACATCTGTATTAATGTATTATTCTTCATGACTATATTATGGATACCTAAACATAACATTATATTATATATCTTTATTCACTAGCCCTTATATAGTTGTATGCCATATTGTCCACTATACACTGTGTACAATATGAAGAACCCAACATTTTTTAGGATTTTTCATTTTACACAGACTTTACTATTGGCACCAGAGAGCACTTGTGTATATATTTATTTATTCTATTGTCATGTTAATATATAAATGTATGAGTTAATAATAAATAAATAGATGGCACTAATTGTGCCTTCATCGATAGACAAAATTACCTATGTGAATATACGCACAACATGTATAGGGGGAGGATGCCACCCTTAGGAAAAAAAAAATTACATTTTATTTAAACTATTTAGACACACGTCAGCCTATGTGTTAATGAATTGCAAGTTACGTCTTATATTTAATGGATTGCATGATACTCAACAGTATCTAAGTTACAATCTTTAAGCTAAAGATGCTTAAAGCTGCTTGGATGTTCCCAAAGGGCACATAAGCAGGTTCACGCTCTTCTTCTGGGATTCTTCTGTGTTTCATTCCATGACCCAATGCCTCATCTTCAGCCTGAAACAAGCCTATTGTCTGGGACTGGCTTAGATTAGGGTCCTGACAAAGACAAGATTCTTGTGCAGAGAGCGAGTAGACCTTTTAAAACAGGAGAATAACTAGATCTAGTGATAGCTGATTCAACTCATCACCTCATTATTGAGGCTATGGAAGTTAATTTTAACTCTGTGTCCTTCATTGTTTTCAAAGACAACTCAACAAAGATGGCACAGTAAGTTCATTCAGTGCATTTTCAAAGACATTTCTGAGACAAATCAGTTTTATGTTAACTCTTTCCCCGCCACTGCTAATCCATGTTTTCACTGTTATACAGTAAGGGGTGCTATTCACATCTTCCTGAAATAGTAAAACAAAATTATGGATCATAAACAAGCAAAGAAGAGAAGTAGAAACACATGATAGAAGCATTGCTTATCCACATGTAAGCTAACACGATCATCAAACATTACTTAAAGCTGTTAACGCTCAGTTCCACTTTCTGAGTATAGGGCTGGAAAATGACATTTCCAACTTAAAATGTTATACATTTGAATGCTTTGGAGCAGATACTTAAGATTGATCTCTTTTTAAGAAGGACACTTGTCCAGAGTATTGTAAAGGGTGAAAAAAGATATAAAAGTATATTGCAAAAAAGTCATGGAAGTTTAAGTTTATGAAAATATCAAATGTACAAATTTAAATACTTATATTTTATATAAAATATATATTTTACAAAACATATTTTAGTCTAAAATTGCTAGAGAATCAAAACCAAAAATCTGAAGAAGTTGTGTTACAAATTTGAGGTTGATATCTAAAAAAATTAGCTTTGAGTGAAATTATGTTTGGGCGCTGTACCAAGCTTCTCCACTAGATGACCATCAATCCCCATTAGTGACCATATAAGGGCGGCTCCATTTCCGAATATGGTTTGAGTGATTTGAAACATGTTTTTCATTACTTTTCTCAATATTTATGACATAGACATCACATTCAGAAGTATTAAGGGTAGTATGGCAGTATTTGATTTAAATTCAACCTTTAGAAAACACATACTGTGATACTGTGCAGTGCTTTGTTACAATTTGTATTGTTAAAGGCGCTATATAAATAAAGGTGACTTGACTTGACTTGACATAAAACCATGCTACGAGAACCCTGGACGTACGTTATAGTTCATGCTGCATCAAAAATTTAGATCATATTGTTTTTTCTTTATATTCAAAACACTTTTAGACATTTTTGTTCTAAAAAAATAGAATGAATGTTATCTTTTGAATACTTGACATGAACATGAATGGAGATTTTTGCTGATTTTCATGATCTTATATATGTGTCACTATTTCAAAGTAAAGAGTCTGATGAGTACTCTTCTTACAACTTAATACATTTCAGTTGCTCTGTAAAATATTTCAAAAGTCATTCATCAAATATGAAAACTAGACACTTTAAGCTTCCAAACGATATATAGTTTGTCAAGATTGCTTTAGGTTCAGACTAAAATATTACTGTTTAAACATGTACTGGCAAGTGGACCCATCGGTGTCAGACTCTGTCTCCTCTCGTGCCCATATTTGGCTGTTCCTGTCCTCGTTTCCTCTTTATTAGTTAATTAGTTCCCAGCCCTGTGTCCTTAGTTAATGAGTCCCCAGCCCTGTGCGTTCAATTACCTAGTTTAGTTCCCCCTTTAAGAGCCCTGTGTTTCCCTGCATCTGTGTCCAGTCTTAACGTTATTGTGTGTATGTACCTGTCTCCTGAGATCTCTGTTCTGTGTGTTGGAATAAAGTGTTGAAAGGAAGTTCCACGCCTCCTCGTTCCTGGCACCCCCGTACACCGTGACAGAAGACTGGACCAAGACACTGATGACTTCAGCTGAGGACGCGCTGTGGGGGTTGCGGCAGGGCGGTTTGAGGTTGGAGAGATATGTGGAGGAGTTTCTCGAGATCTCCAACCGGATGAGCTGGCATGAGGCCGCTCTGGGTGCGTGTTTCCTGCTGGGGTTGGATGATGAGGTTATACGCTGCGATCTTCCCGTAAGTGATTTTCCATTGATCGAGCTTATCAACCTGATCTTCTTCCTAAATGGTTCCGTCGAGGAAATTCCCCGGCCTTGTCATCCCACTCCAGCTGGAATCGCCGCATCTCCCCAGCTCATCCCACGCCGAGAACCTCCGCATCCACTCTACCAACGGCTCCGCTTCCCACTCCCCCGGATCCCCCCTGCCATCTCCTACCGCTCCATCCTCTCAGCCCTGATCCCGCCGCCCTCTCCTAATCCCAGACCACGGGCTGTTGCGCTCCCCCGTCCCCGTACCCGCGCTTCCCGCGACGCCACGAGCCCGCGTTCCCGAGCGCCACCGAGAGCCCGCGCTTCCCGTGCGCACCCCAGAGCCCGCTCCTCGCCAGCGCCCTTCAGTGCCTGCACCTCTCCAGAGCCCACGCAGTCCGCTCCATTCCGGGAGCCCCAGCATTCCGCTCCGGTCCGGGAGCCCCCGCATTCCGCTCCGTTCGGGAGCCCACGCATTCCGCTCCGTTCGGGAGCCCCTGCATTCCGCTCCGGTCCGGGAGCCCACGCATTCCGCTCCGTTCGGGAGCCCACGCTTTCCGCTCCGTTCCGGGAGCCCCACGCATTCCGCGCTCGGTTCCGGGAGGAGCCACGCATTCCGCTCCGTTCCGGGAGCCCACGCATTCCGCTCCGTTCCGGGAGCCCACGCATTCCGCTCCGTTCCGGGAGCCCACGCATTCCGCTCCGTTCCGGGAGCCCCTGCTGGTTCCGTCCAGCTCTCCAGAGCCCCTGCCGGCTCCGTCCAGCTCTCCAGAGCCCCTGCCGGCTCCGTCCGGCTCTCCTGAGCCCCTGCCGGTTCCGTCCGGCTCCCCAGAGCCCCGAGCGACCACGCCTCCAGAGAGCCCCCCGGAGATGATGAGTCTCCCCAAGAAAGTTTTGGGGGGGGGCTACCCCCCATGGAGGCCACCATGGCCACCCGAGCTCCCCGCTCCGCCATGGCCTCCTGAGTCCCCGGATCCACCATGGCCACCCGAGCTCCCCGCTCCGCCATGGCCTCCTGAGTCCCCGGATCCACCATGGCCGCCCGAGCTCCCCGCTCCGCCATGGCCTCCTGGTCCGGATTCCACCATGGCCGCCCGAGCTCCCCGCTCCACCATGGCCTCCTGAGTCCCCGGATCCCCATGCCGCCCGAGCTCCCCGCTCCGCCATGGCTTCTGAGTCCCCGGATCCACCATGGCACCCGCAAGCTCCCGATCCGCCATGGCCTCCCGAGTCCCCTGACCCGCCATGGCTCCCAGTACGGGCGCCGCCCTGGAGGCCTCCTGTCCTGTCCTGTCTCCGTGTCCCTTAAGGCCTCCAGAGCGCCCACCCCCCCTCCCCGTTGGATGGTGTACGGTGGGAGGGGGGAGAGTAAAGTATTCAGACTGTGTCTCCTCTCGGCCATATTTGGCTGTTCCTGTCCTCGTTTCCTCTTTATTAGTTAATTCGTTCCCAGCCCTGTGTCCTTAGTTAATGAGTCCCCAGCCCTGTGCGTTCAATTACCTAGTTTAGTTCCCCCTTTTAAGAGCCCTGTGTTTCCCTGCATCTGTGTCCAGTCTTAACGTTATTGTGTGTATGTACCTGTCTCCTGAGATCTCTGTTCTGTGTGTTGGAATAAAGTGTTGAAAGGAAGTTCCACGCCTCCTCGTTCCTGGCACCCCCGTACACCGTGACAATCGGTGGGTCCGTGACAATTAACAAGTTTTAAACAGCAGGCAAAACAAAACATTACCGAAATAAATGTCGACAGAGAAAGTGGTTTAAGTCTGTGAAGCTTTGGGGGTGTTGATGGAAGACATCTAATCCATCTATGTTTTGATCATCATTCTCAATCTGATCCGGATGGAGACTTTAATAAAACCGTGATTTTCTCAGCTTTTTATTCAAAATCTTTCTTTTATTTAATAATAATTACTCACATTCAAATGTTGATAAAAAATGCAGGAAAGTACCTGTCATTTTTTTCTCTCTCTGTTTCTTTCATTTTGCATAATGGATGTTCATATATTAATACAATAAAATATTCTGGATGCCATTAAATGTTTGTGAAAAATTATCACAAATGCTGAAAATAGCTTGCAACTTCAAAAAAAAGTGGAAAAAGAGTTAATAAAGTAAACTATCTTGGACCCATAAATCATTGATCATGGAAACAAATTAATTTGTATTTTTTTAATGAATGTGTTTAAGGTTAATGTGGCACACGTAGACTACAAGTCTTTATAGAAAATGAACTTGTACATCATGTAAATGCATGTAATAAAAAAAACTACTAAAACACTGAAATGTTTATTATTTGGTAACACAGTGCTAAAAAGGACAACCTCGATATCAATATGCACATGGCTATGAATATACTTTTTCATGTGCTTATTTTTAGTAATAATACAATACTTACAATTCTTCAGAACTGCTTGCACAAACTTGGTAACAAAAGAAATTGCAAAATAGCAGAACTCACTGCACAGAAACACACACTGTCTTGTGCTGTATCATCACGTGCTCTGTTCAGGACACATGAACAGAGCAGCAACACAAAAAGAGTATGTTTGTTCCACACATAGTCTCGTTTGTCAAGCCAGCGGGTACAGACCGTGCAGCAGAGGAGTAAAGCATCCTGCTGGGTGGACCGTACTATTCTCCTCCCGCGGGGGGCAGCTGCAGCAGAGAATCCCCCCTCCAATCAGCAGAAGGGGCTAGATGCCCATCCCAGGTAAAGAGACGCACCTATCTCCCTCTTTTGTGACTCTATGATTATGGGGTTGTAGAAGGATCTGATGATACTGTGAGCAGACCAGACACAGGGATCATGTGCATGACCGCAGCGCAGATGAAGGTGACTCCAGCGGTGATCATGACTCTGGCTTTGGCCCGCTCCTCCTCTAGGCAATTAGTGCACTTGGCTCCCATAATGGAGAGCGGAGTCCAGTACTCCCATCACAATAGCAATCACACACAGAGCCCTAGCCGCCTGTAGATCTGAGCTGAGAGCCAGCAGCATGGAGTCGTAGATTTTGCACTGCATCTGGCCAGTGCTTTGCACCACACAGTTCATCACAGATTCCCTCCCATATGGTCTGCGCCGTTACGATGTTCACACCGATGAAAGCCGTGACCTTCCACATGGGCAAAGCGCAAGATACGATGCCTACAATCCAACCGAACACAGCAAGGGTGACCCCGAGTATCTCCAATCCCAGAGCTGCCATTCTGTTTTTACAAGAATGTGTTATGAAAATGAATTCCACTCGCTAAGGAAAGGCTCTCAGCACAATGGCTCATGCTTTATAATGCAACGATGAGGAAGGTGGAGTTATGTTGGAAAAAGTCTGAGGGGATTGGCTAAACTTTGGTGAGCCTAACCTTGGCATGGAAACGAGTTAGTTTAATGATTTAGCTCTCTTCATCTGGTATTTCCCACTCAGAGACCAAATGGTGGATAGATAACAAAAGCCCAGAGGGAGCTGGTTAAAGGATAACTAGCATGACTACGGCAAGTCTGGATTTTGAGGAAAACTTTCAGTGGCTTAAAATTAAAATGCATGCTTCAGAACAGGGATACCACTAAAACAAACATAATTTGTTTGGGTTCAATGAGCAGGTATGATTTGAAAGTGATAATGAACTGATTCGTCACCTGAGAAGGAGCAGTAAAGTCACTGAGAGTTAACAAAGACCGAATCAGTGATGCATGACAGCGAGACTTTAGCTGCTATCAGCAGTCCATTATTCCTCAACTCTAAACTAAACAGCATCAGGCATTATTAACTCTCTCTCTCACACACACACACAAATACAATCATACACACACTCTGTAATCAGTCATGCATAGGTATGTGAAGCCTGGTGACCTTCTCGGTCTTTGCAGTGTTTATTTATGTTGGAGCATGTGGAACAAGTGGAATGAGCATCTTCTAACGCTATTTACATCAAATGTAGGTTTTCTTTCAGATGCATTTGTTGTATATCTATGTCAGTATTTTTAACTTACAAGAACAGTAAACAAAATACATTTATAGCAACTTCAAGGATAATTTTTAATGACTTAAAGACGAAAGTAAGTTAGCATATTACAGTTTTTCTCAATTGGTTTGGCACATTTTTTGAAACAGTCTTAACATTCTCTAAACTGTGAGTGCAAATGTCAAAACTGTTTGTAGTTACTCACCCAAAACATTTAATTCATGCTTCAAAACCTAGTTATCGTGTCAGTAATTTGGCCAAGGCCAGCAAAATATAAAGTATTTTTGTCATCGTGTGAGCCACACTGGTCAAAATTATTAGTTGTTTTTTCAGCATGACAGTCAACCATGGAAATTAATATTTTATAAAAAGAAACGCATATTTTGTTGAGAAGAGTCAATAGTACATAGAAAAAAAAGTATTTGAACATTTGTATTAATACATTACATTTATTTTTGTACGAATGTATTACATGTAAAGTGAAATCTTGCATGTCCAATTACTGTACATTTCATATTTCTTATGTTACCACAAATACACAAAAATACAAATTAACTGCAAAATAACATCCATGAAAAAAAATATTCTTGGTGGACAGCCTGTCGCTCTTGTTGGTCAGGCCAAAGATTTTCATCATCACATCTGTTTTCCATTGCCATGCACCGGGGGGGGGGTCTCCTTGAATGCCGCACAAATCCCCTGCAATGAGCCGCTGTGATGTCCTCACATGCAGCATTCATGACATCCAACGGAGACATCTGATCTTGTGATACTTTCCAACTCATTCTCAAAACAAGGTAGTGATTGTGCTGTAGGCAATCTACATATATATGCTCCCAAACTTGATTGGTTACAGTAAATGGTTGAATGGTTGATTCAAATTGTATTGCTGTTATAGGTAATTTGCCAATTTAGCAAACAATGTCAATGTCATATATTTATGGAATATACATGCATGTACACCAGTTTTTTCATAATTGATGGATCGTTTTGAATGTGATGGCTTAACACATGAAATAATTGAGAAGTTGTGAAAAGTTTGACAGTTTAAGTTGAGAATCGATCATCAGTTTTGATCAACAAAGCCATGTGCAATTAGTTGTTGTGCAAACTGCAGACAATTGTACTTATGTTTGCACACATGTGCCAAAGCATTTGCTCAAATCAATAAGAAATTCCAATCTGATGTGAACAAAAAGCTAATTGTTCAGAGATCTGAACTTATTGTTTCGGGGGAAAAAATTTATTCGATAATTGAGCCAAAGCAATTGAGAAAAACGGTAACCCACCAGAGCTTTACATATAATTATTGAACACTTTGAGAAAGAGTTACAGTAAGTATTTATAGAGGCATAAACTCCGCAATATGGCAGGTGCTTTTATCTGCACCCGTGCAAGTCTCAGTTACGCTCTCTTGACTAAAGCATTGGGCACAAAGAGGTTTAGAGATTTACTAGAACAACCAGAGCATTGTCTCCATTGACGTCTGGGCCGACAGGGAGAGTATCATTTGTGTTTGCGGTTGACCTTTAAGAGCAGGATTGATTTCAAATATTGATAAAGGGCACTATTTTGCTTGCATGTTTTGCTTTACTCTAGTTTCTGAGTCTCGCAAGTTTTAATTTGTATTTATTTTTGTTTTAATGTTATTTAATGCCTGTCTAAATACAATAATGTGTGATTAATGCTTAATTAATGAAACTGACTTTATTTTCCACTTTAGAAATTGCAATAACTATAATTAACTATAAGAAACTACAAGTAGTCTAGCAGTCATTAGAGTATTAATGACTGTCTGCGTAATATCTGCTAACACTATTTTGATGGACATTCGACTGACTATAAGTAATTTTACATGTCATCTTATTCTACTAACCCTAACCTAACAGTTTACTAATACTATAATGAGGATTAGTTAACATGCAGGTGCAAAGTTACTTATAGTTCGTAGAATGTCTAAAATGGACTGAAAATGAACTGTAACCATTCATTTTTCAATTTTAGTGGAAAAAATTGCACTTATTATCACCATGTAAGAGCTACTGATTATTCAACTATTAGCATTTGGATCATGCAAAAATGAGAAGTTAACAGCTAAAATGACTAAATTGCTTCTTGCAACAATATCAAATATATTAAAATGAAAACAAAAACAATAATACTAATCTTATATCTGCCATGTTGGTAATCAAAGTTCAGCATCAGTCATTCCTTTGTTATTGACATTTAAACGTCTTCCATGTGCAAAGAGTCAGACCTCTCAGACATAGTCTCTCCTGTCATATCCATTCACAGACATAGATTTGACCCCTGAGTAGTCCACTCTTGTCGGCACGGCATTGTTCTGTGCTTTCGAGGACAAGGAACAAGACAAAATGGCTCCACCTAGGATCAGCAGGCAGGAGGCACCATCCGAAGTACAGCGAGTTCCCAAACTCCTCTTCTGCGTCTCCTCTAGAAGCGGGTTGTGGAAATCCAGGACGATGCCATTAGCCGTCCAACAGACAGCCACTAGCAGCAGCAGCCCACATGTTATAAACGTCACCCCAGCTTGTTCGCTGCATCTGATGTACAGTTGGTGCACTTCGCCCCAGCCACAGCCAGAGCCATGCCCAGCACACCGAGCAGCGTGCTCACGACCGTCAGAGCCCGTGCTGCCTGCAGGTCGTCAGAAAGCCCCAGCATGGAGTCGTAGACGCGGCAGTGCATCTGTCCTGTGCTCTGCACCACGCAGCTCATCCACAAACCTTCCCACACGATCTGCGTGATAACGATGTTCTGGCCTATGTACGCTGCCACTCTCCACATGGGCAGACAGCAGGCCACCATCACGCCAAGCCATCCGGCCACAGTCAGGATCATCCCCAGGATCTCCAGGCCGGCTGAAGCCATCGCGCTTCGCTCCTCTGTTCGCCTTCACAGACCGTGCTGCTCAGGATCCAGGATTAGCTCTGATATTAGAGCTGTTCTCAGACGTGAAGTCTTGCTTAAATGAAGAAACGGTGAAAGAGAGAAAGGGAGAGAGAGGGAGGGAGAGAGAGATACAGTTTCTACCTTCTTTATACTGCTAAGAGAAGATGGAAGGTGGAGTCTTAGATGGTGTTTTGTGTGGTACAAGAGAGACTGGGGCTTCTTGTAGCACTTTTCTTGTAACGGGATGGCAATGTATTAAAATGATCAACTCAAATTGCTTCATATCTGGATTGTTTATTTTTATCCCGTTATTTATTTAGTTTTTTAATTACACGTAACAACGAGCATGTATCATGCCTATCCTTAGTGAAATAAAAAAGTGTCCTAAGAAGGAAGCTTATTCAAAAGTTAACTTTTTAGTTAAAAACAATGCGTTAAAAAGAACAAACATAGCATTTCTTTCTCCCTCACTTGTTCAGCCCCAATAATTATATGGCTCAGATTTCAGTCAAGTTGATCTTTCAACAGTTGATCTGCCTGCCTTGGCATCATATAAAAGTATACATTTTTGTCCGACATTAAAATGAAACTCCTCTAGTGTCTCATGTGTCCTTCAGAAAATCTGCTGAATCACTCCTCTTTGAGTTGAGACAATTCATCTCTTTGTTTTCTGGAGTGAGACACATAATCCAACGGGATCCCAGGAGTAACCATAGCTATCCATACTGTACGGAAAATGTGTTTCTAGCACACTTACGGTTTCCATCTGCTTTCATAGACATGGAAACATACATTATTAATAAGTACTTCATACAATTAATAAGCTAACTCAATACAAGGTTTCAAAATTAGCACATATGAGACAAACCCCAACAAGCTGGTATAAGATTCAGCAGCTTTGGTTCCAAAACCATACTTTTTTTTTCTCTGCATGATTAATTCGCTCAAAGCTAAAAAAAAAAAATCATTAATTGAGGTAATGACGTATTTAAGCATATATGCACCACTGGGTTAGGGTTAAAAATTACAAAATTTTCTAACATTTCTAAATCAAATCAAATCAAATCAAATCACTTTTATTGTCACTCACCACAGCACAAGTGCCTTGGTGAGTGAAATTTCTGCGAGCGTGCTCCAGACAGTGCAAAAAAAACAACACAAAACAAGACACAACAATTTACATATGGGCAGTACGTATTTACAGATGTACAGAAGACAATGTGCAAAATACACATACTATATCAGTACACATGGTGTACTATAAATACATACTTCGTTATCGTTAACAACTACACATTATACCGTAATGTACACAATCTATACATTATGTAATCTATGCATA
>CM049813.1:2364421-2369421 GCA_027422405.1 Ptychobarbus kaznakovi
ACAGACAAAAAAAATAAACAGAAAAAGGGGGTGTTTTTGCATTAGAAGCTTAAGCGATAAATTGAGAATTACATGTCATTAAAGGTAGGAAAAGAGTTACAGGTAGATACAGTTTTGAAGGCTTTTTTGTTCTTAGCTGGATTAATAAAAGGTATTGCTCAAATTCTTTCATAAAAACAAAGAAGTGAGGTCTAGAGTTTGAATATTTGCATCTATGGATGTGAAATTTTGCAAGAAGCAAAATCAGATTCACTACATAAAACGGTTTCCTTTTAGATTGTTCATACTCAATAAAACCCAATACTGCGTCCTTCCAAAACAGAATACAATCATTATAAATGTTAGTCCTAATGAAACTTACAACATCTTGCCAAAATTTCTTTGTAAATGGACAGTGCCAAAAGAGATGGACAACCGTTTCAATAGAGTCATCACAGAAAGAGCAACTGGAGGGAACTGTCAAGAAACAACCTTTCTTTGACTGAATGCGCATTGCGGTGACATCACAGGATGCAGCAAAGCCCAACATTTGCGAGTTCTTGCAAAAATTGCGGAGTTTGTTTGATTTTGCAATATATTCAACGATTGCAGAATTGCTTAATTTTGGAGGGTCTGCGTTATAAATATTAAAACACCAATGCAATTTAGACACACACAGATGTAAAGAACCAGCATATGAATCTCAACAATGATGACAATCAACAAAATGCTTAATGCTGCAATGCATGCTGGGTAACACCATAGTGAAAACTCCTATTATGCACCGCAGCATGAATAATTATTGTCACCATTGTTGAGGATCGTAAGATAAGTGTTCATGTCTAAAAGCCTGAGTAATGTATTTATTATAGTAATTAAGAATTATGTTGACATTTGTTTAATATGATCTCTGATTTCCATGATGGAGTCATAATTTTAATCAATAAAGCATCAACATCTGGTCCTCTGTAATTCTCAGTAACAGCAGGAGTTCATCATCACTAATGTACAATCCTATTTTAGTTAGTCACTCAATTATATCCTTATTTTTAACTCTTTGAGGACTTGAGATTTGACTTGAGACTTGCTTGTGATTTTGAAGGAATGACTTAGTTCCTCCTCTGGTGAAATCAGCTGCTGAGTTCATGTGTGGATTTTATTAGGCTTCATCTGCCCATCACTATCCTGAAGAACTGAATTAGTTGCTGCAGGTGTGTTCGCTTAGAGTTGGAGCTGAACTTTGCAGGGCAGCCGATCACCAGGAACAGGGTTGGGCACCCCTATCTTAAACTAAGCCAGGCTTAGTCCAGTTTTCCCAACCCTGTTCCTAGAGGCACACCAACAGTGCACATTTTGGATATCTCCTTTATCTGACCAATATATTTTTGGTCCTGGAGTCTCTACTAATGAGCTGATGAGTTGATTCAGGTGTGTTTGATTAGGAAAAGTTGGAAAATTTGTAGTGTTGGTGTGCATCCAAGAACAGGGTTGGGAAACATTGGATTAGGCCATAGTTCAATTAGGACATTTAAGTAATTTTTAAAAACATGCTTAGAAAAAAACATTACTAGGGTGCATCCGGAGACAAAACAAAGGCACAGATATATTTTAAGATCAGTCAGTGCACATTTATTTAAGTTGAAACAGCTCAGACTTACATTTAAGTCTAGGACTAGGCTAACGCCTTGTTTGTGAAACCGGGAGATAGACACCCAGCAGTGTTAATTTGACACCATGGATTTTGCTGTGCAGTTCTTAATCATTTTGTAATTTACAGAAAAGAATGTCTTGAATAGTCTTTAAAGTGTCACCATTTATTTTCAATAGAAGGATGTACACAAAAATCTATGACAGACATTTAACATACTTGGAATGTGTAAAAGGTTCTTTATAGTGAAAAGGTTTTTAAAATTTTGGTTACACTTTATTTCGATAGTCCATTCATTCCTTTCATGTCACAAGCAAGTCTCGAATCAAATCCTAAGTCCTTAAAAAGTTCAAGTTAATGAGATAATTAAGTGACTAATTAAATGTTGATTGTGCACTGATGTTGATTATTAACAGCAGGTGTACATCACTATTGAAGAAAAGAGAAACCCAAGAAACTACAACTTCACACACACACACCCACCCACCCATTCACCCACACGCACCCACGCACACCCACACGCACACCCACACCCAGTGGCGCCTCCAGAAATTTTTCATAGCGGTGGCCAGATGGGGCCACTTAAAATCTTGGGGTGGCACACCAAAACTATAAACCATAATTTCAGGCTGAGAGAGAGGATGTGCTTGCAGTGGATTTTTCATACTCTGCCCATGCTAACATTGCACTAGTATGTGCTTCAGATTTGGCATGACCTAAAAGTCCCCCATCTTTGAAGGTTGCCTTTTTCCAATGTTTGAACCCCTCTTCAGATGTAAATACTGAATCACCTGAGGAGGGGAGACTGAAGTGCCGGCAGGCATAACAGTAGGCAGAGTCTTTACTCTGAGAGTATTCCAGCCATTTATGTGTGTTGTACCAGTCTTTAGAGAAGCATCGTCTTCTGTCCCTTGATAGGTACGAGGGAAGATTTTTCAGATGTGGCTGCTTGGGCTGCTCTGCTCTTGACTGGGAGATATCTATAATGAAACAAGAGGCAGAATCAGTTATTCTGATATTAAAATAATAATGATAATAATGATAATAATAACAATAATAATAATAATAAGTCCCTCTCGTTATTATCAATCATAGCTGTAATAATGGCCTATAGGCATTTCTATTCAGACTAATAAAACTCAACTACTAATAACACGAATCAAAAGCTTTAAGTGATTATGTCATGATTTGTAATTTAATGGAAACACACTAAACAAAACATACATTTCTCCAGAGATGTTACTATCTAGGCTAGCCATCAATTTCATTATTAGGGCCACGTGATTGTAACTTCACCTGTTGGTCCAGGAACACGTCTAACACCTGATTTTGCTGTGTCCTGCCACGCTTCTGTGACCATGGTGCTGACTGTCCCTGACCTGGGCTGCTGCTGTCTGTTTTTCCTCGTCATTGTGTTCTGTCACTAATGCTGGCTGTGTATCCTTGTCATGCTGCTCTGTCTGTTCCTCTCCTCTATCCTCCTCCTTCTCCTCCTCACTATTACTAAGCCTCTGTTGCTCCCTGCCATCTCTTTCACTCCTCCTTCTGTACTTTTCTTCTTAAAATAAGAAGAGATGTCTGTGGACTTTCTCTTCATTGTCTGAAAATTGACATAACATATACATGCACCAGCTAACGACGTTAGCTAGGTAACTCTTGTCAAAACGTGTCAAGACACATCAAAAAGCTGCTGTAACAGTATACTGTAACCATTTGGCACTTAAAAGCACGTCACGACACATAATTACCCGTCTTTTTACTAAAGAATATTTTGACTTATTTACTTACCGTAGTCTTCTTCGTCTTCTTTTTAACTTCTTTTGAAATTGTTGACCGACGGGCACGCGCTGAGCTGTTGCTGTCTGACGCGCACAGCGGCATGGACGGAGGGGCGGCGGGGAAGAGGGCTGGCTACTGTGTGCGATCGAAGGTCTAGAGAGGGCTTGCCTGCCCTGGCTGTGCATTAGGGACGAAATGCATAACTGATGCTACTAAAATTGATACTGGCAGTGGGGTGGCCAGGAGTCGGCCAGGGGTGGCCACGGCCACCCCTGGCGCCATTGCCCCTGGTGGCGCCATTGCACACACACCACACCCACACACACACTAGGGCTGTAGTATCGAGTCCGGTCTCGGACTCGAGTCCGGACTCGAGACGTTTTTCTATCATCTCGGACTTGTCTTGGACTCGTTGGTATTTGGACTCGGACTTGTCTCGGACTTGGTCAATGGACTCGCCAAATGTTCTAGTTGGTCTCGACCGAGTCCAGCAATATATGCTTTTTTTTCTCTTTCAAAACAAAACCATTAATCTGGCTCGCATGTTCCGCAAATGGGTAATGTAATTGCCATTGGTTTAACTCCATCTAGAACGGGCATTGTCATTGGCCGCCTGTTAAATGCACAGCTGCGTCATATGAGTGTGCACCTGGCTCTGAGTGTGCGCGCTGCGTGGAGGCATAAATACTTTTTATTTTGGCCACAGACACGATGTCGGCAAGTTGCATTATACAGTTTGGTTTTACAAAGTTCGTTGGAGTTTTCCCTCTCACTTTCCTTCGCTTTTAAATACCTTATTAATGCCCGTGCCCCACTTTCATTTCAGGTCAATTGCTTATCTATAACTTACAACGACACATTTTCTGCAATAAACATGGAACTTTAATTAACAAAACGAATAAAAATACACCATTACCATGCTATAAATATAAAATTACAAACTTGCAAAATGTTTAAATGTAAAAAAACAAAAAAAAACTGACAATCATCAAACGCCGTGGCACCAAATGAATAAGAAAAATAACAAATAAGAGCAAAACGAATAAAGCCTGGAGGCACGGCATACACCTGGATGTAAAATAAAATAAACTACACAAAAATGTAAATAAAGTAAAAAATAAGCAAACACTGTGGCAATGGCTGGGTGATTTATCAGATTTTATCGATTAATTCGAATTTAATGTTTTGCCACAATTAGATTTTTTATAAATCGAGGAATCGGGATTTTGAATAGAAATATTACCAAACTCTAGAATTAGACACTTTGGAAATAACAGTAAAGAGAAAAGAACAATCCAACCGCATGTCGATGCACATGATTAACCGCTCACGTGTGATGCTCTCTAGGTGCCATTCACACAGAATGTGTTTTTGTGTTGACGCGGGCAGTGCAATAGAAAAAATACAAGAAGATGTGAGTTAAACATCGTTTAATAACTAGAGTGCCGCGTTTTTAGAAAGCCGTTTCATGCACGAGACGCTGCAAGAGACGCGAGCGCAACAGTCAAACGCGTCCATGTCTACATAGAAAAAACTATGGAAAAGCAGCGTAATCAAATACAAAACCTGTGAAGAACTACTACTGTATGTCTGA
>CM049813.1:2374421-2451963 GCA_027422405.1 Ptychobarbus kaznakovi
TATACTTTAGAAAGAATATACTGTGAATGTTTTCAGACTCACATTTAAATGAAAATTGCAATTACATGAACATTTTTTATAGTTTAAAATTATATTAATGAAATTAGATTACCTTTAGAGTGTTTTTTCTTCTTTCTTCCCCAACCTGCTTAAGCAGTATTTAAATACATATTTTTGGCTTGGTTTCACAGACAATGCTTAGATGGTTAGGGATGCAACAACTATAGATTTTGTTGGTATGATTATTGTCTGAAGAATAATCACGGTTTTATGATTATGACGATTATTATGCATTTTTTTTTCCAACATTACTAATGTATAAAATCACATGAACACTCTTTAGATATGAAATAGTTATTTATTGCTGGTTTTGGAACCAAAATAACACAGTAACCAACAATACAGCACAAAATAATAGTAAACAAAAGTCCATCTCTCCCATTAGAATTAAAAATGGTGACCTCTGCTCTGTAAACATCAGTATTTCTGTTTTGAAAATAAGATATGGATTAAGAAATGAAGTGACTAATTAAATGATGATTGTACATTAGTGATGAACACCTGCTGTTATTGAGAATTACAGAGGATCAGATGTTGATGTTGTATTGGTTAAAATGATGCCACCGTCATCACCGGAGATCAGTGTTTGCTTTAGCTGGGTTCTTGACGCTTGACTCTTTGGTTAGGTCTCTCTGTAACACTGCATGTGGTGTTGTAAAGCAGAGAGTTCAGTGCTGTACTGTGAGTAGCTATGCTTTTATAGGTCACCTGATTATTTTCTTTTTTTATGTTTAGGTTTTTAATAAACAATGCTGTGAAACTACATCATGCAAGGAACGTGTTGCACTAATAGCTGTAATAGATTAGTTTGAAATTTATTTTAAGTAATTCATATGGACACACACAGACATCACGAACCAGCACTTGAATCTCAACAATTGTGTCAACCAACTAAATTATTCATGCTGCAATACATGCTCGGTAAGACCATAGTAAAAACTCCCATCATGCTCTGCAGTATGAAAATTATTGCCACCACCGTTGAGGTTCGTAAGATAAGTGTTCATGTCTAAAAGCCTGAGTACATGCATTTCTTTCTTTCTTATTTGTAAACACTACATTGGCTTTTTTTATAGAATATTTTTTTTTTGCAGTATAGTAATAGCTGAATATCATAAATGAAACCAAAGCGAGACACCTTTTTGATGTTAATTCAGATGATTAAAAAACAGCAAAGGCTAACCTGCTACATAAAGTTTTTTTTCAACAATGCACACAATTCTGCTGAGAAACAATATTGCATTTGCTTTGACACAAATTACTTTGATTTATTAAAAGGGACAAAAGCCCAACTAAAGCAAATACTGATCTTCATGATGGTGGCATAATTTTAACCAATAAAACATCAACATCTGATCCTCTGTAATTCTCAATAACAGCAGGTGTTTAGCACTAATGCACAATCATGTGTATCTGAATAAGATGTTTTTGTTTTTTTGCATCAGAACAGATTAAAGATTAAGCTCTATAGAAAATACAGAATTGTTCACTGTGCAAAAATTAATTTAATTCATAGATATATGACAGAAATGTCAAACTGGTTAGTAAAAAGTGGAGCTGGTAATGCTGTTTGTGGAGTTGTTTAATCATCCTCTGCTGTTTTATTTCAGTTGATTTAATTTAAGGCTGTGGCTGTATGTCAGTTGTAGTTTTGTTTCTGGTTCTTTCCTTCAGTGATTGTGTTTGTTAACAGCAGGTGTTCATCAGTGTCTGAATTCACTCATATGTTCTCAATCACTCTCTCTCTAGTGGACTATATAGAGAACTGATGTAGGAACTAGTGAATGAGGGTGTAGGGTGTGGTTTCAGACACAGTCTATGAGTGTCGACTCTGAGGATACTTTCTCAAAAACAAAGGTTAGATCTATTACAGTTATTCACTGTATATAGTAAGGACACTTACTGTTAATCATTTAACAGGTTTTCACTGTGGCATTTTTACAGCATTTTACTGTTAAAATCACGGTAATTATGCTCACTTCACTTATACATTATAAATATTAGTTTATAAACAAATGGCAGTTGGACTATTTTAGTGCAGTCGGTTTCTGCAAATAAAATGAGTTAACTGAAAAGTGTGTATATTAACATTGTATCAGTTAATGAAATACGGGTTTTCACTGTAAATTTAAACAGTTCTGTAAGTCCTAAAATGTAGCTACCGTATTTTTCACGGTAACATTCTGGCAACCACAGCTGCCGGTATTTTACCGTAAATTGAACAGATTTTTTTTTACAGTGCAGAGAACTCCCCTATCCCTAATATGGGATAAAAAAAGATTAGGGGTGAGGAGGGATGTCGAAAAACTTGTCATTGGACAGAGGTAGGTAGGCTGCATATATATACACACTATATTGCCAAAAGTATTGGGTCACCCCCTTCTAACGAAAGGTTTGACTACTTTAGTAATTTTCATGAGTACAAATCTAAATGTTTAAGCATATAATGATATTCTAGGGAATTGTGTGCTTCTAATTGTATAGCAACAGTTTGGACAGAACCCCTTTCTATTCTAACATGACAGCGTCTCTGTGTATAAGACAAGAATCAAAGAGAAATGATGATTCAGTCAGTGTGGAAGAACTTGACTGGTCTGCAGAAAGCAGCTGAACACCTCTGGTGTGACTTTAAATGCAGACCTTGAGCCAAAAACTCGTCACCAAACACCAATGACATATGGGTACAGTCATTTCATACACTTCAAAACTGTTGTAACAGAGGTGGAAATACAGTTTTTAAGTACATGAATTATGTTTCCATCTTTGTTGCCACCGTTTGGAAGTGCCTTTTTCTCTTCTAAAGAAGGGGTGTCCCAGTACTTTGGTCCATATAATGAATGTACAAGTCATTGGTGTTTGGTGATGAATTTTAAGATACATTAAATGAATGCATTTTAAGATGAATACGTACACTCTGGACAAGGGGTATCAGACTAACTTGACACGCGAGCTGTTATGGAGCACAGAGACTCCTCTCCATCTCGTGGGCCTTGAATCATCCAATCCATTTTACTATGATGTATAGCCCTGGGAGGATCTGTGAGGTTTTTTATATAACTTAAAAAAAATTGATTTATTTTAAATGTATCTATTTTCTTGGTCACATTTCATTCGCGGAATGGACATCATTGTTCACAGAAAAATGTAAGATGTTTTTATTGTCACCTAATTCTATTGTAAATGTTTATTTTATACAATGTGTTATATATAATCACAGTTTTATTTGCTACCAACTTCTCTAAAAGAATGGTGTGTTTTATAAGTTAAAACTTAAATAGACGCTGAATACATGTTTAAAATGTATGATGAATGACTTTCCTTTGTAACACACTGTCACATATAATTAAATATGTATTACCACCTTCTTTAACCCTGAGTCTGAGGGGTTTTGGGGTTCCCTGTACACTGTAAAAGTGGACCTGTCCAGTTGTTGCTTTAAGGAGATATTCCTATCTGATACATCATGAAATACTAGTTTTGTTATTGCAACCTAGTTCCAACTACAATTATATAACACAGAACAAGAGGATGTTATCTCAACTTGAAATCATTATGATGACCCAATAATCAATTTCCAATGAAACTCAGAAAAAACACATTCAAAACACACCACACCTGCTCAATGCTGATTAGTGAATTTTGGTTTAAGGATGAATTATGATTTTAAGTTATTGTATACTTTAAGTTGCAGCAAAGTGAATATTACAATTGACAGCGCTACTCTTCAGCACAATGGTAACTACTGTTAACCCCCCCCCCCCCAAAAAATACACTTATAAATATAAATAAAATGTCACATGACTGGCAGCAACAAAACATTAAACACTAACATATATATCTCACTTATTACAATCCAGTCTGACTTTATTTCTTCCATACTAAACTTCTTATTAAGAATTAACTGAGGTTTAGATGTTGATGTATTATTGAAAATAATCAAGAAGGCGCCGTTGTGGAGATAAGCGTTTGCTTTAACTGCGCTCTTGATCCTTAAATATTAAATTTTTGCATTTATGAATTTAAGAATTTGCATTTATGGATATAAATTTGCTTAAAAGTATAATTACATTTATAATAAAACAGATATTTTATTTTGTGGGGTCTGAGTCAAAATACCCAAATATAATATTTCTCATTTGTAAAGAAAAGTCTGGCAAAAGCTTCAACTTAACAAAAGCATCAACATCATACCAACATCCTTGAGTGTATTGACATGACCAAAATAAGTGTTCCACTGTTTCATCAATATTCAAACAAAAAGAGCATGATAGCTCTACATCAGCTCTAAACTTTTGTATACATTTCTTGACAGTATAAAATCTGTGGATCAATTTAAAAGACACTTATTTCACCTTATTTGTGAGAAAGAATTTTTGCTGTAGTGGCCATACTTTTTTCCAGTTGAGATTATAAAATAAATTATTCCAAAAAAAATTACATGTGGAGCAGAAATTAAGTTCTCAAGATATAATGATCTAATTTTATAGTTCCTGTTTCTTGATTCAGAGAATAAAATTGACCAACAGGAGTATCACAGGGATTAGGAAATGATGCACTAACTGTTGAAGAGTACCTACAGTTTTTAAGAAGCATACACAAACCAGAAGGAATAGCTCCCATAATTACAGCAAATTCTTTGGGAGTTACGGGTATTTGGTATTTCGAAAGAAATTCTGAGTACCTGAGCAAAAGACCTTGATTGTTAAACAACTGCTGCACCAAAACCAAACCATTACTAAATCAGTTATCATAATACAGAGATTTGTTCTTAAACAAAATGTTCTTATTGTTCCAAATAAAACACCTTTGTGGCGAAAAGTTATGTTTATAAATTAAAGCCCATGCTAAAAGAGCTTGTCTCTTTGTAGATCTCTTTGAAGAGCTCTTTGTAACCAGCAGTTGCATCGTCTTTGTGTTTTTGCAATAATAGGTTTGAAATTGGCTGAGCACCTATACTCATCTTTAGTTATTTGTATCCCAAGGTATGTTAAACTATTTTTGACAGCAATACCCTCAATTGAGGCAACAGAGCCATTTTTAATTGACAGCAGTTCACATTTATTAATATATAAATGTAATCCTGAAGCCTCAGAAAAGGGTCGAAGAATACTTAATGCTACAGGGATTTGTGAAGAATCATACAAAAATAAAGCAGTGTCGTCTGCTAATTGGCTTATTAGAATTATATTGTTTCCAATTGTGTTACCCTTTAAATGGCTACTATTAATACGCATGCTGAGGAACTGTGTTGCAATTAGGAATAAATAGGGAGAAACCGGACATCCTTGTCTGACTCCTCGATTTAAAAGGAATCTAGGCGACGTACCATTACTCAGTTTAATTGAGCTGTTTCCGTTTATGTATAGCATTTTAATCATTCTACAGAATGAATCGCCAAAGCCTATTTTTTCATGAGCCTGAAATAAAAATGCGTGTTCCAATGTATCAAAAGCTTTGTAATAATCTAAAAAGAAAATAAAAGCATCACTATAAATATAATCTGAGTAATCCATCATATCTAATACTAGCCGTATGTTATTCTAAATATGTCTTTTCTGCATGAAAAACCAAGTATTCCTCGTTGCAGACTGTAGCGCGGTGACGTCACGTACCTATGTGTTTGCTGCGCATGCGCGAAGTGAAGTATGGTATGTCTACCGACTGGTGTGGTTCGTTTACTTCCGGATGTTCGGAAGGTATGGTGGAACATTAACTAACGTATCCTTAAAAAGTGTGCATTTGAGTTAACTAGCTTTAATCGTAAGGATGCTTTGGTCATAATCATAGTGTCATTGCAAATGTGTGCGATCTCAAACATTTATTACATGTTTTATGATATTCAAAGTGACATGGATTCTGCCGGTCTTTAGAAGTCTTATCTCGCCTTGAACGAGCCTTTAAAGATGTCTTAACATTGAGCAGAAAGACTCAACATATATTAATAACGTAATGTTTATCATATTTGTGAACATTTTCATTAACTAACATTATCAAAGATTAATAGATACTGTAACAAATGTATCGTTCATTGTTAGTTCATGTTAATTAATACATTAACTAAATGTTAAACAATGACACCTTATTGTAAAGTGTTACCACTTAAATGTACCTCCATGTGACTGGCAGAAATCCTTGTGCCAAGGCTCCTGAAATAATCAGGTCTTCACTTTAATTTTTCATTTAGTGATGAGTGAATTTTTGCTAGAAAAAGAGCAGGAGCAATAACATGCAAGTATCCCAGAGCCGGCAAAAGTTATGAAAAGAGACACTTTATCTCACAGAGTGTGACGCGGCCTGCAGAAGAGACATGCATGGTTGTTGTGACCGCTAGAATTACCTACTGTAGCCAAAGCAAAATAAACTCATTTAACCTCTTCCAAGGCCTATATTCACAAAACAGAGACTTCTGGGAATCCATACTCTGGTTTCAAGAGACCAAGTCAATAATTTCAGATCCAAAAGCATCCAGAATGTTCTGGTGTTGCTAGAGGAGGAGTACAGTGAGAAGTGCTTGGTACCCACAGTGACGTTCAGTGGCAGTAAAGCTCTTATATAGGGATGAATGAGTGCTGAATGTGTGAGGGAGTTGTGCTTTATCAATGCTGTCAATTCACACACCACTGTCTGACTGTCTGATCGAATACAAAAACTTGAAACAGAAGATGCTACTTTCTCTTCATTCCCTGCATTATTGGCCATTTTTTCAGCATGGCAATGAAGATGATTCTCTCAAGGTGAAAATCCTTCAGTGGACAAGGACATGTATTTTACTCAATCTTAGCTCTCTTAAGCAACTGTGGGGGGTTCTGTAGAGACGAACTGAGCAAAACTCCCCATTAAAGACCAGAGCATTCAAGAGGTCGTCCTACAGGAGTTAGACAGGACAGAGGTGAAAATGTGTCATGAACTTGTACTCTCAGTGCCAAGAAGGGTCAGAGCAATATACTTAAAGTTCTGGAGGACATACGAAGTACTAGAATATTATACATTTGCTGAATTAAATCTTGGGTGTACTAATTTCTGCAAAACTTAATTTAAACAAAATTGAATCATTTCTTATATTGGCATATATTTAGTTGTTTTTATTAAGTATATGTTTAATACATTTCAATTGTGCCATCTTTCCATTAATTTAATAAAGGGATCATTAAGAAAATGCATATTTTATATTTATTCAGAGGGGGTGTACTCATTTATGATGTGAGTGATATAGATATATATATATATATAAATATATACAGTTATATTTTCAGTTCTTTGAAGAAAAGAAAAATATCACTGTTATCAGTTAGCCTATGCATAAAATGGGATGCAGACACTTAAGTTAAATTGACTACATACAGTAATATTTTCAAACTACTTTATTGGCTTGCCTTTGTAGGTTTTATTAATTCAAAGAATTTGAGGGCTACTGCTCGGTTGATTGTTTTATCAGTGATGTAGGTGAATTTCAGAATGAGTAGATGCAATATTCTTGTTCTTTCTTTCTTTCTTCTTTCTTTCTTTTCTTTCTTTCTTTCTTTCTTTCTTTCTTCTTTCTTTCTTTCTTTCTTTTTTCTCTTGTGTCATGTTTCAGTCTATGGCAGGGGTAGGCAACGTCAGTCCTGGAGTGCCGTGTCCTGTAAAGTTTAGCTCCAACCTGAAAAAAACCTCACCTGCCCGTAGCCCTAGTAATTCTGAAGACGTTGTTTAGCTTGTTCAGGTGTGTTTGATTAGGGTTGGAGCTAAACTCTACAGAACAGCGGCACTCCAGGACCAATGTTGCCTACCCCTGTTCTATAGACTTAATCTATTTATGTATATATAATTACATTTTCTGTTTTGTTCTTTAAATAAAAAGATCACTGTTATCAGTTTGGTTTTTGGAGGCACCATGCATAAAATGGGAGCAGACACTGAAAATATACTGTAAGTAGTCATTTAACTTTATAACATACGTTATTGGCTTGAATATTTCAGCAGAATTGCCAAGCAATAGAAACATGTCCAAAATTTTACTAAATAAATAAACAAGAACATGACAGAGGAAGGTTTCCTCTGCTTGCTTCACACGGCAACGGCAAACATGCTGATCACTTCCGGTTTGTCGTTGACGCGTGTTCTGGGCTGAATCTCCATCAAGCCAAATATTTATCGTCTATTTTCTATATTAAATTCCGATTTTATACACAATAATTTGTGTTTTCTATAACGTGTGAATATATTCCCGATCGCATTCTGCAACGAGAATAATCAGAGCGGCTTGTTATCGCAAGTTTTATTTTGATTTCCCGAGTCCGCTATTAGCTTTAGCCCGTTAGCAAAGCCAGCGCGGGTTCCGCTAACACAGCTAATACCCCTTTTTCATACACGCATACACACATTTAACATTGTTTCACTGTTACTTGCTTAAATGGCAGATTCGTGTCTACCTTTGTGTGCAGGTGAGGACACGTTTGAGCTGCATTCGGCGCAGCTGGAGTGGACGCCGTGGAGACACGGATCCGCGAGCTGCTTGGAAAACAGGCCAGCTGAGGAAACGGATAGCAGCGCTGGACATCTCAGGCTGACACTCATAAGTCGGGGTAAGTATGCAAGTATGCGCTGCTAACGCTCCCACCACCTCTACTCCGTGTGTTTCTCTGCACAGGCCCCGTGCACCCGGGACGCGATCGTCACAGATGGCCTTCACTCCGGCGCCGGGAACCACGGACCCTGGGTTGCAGCAGCGGAAGACGCGATCCAGGCCCCCGGGCGACGACTTCTCCCCCCCCGGTCTTCGACATCTCATCCCGGAACCGCTTCGCCCTCTCTGCGAGACTGATCGTGACGCTGTGGTCATCGGAGACTCAATCGTCCGGCATGTCCGTGCTACATTAGCTGAAGGTAAAGTGCACACTCATTGTCTCCTGGTGCTCGTGTTCTTGATGTTTCTGTGCAGATACCCGCGATCCTGAAGGATGACGAGAGCGTTGCAGCTGTTGTGATTCACGCGGGGTCTAACGACACCAGGCTGCGGCAGACGGAGACACTGAAGAGGGACTTCAGGAGCCTGATCGAGACAGTACGCAGCACATCGCCAGCGATGACGATCATCGTGTCAGGACCTCTTCCCACGTATCGACGAGGACACGAACGGTTCAGTAGACTGTTTGCTTTAAATGAATGGTTGTTTTCATGGTGTACAGAGCAGAAAATTCTCTTTGTCAATAATTGGAATCTTTTCTGGGAGCGTCCTAGGCTATTTCGTGCTGATGGCCTGCACCCCAGCAGACTCGGTGCGGAACTCCTGTCGGACAACATCACCAGGACGCTACGCTCTATGTGACTAGTAAGCCAATTCTCCAATAACAGCTATGTTGACTTTTGTTCTACCCACTTAAATGATAAAGGTACTTGCAGTGTCCAATCTATACAGACTGTGTCTGTTCCCCGAATATTGAGTTCAAAATATAAATTTAATGTAGGATCTAGAACAAATCTGATCGTGATTAAACCAGAAAAATGCAAAATAAATGAACAAAAACAATTTTTAAAACTTGGGCTCCTAAATATACGATCACTCACACCGAAAGCAGTTATTGTAAATGAAATAATCACAGATAATAGTTTTGATGTACTCTGTCTGACTGAAACCTGGCTTAAAACAAATGATTATTTTGGTCTAAATGAATCTACTCCACCAAGCTACTGTTATAAGCACGAGCCTCGTCAGACTGGTCGTGGCGGCGGTGTCGCAACAATATATAGTGATATTCTCAATGTTACTCAGAAAACAGGATACAGGTTTAACTCATTCGAAATACTTATGCTCAATGTTAAACTGTCAGATAAGCAAAATAAATCTGTCCTATCTCTTGCTCTGGCTACTGTGTATAGACCGCCAGGGCCATATACAGATTTTCTAAAAGAATTTGCAGATTTCCTCTCAGACCTATTGGTTACTGTCGATAAAGCACTAATTGTTGGAGATTTTAACATTCACGTTGATAATACAAATGATGCATTAGGACTTGCGTTTACTGACCTAATAAACTCTTTTGGTGTCAAGCAAAATGTCACCGGGCCCACGCATCGTTTTAATCATACGCTAGATTTAATAATATCGCATGGAATTGATCTAACTGATATAGATATCATACCTCAAAGTGATGATGTTACTGACCATTTCCTTGTATCATGCATGCTGCATATTACTGATATTAACTATATGGCTCCGCGTTATCGCCCAGGCAGAATTATTATTCCAGCACTAAAGACAGATTCACAAATAACCTGCCTGATTTATCTCAATGCTCTGTGTACCCATAAATACAGATGAACTAGACACAATTACTAGCAACATGGGAACTATTTTCTCCAATACGTTAGAAACTGTTGCACCCATCAAATTAAAAAAGGTTAGAGAACAACGTGCTGCGCCATGGTACAACAGTTATACCCATTCTCTCAAGAAAGAAACTCGTATTCTTGAGCGCAAATGGAGAAAAAGTAACTTGGAAGTCTTTAGAATTGCGTGGAAAAACAGTATGTTCAGCTATAGACAGGCTCTAAAAACTGCAAGAACCGAGTATATCCGCAAACTCATAGATAATCACCAAAACAATCCAAGGTTTCTATTTAGCACAGTGGCTAGATTAACAAATAAACAGATGTCACCCGATCTAAATATTCCCTCACAGTTTAATAGTAATGACTTTATGAATTTCTTTACTGATAAAATAGATAATATCAGAAATACAATAACAAACGTAGATTCTACAGCGTCTAGTACTTCAGCATCATTCGTCGCACCCAAAGAAATACTGCAGTGCTTTACAACGATAGGACAGGATGAGCTAAATAAACTTATCACTGCATCTAAACCAACAACATGTTTATTAGATCCTGTACCAACTAAACTATTGAAAGAGTTGTTACCTGTTGCAGAACAACCGCTTCTCAATATTATTAACTCCTCGCTATCTTTAGGTCACTCCCAAAACCATTTAAGCTGGCAGTTATTAAGCCTCTTATTAAGAAACCAAAATTAGATCCTTGTGAACTGGCAAATTACAGGCCCATTCAAATCTTCCGTTTATGTCGAAAATATTAGAAAAAGTAGTGTCTGCTCAATTGTGCTCCTTTTTGCTCAAAAATGATATCTATGAAGAATTTCAGTCAGGTTTCAGGCCCCGCCATAGCACAGAAACGGCACTTGTTAAAATTACAAATGACTTGCTTCTTGCGTCAGACAAAGGCTGCATCTCGTTGCTAGTTTTACTTGATCTTAGTGCTGCGTTCGACACTATAGATCATGACATACTGATAGATCGATTACAAAACTATACAGGTGTTCAAGGGCAGGCTCTAAGATGGTTTAGATCCTACCTGTCCGATCGCTACCACTTTGTTTATTTAAACGGGGAGTCATCTCAATTATCACCAGTAAAGTATGGAGTACCACAAGGATCTGTCCTAGGTCCTCTATTATTTTCATTATATATGCTGCCCCTTGGTAATATTATTAGAAAATACGGGATTAGTTTCCATTGCTATGCTGATGACACTCAACTATATATCTCAACAAAACCAGATGAAACTTCTAAACTATCTAAGCTAACAGAGTGTGTTAAAAATATAAAAGATTGGATGACCAGTAATTTTCTCCTATTAAATTCAGATAAGACCGAGATATTACTTATTGGACCTAAAAATAGTACACAGAATCTCTTGGATTACAATTTGCAACTAGACGGATGTAATGTTACTTCCTCTACAGTTAAAAATCTGGGTGTTATATTAGACAGCAACCTATCTTTTGAAAATCATATTTCCAATGTTACAAAAAAGCATTCTTCCATCTTAGAAACATTTCCAAGCTACGGAACATGTTAAGTGTTTCTGATGCAGAAAAGTTAGTTCATGCATTCATGACCTCTAGACTGGACTATTGTAATGCACTGCTAGGTGGTTGTCCTGCATCTTCAATAAACAAGCTACAGATAGTACAAAATGCTGCGGCTAGAGTCCTTACCAGGTCAAGAAAATATGACCATATTACTCCAATTTTACAGTCTCTGCACTGGCTACCTATTAAATTTCGTATCAGTTACAAAATATTATTACTTGCCTACAAAGCCCTAAATGATTTAGCTCCTGCGTACCTAACTAATCTTTTATCACGCTACAATCCAACCCGCTCCCTTAGGTCGCAAAACTCTGGACTCTTGGTAGTACCTAGGATAGCAAAGTCCACAAAAGGAGGTAGAACTTTTCATATCTGGCTCCTAAACTATGGAATAGCCTTCCTGAAAACGTTTCGGGGTTCAGACACACTCTCTCTGTTTAAATCTAGATTAAAGACGCATCTCTTTAGCCAAGCATTCATATATGCAACTCATAATCTTGTACTGCCAGTCTATCTGAATAAATGCACTTTATTATGCTTTAGCTTGGTTATACTGATAATTTCATCCAGGGTTATTCCTGGATGGAGCCGCTGCTACGCTAATTGTCTTACTGTTTCTATGTTACTGCCACGGGATTAACATCCCGTGGTAGTTAGGAATTACACAAGCTTCAGTCTGGATCCTACCCTTTAACGATCTGTGATGACCGAACACCTGAGAAGAGACGATGACAAACCCCTCCGAGATGAGCCCCAGAGACAGATCTCCAGTGAGGACCTCGTCACCTAGACATCCATCGGGGAAAGACCCCGGAACCAGGGACCACTTACACTCTTACTTTGCTGCAGTTGGAATAAACTACTGATTTGTCTGGCGGAGGGGAACTGGCCCCCGACTGAGCCTGGTTTCTCCCAAGGTTTTTTTTCTCCATTCTGTCACCGATGGAGTTTTCGTTCCTTGCCGCTGTCGCCTCTGGCTTGCTCAGTTGGGGGACACTTCATTTCCAGCACAATCATCAACTTGATTGCACAGATATTATTTAACTGAACTAAGCTGGACAATGCCATTACTAAATTCAATAATGAATGCATTCAGCAGATAATTGAGTGGTTAAATCCTGTCATTTTACATTATTGACAAAATTTGCCTATTTTTGATATGTGCAGTGCTTTGTTACAATTTGTATTGTTAAAGGCGCTATATAAATAAAGGTGATTTGATTTGATTTGATTTGAAGGATTAAAATAAGAAATATACAATGTAGGGATCTACAAATTCTATTATGTGGAGACTTTTATTTGACTAGTGTTACGGGCGCCGCCATTGTGTGTTCGCACGAGAGAAGCAGACGGAAAAAAAGGCTGCGATGCGCTGAAGAATGCGTTAGTCTTCGGGTAGTGTATAATGAAAGAAAGTTACGTTTAGACCCGTGAGAGACATCGGAACCGCGTGATGCTGCTTTAAAGTGTCTGATCGCGCAAACTAGACAGTTAATGAACGCAACAGAACGAGTTTTCTCCTTATTTGCACGCGAAGCTGTGAAACAGGCCTGCTTATGGTTAGCAAGTGATTCGCCGTAGGATTTGAATATTCTCGTGTTTTTTTTGTATTTACATTCAGTTTTTGTTTCATTTGTTCAAACGAACTTGAAACGCAGTGAATGCTGTTACTGATCGTGTGAAGAGGATTCACTGAGTCGTTGGATAGGGCCGTGTATTGTTCATTTTCTCATACACCTCCGTCAGTTGGGATTGCGGCCTCGTGAGATCAAGCTGCCGTCGTCAGGATCTCGGGGACAATCGCTGAGAGTCATTGAGTAAAGACACTTTACCCTGCCATCCACGGAACGACATTCAACATCTCATCCGTTAACTCAGAGTGGTGATGTACACTATTTTCCTCTTTATCTACTTGAACACTGGTAAGCAAACTGTTGTTTTCTCTCAGTGAGTAATCAGAACTGAACTGTTGAATAATACAACTATCGTTTATGGAACTGTGAGGAGTGAACTTTCCTGGAAAGGGGTTCATTGACGATTTATGTGTGCATTCGTGAACTTTTCGATACCAGAGCACGAGAATGGACAGAGTCTAACTTTTCCTTCTTTCCCCTGGATTTCTTTTTTTGAATTGGACTTTGAACTTTTTGAACAGAATTGAAGTGAACCTACTTAGAAATTTCAACGTAAATTTACACTGTGGAACTGTGTGGTTGAAAAACACACTGATTGTCATTTTGTTGTTGAAACTGACACAAATTTGTTGATTTTGTAATTTTTATTTTTCCACTTATGTCATTCAGTGTTGATTGAACTGTATTTGATTTTCTCCTTTTGTAACAGAAAACCACGAAAACAATTTAAATTCAGTTTACATAAACTTTTTATTAGTTAAGTCAAAAGTGTTTGTTGCCTTGAGTCACTTATACTAAGGAGTGGGGGCGTCTTACCTGTCCTGTTAGATCTGAGGAGAGTGGGTTTTTGCAGACAGTTACATTCGCTTAGATTCTGCACACACACACACTTCAGGATGCTGCCGTGTACTAAAATGAATCCTGAAGCCCACCTCGTCACATCTTGAGTATGCACATATTGCAACACGACAGGCACAACATACAAGCCACACTTGTACAAAGACTAAAAGCATTGGGTGGGGGGACTAAGATCCTGTTTCTCACTCAGTCTTCCTTAGATTAAGTGCAAAGTATCCCCCACAAGGTGGTGGCATATTCCCCTCCGCCACAACAAGGTACCATTAAAGTGTAGAGTAAAATGACAATATACACAGTGACGTAAAGTGCAACAGAATGTTAATTTATTTTAAATAAAATACTACACAGATATTACAGCATAAACTCTTGTAATTCTGTATCATTTTACCTCAAATGAGACATGGTAAAAATCATGGATATGTGCTGTACTATATTTTACAGATTTTTTTCCTTCTTTTTTTTCACCTTAGCGTGTTTTAATGCTTTTACGTATTATTAGAGCAGTGCTTCCCAAACCTGTCCTGGAAGACCCCTGCCATGCTCATTCTCCCTGATCAGACACCCAATTTAGTTCTTGCGGTCTCTACTAACGAGCTGATGAGTGCAATCAGGTGTGTTAGATTAGAGAGAAGTTGCACAGGTTTGTGAAGCACTGTATTAGAGTATTCTGTTAAGTACGCGCATGCTTTATAATTACGTCTTACGTCACATAAGACGCGAAAACACCCAACGTCACATCACAATGCAAATTACAAACGCATGCGCATTAACGCCAGTCAGTACGGCGCGCATGCTTGTTATAGACATACGCTACGTCATTATGCACATGCGCGGTAAACACATACGTGACGTAGATACGTGACATCACCACACTACAGTCTGCAGCGAGGGGTGTCTAAAAAAAACTGATCAGATGATCTTGATTATTTATTGATGATGATTAATCAGTCATCATGTAGTGGTCAGATTCACAGATCATATCAGAAGTGTGATGTTAAAAATAACTACTGTTGCGGCAGCCGTTGTGTGAAACCCTCCTTGTGTGAAGACTGAAGAGTGTAAAGACCATCGACTCTACCGCGACTCCACCGGACAGGGACACTGCAAAGGATATAAGTATCACTTTTTATTTATCTTCTTTCTTACTGCTTGTTTCACTTCTGTTTTAGTCTGTATAACCAATTCTTACTATGTGTAAGTTGTTGCTTGTTAGCATCTGTGTTTGGAAGTGTTCTTTTTTTAGGATTACTGATAAACTACTGCCGTTTGATTTGTTATCTATTTTAATTTTAGATAAATTATGTATGAATTTAATGTCTTTATAGGTATTTTCTTTAGTTTTAGTTGTAATAAATTGTATTTATTTTAGTAACGTTACTTCAACATACTACATGGAAATTAAATAACATATATATATATATATATATATATATATATATATTATTAGTGGTGGGCCGTTATCGGCGTTAACGTGCTGCGTTAACGTGAGACTCTTATCGGCGATAAAAAAAATATCGCCGTTAATCTATTCTCAAAGTTGGGTTGGGAGCTGGGTCTATACTACGCAAGCTATGATGACTTTCACCCTGATATTTTAGCGCGGATGTATACCTAGCCGAATTGCACTGAAGGGGGCGAGAACGAGTCTTCGAACTAGAGGCTCGCAGTCCGTGATGGACAGATTGTTAACGGCTGGTCTATGTGGTAATACAATCGGGCAGGACATCCAAACGCTCACCTATCATTCATCAACCTCAAATATGGCTTTTCATCTGAAAGATGTATGTAGTAGCAACTTTACATGGCCGCTCAATATGATGTTAACCTAGAGAAATGTGCGCTATTGAAGTGTTTGTGTGGAAGCGCGTTTGCGCAGGACAGGCTCCGGTGCGCTCACTTGCTCTTAAAATCTCCGTCATTTTTGGTCATACAGATAAAAGTAGCCTAATACATCTTTCGAATCTGTAAAGACTCTACGTTTATTTGTGTGCACTCAGAATAACAACGAAACGTTGCGCTTTTAAGCAAACAGGATGCGCTTTAGGTCTCATGTGAACTTGAGCGAGAAACTTCGAAACTCGAATATATCTAAAAATACAGTACATAGAAAAATATATCTATAGAGAGTGAAATGTCTAAAAAAAATAGAAGACGTGTGTGTTAGCATGGATGATTTACATGAAATTTAATCTGTGCAACACTGTGCATAATAAGATGGCTTTCAGTTCAATATAATAACAAAAAACGACATTTTGGGTTTTTATTCAACTAATAAGGTGGGCACGCTGTGATCTGTACTATAATTTTACTGTAATTGACAGTTATCGGCAAAAAAACAACAACAACAACAACAACACGGGAGTGGGAGGGAATGGGAGTCATTCTTCCGGGAGTGGAACGGGATTTTCCCCAGTTTTTTCGTGGGATTGGGACGGGAAGAGATTAAAGTTTGTGATGCATTTTGGAAACAGGAGATGAGCCCCTGGTCTAATGCGCCACCTGGCTTGAGAAACCCGTTCTCAAAGACTTACTTTTAGTCATTATTTGGGTAGCACACATATTCTGAATGCCTTCGGCAGAATTCAAATGAGCCATTTTAATCTAGATTAATCTAGATTAATTCCAAGATTAATCTAGATTAATCTAGATTAAAAAAAATAATCTATGCCCACCTCTAATATATATATATATTTGGGTGTTTGGCTTAGTGTCATGTTAGAATAATTTGTATACTCATACCTTTGGTTGTTTTAATATTTTGTGTTGTTAAAATAATGTTTTTAGCTTTATTTTTTGTTTTCATTTAAATGTTTAGTTTTGGAATGTTGTTGTATGCATTTGTCATTTTATTTAATTTCTCAATTTTTTAAATGTGTATGTATATATAAACTGATTGGCTTCATTCCTCTGTCTCCTCTCCACCAGTAAGCTGGTGTGTGGTGGGCGTTCTGGCGCACTATGGCTGCCGTCGCATCATCCAGGTGGATGCTGCACATTGGTGGTGGATGAGGAGATAGCCCCCTTACTATGTAAAGCGCTTTGAGTGTCTAGAAAAGCGCTATATAAATGTAACTAATTATTATTATTATTATATAGTATTTATAGAGTTTTAACTTATAGTTGTAGTTACTTTTTCTTATTTGTAAGTCGCTTTGGATAAAAGGGTCTGCTAAATGATTAAAAAGTCAAAAAAAGTAAAGTAAAAGTGATGTCTAAGACTGTTAACTGTCAGTTTTTTATCTTATGACAGTCCGATATATATTTTTTAATTTTGTTATATAGTAAGTTATTAACAGTGTGTTGTTGACTCACACAAAAATCAAGAATCGGCGCATGAATCTCAACAATGGTGAAAATCAATGCAAACTTTTTTTTGTGACTTTAGTAGCTTATGTTGTGTTGTTTAGAGTTGACTGTCACCATTGTTGAGGTTCATATGCAGACTCATGATGTCTGTGAGTCTATGCAATCTTGACCCAATAATTTTAGCATAATGATTTATAAACTTACTAAATTTCAAAGCAGGACAACACTTCAAAATGCAAAACTAAGGACACCCTCCAAGATGATAACTATTTGATGGTAAACTCAACTCATTATAATTAATCCAGCACTTTCATTTGCATCTAAACTACTTTAGAAATGCACATTATCAACAAACGGATAGAACCAAAGCAAAAAGTCAAAGATCAAGCACCCAACAAAACCAAACACTTATCTCCACAACGGTGACTTCAAACTTTGTAATTGTCAATAAAAACAACAAAATCTTCACTTATTAAGTAATTTTACCTAACTGGAGAAATCAAGTTACATCTACTAACAGTTATGCTTCAGCAAAACTATTTTTTTTTTCATTTAAATAAAAGCTGTTATTGTAGATGTTACCAGTAGACACAATTTCTAAGTTAAACTGACTAAACATTTTTTTTCAGTGTAGTAATTTTGTCATGTCTCTGACATTGGTGTATTTCAGAATCTTTAAAGCAAATGAATGGCTAAAGTATAGGTCGTCCACTAAAGTGTCACCTCTAAGTCAAGTTGCCAAAGCCTTAAAATACGAATTCTCAAGTTATAACTTAATAAATATATGGAGATTTAAGAATAGAACAAAAAAATTATATTATTTTTTATTCACATAGGCATAATAATTACTCCAGAATTGACTATTTTTTCGTTCCAAAGCCGAAGGATTATTTGATTAAATTATGTGATTATTTACCAAGAATACTGTCAGATCATGGACCTTTACTTATTTCAGTGCTCCGGAATTGCCAAATTATAAACTTTGGCGATTTAGTAACCATTTATTAAATAACTCTGAAGCGTTGAATTTTATAAATAATAATATAGATAACTTTATGATTACAAATAAAAATTCTGCTTCTTCAGGAATAATTTGCGAGGCTATGAAGGCATTCGTACGGGGTAAAATCATTAATTATTCTTCTAGTAAGAAAAAAACTATATAAAAATGTGACGAGTCGGCTGCCTCCCCCCTAATTATCAGCATCTCCCCGTACCTTAATCGCCGCCCTTCACCAGGCCCCCGACGGAAGTGGGTGTGTGAGAGAGGAGGGGCGCTGAAACAGCCAGGTCTGGCGGCGTGTGATGAGGCACACCTGAAGTGAATGGAGCCTCATCACCGCCGCTGTTATATGCCGAGTGCGCCTCTCCTCTGGAGACCGGTCTCTTCCCCGTGCATACACGCTGGTGTCCTCGTGGGTCCAGGAAGGGAGCGTGGAGAGAGGAAGTGCCGCACCCGTTACACGGCTGACGGGCCAGGATGCCGGGCTGTATAGTCCCCGGAGGGGCCGTGGACCGAAGGAGGATGAAGCCGCCGCCCCTCGCGCTCCGGACCCGAGAGGGGAGCCCGTGCGGCCGCCGGACTCCGCCCCTTACCTGGACCCTTCCTTCCAGAACACTGCCCCTCCTTCACAACCCGCGCGGCACGACGAGGACACCAGATCCCCTGTTTATTTTGGACACTTCATCCCCTTTGGACACTTTATTTTATTATTTTATGTTCAATAAAAGCCTCTCCGAGGCCTGACGCCACACCCACTGTGTCTGTCGTTTGCTCCATTCGCCACACAAAAACAATCACAATTACTTGAAAAATAAATTTTAACAATGGAAAGACAACATTCCAAGACTAAAGACGCTCAGCTGTTTCAACAATTGCAGTCCAAAAAACTTGAAATATAATATTTTGTCATCTAAAGAAGCAGAAAATGCACTTCTCAGATCACGGCAGAGGTACTACGAACATGGAGATAAGATTGAAAAAGTGTTTGCATGGCAAATAAGAAAAGAAGAAATTAGTAAGTCTATAACTACACTGCGTTCTTCAGACGATAAAAATATTGAACACCCAAAATGAATTAACCAAGAATTCTTAGATTTTTATAAATTGCTGCATAAGTCTCAGGGAGTAGAGGAGGCTTAAATCCAAAACTTGCTAAGCAAATTGGATATACCAGTCTTATGTGATAATGACAGAGAAGAACTTGGAAAAGAAATTTCGAAAGAAGAGATTCAATTGGCAGTTGCTGCACTAGCGGGCGGTAAAACACCTGGTTTGGACGGTCTCTCGATGGATTTTTATAAAAATGTTCTTTTTAAATTAGCCGACCCGTTGCTTTCAATGTATTTGGAGGCAATTCATAAAAAAGAATTACCAGAGACTTTAAATCAAGCTTTAATTACAGTCCTGCTGAAACCTTGCAAAGACCCTAATCTATGTACCTCATATTTAAGCATTTTACCATAATCGGATATCGGTTTTGAAAAAAAACGATAACCGATATATATATATATTTTTTTTTTGTCACACACAATTATACAGAGTATAACCAGTAGTGAAATGTGTTCTCTGTATTTAACCCATCCAAGTACACACACACTTGGAGCAGTGGACACTGTTCACTCAGGAGAAGCTCCAGCACGGCAACCGCATGTAACTTTATACAAGATTCACTTGTTTGAAACACACTAAATTATATTAACATTTACAATAGAACCATTATTTCACCAATAAACATCTAAATATACATCTCTATCAAAATTAATTATTTATTATCTCCGCAAGCGATCGCAGTTTGAGTGAACCAAAGCGAAGAATGGACTTACTTCACTCTGTTATTTATTTACTTTAAAACAGTAAATAAATATCGGTTCTGCATATTGAGTACATAAACTTACAAATAATCGGTATTGGTTATAAAAATATCAGGTTATAAAAAAATTAATATCGGTCAATCACCACACAAAACCTCTAGAGCTTTAGCTCTATTTAGACACAAAGACATCAACAATCAGCACATAAACCTCAACATTGGTGACAATCATTAATACAAAAAACAATTCATGCCGCAAAGCATGCTGGGTGCCAGTACAAAACTGTTTTGAACTTTGGCTTTGGCTGTAAGTTTTGTTTCTCTGCTCTTGTTTCTCTTTCATTCGGTGATTCTACTTGTTAATAGCAGGTGTTAATCACTAAAGCTCAATCTTCATTTAATTAGTCACTTCATTCTCTCATTAACTTCAGTGTTACTAAAACACTCTGTAGTGTGAACATATAAGTGCTATTTAAAACCAAGGATTTTGCTGTGGGATTAAAGGGGTTAAATGTGTGAGATGGAAAAAAAAATACACAAAGGTCATTTTAACAGAAATACACCGTAAATTAAAAAAAACGGTAGATTACTGGCAACCACAGCTGCTGGTATTTCACTGTAAAATCAAGAAAAAAAAACAGCCAGATTTAATGCTTTATTTTTGGGCAGCACAAATGAGAGCGGTATGGTTTTGGCAGAGGAATAGTACTTTTCCACCTGCATGGATACAAATTGAAAGATATCATGCAGGGGAAATACCTCTATATGAGGCCCTATTCGTCCCCCTGACTTGTGTTATGAAGGTGGTTAATAACCCATTCATTAGACACACTTGCAAATTGGGGTTTGAGATCAGGAAAAAATATAATTGGCTACTATCATTATATGACAACACTCCATTTCACTGTAATCCATCTCTTCCTGAAGCATTAAGAGATGGGATAACACAATTTTGGTATAAAAAGGGAATACAAATGTTTGGAGATTTAAATGAGGAAGATATACTAATGACATTTGAACAATTGAGAAAAAAGTTCTCTCTTCCTGTTAAACATTTCTTCAAATATTTTCAGGTGAGAAAATATATTAATACAATACAAGGAGGTAATTTAAGGTCACTCTCTTCACTCCCAATATATAATACTGTTAGAGAGATAAAATAATCTAAAGGGTTTGTGTCTTACATGTATGTTAATTCCATTGAATTGTATGGGGAGGACACATCATCTCCAAAACTTAAATGGGAAAAAATACCACAATAACTTCAATATTTACTGAGTTTACCAAAGTAAGCATAGTTTTACTGTGGTATTTGTAGTTAAAGCAGAATAACCAGTTGTTATGACCCCTTTTAAGATTGTCTCGGGGAAAAAGGAGTAACATTGAGATTATGAAAAAACTGTGGAATGATGGAGGTAGCAAGAGAAAATGAACATTAAAGAGACAATCAACATATACCAGGGTGATTTGAGTCCTTGATGATTTTAGCAGCTCTGCTTTTGCAGCGTTTGAGGTAGATGTCCTGCAGAGAGGGAAGAGCAGACCCTGAGATGTGCTCAGCAAAGTGCACAACTCTCTGCAGAGCTTTGCAGTCCTGATTTTACCATACCACACTGAGATGCACTGAGTCAATACACTTTCTATGGCCCCTGAATAGAAAGTTTTCAGGATTGCTGGTGAGACCCTGAATTTCGTCAGCTGTCGTAGATGGTACAGTCTTTGCCTGGCTTTCTTAACCTGTGTTTGAATGTGTGCAGTCCAAGTCAGGTCCTCTGAGATGTTTACACCAAGGTACTTGAAGCTGCTCACCCTCTCCACAGGGGTCCCACTGATCATAAGAGGAGTCAGCTCTTTAGTTTTGTTCACGTTCAGAGAGAGAGATTTGTCCTGGCACCATGATGTAAGTCTCTCTACCTCATCCAAGTATGCGGTCTCATCATTGTTGGTAATGAGGCCCAGAACCACAGTATCATCAGCAAATTTAACAATAGAAGTGGAGCTGTGAGAGGACACGCAGTCGTGTATGTAGAGAGAGTAGAGCAGGGGACTCAGGACACAACCCTGTGGGGCTCCTATGTTCAGGGTGATGGAGTTTGAGGTGAACTGGCCTACTTTCACCACTTGAGGTCTGCCGGTGAGGAAATCTTGAATCCAGTCGCAGAGTGAAGAGTTTAGGCCGAGGTCTGTGAGTTTATCAGCTAGCTTGATGGGGACTATAGTATTGAAAGCTGAGCTATGGTCGATGAAAAGCAGCCTTACATAGTTGCTGTCAGTGTGTGTGAGGGAAGAGTGCAGGACCTGAGAGATGGCATCGTCAGTAGACCTATTTGGCCGATAGGCAAACTGAAGAGGGTCCAAAGTAGCAGGGATGGAGGAGCATATGTGGTTCTTTAAAAGTCTCTTAAAAACCTTCATGACTATTGATGTGAGGGCAACTGGACGATAGTCATTCAGGCAAGAGGGTTTACTGTTTTTAGGCACAGGGATGATGACAGATTTTTTAAAGGAGGTGGGAACCACAGAGATAGCGAGGGACTCATTAAATATTGAAGTAAACAAACCAGCAAGCTGATCAGCACAGGACCTCAGAACACGGCCAGTAATCCCATCAGGTCCGGCTGCTTTCCTGACGTTCACTCTCTTTAGTTCCCTCCGAACCTCGTCCTCCAACAGGGTGAAAACATGATCATCGCTGCTTTGTCTGCTGCTTCTTGACGTGCTGATCGGCAGAGTCGCGCTGCCGCCATTGCATTCAAAGCGGCCGTAGAAGGTGTTTAGCTCTTCGGCCAGCAACGGATCTGCTTTCACCTCTGCGGAGGATTTATTTCCAGAGGAACAGATGGTCTTCAGCCCCTGCCACATGCGTAGAGAGTCATTGAGCTGAAATTGTGACTCAATTCTCTCCCTGTATCGGAGTTTAGCCGCACTTACTGCACGTCAGAGAGCATAGCATGATGCTTTGTACTCGCTCATGTTTCCTGACAGAAGACCGGCATTATATGCGGCAGTGCGATGGTTAACCACATCACGGATTGATCTGTCCACCCACGGTTTCTGATTGGAGAATGTCCTTATAGTTACTGTTTCAGTGGCTTGCTCGGTTAGCGTGTTGACAAAGCTTATTGCTACATCCTTGAACTCGCTGACGTCAGATAAACTCGCCCGGAACATGTCCCAGTCGACATCATCAAGAGCAGCCTGTAGCATAGCTTCAGAGTGGGAGGACCAGCGTGTCACTTCTCTCTCCACCGGGGGTTCCTGACGAACCTTTGTTTATATTCCGGTGTGAGGAAAATGGCAGCATGGTCCGATTTGCCAAAAGCCGGTAGTGAGCGGGCTTTGTAGGCCTTTTTAAACTGAGTGTAGCAATGATCCAGGGTATTCGGTCCTCTAGTTGGACAGGATACATGTTGATGAAAGTTCGGCATGACCTTCCTGAGGTTGGCTTTGTTAAAGTCCCCCGAAATGATAGAGGCAGTGTCAGGATGTTTGTTAATGTATCCACTGAGCACATCGTGGAGTTTGGACAAAGCCAAGCTAGTGTCTGCCTGTGATGGAATGTAAACAGCAGTAACAATGATTGATAAAAACTCCCGGGGTAGATAGAATGGGCGGCAGATAATGGAGAGATGTTTCAGATGAGGCGAGCAGGAGCGGACAGAATTGAAATCCTCCTGGGGTCACACCATTTCTTGTTGATCATGAAACCCACTCCACCACCTTTGGTTTTTACGGCCTCGGCTGTTCTGTCCATCCGTAAAACAGAAAAGTTATCAGACGGAATTACAGCGGTGTCCGGGACCGAGGGCGTGAGCCATGTTTCAATCAAACAAAGGATGTTACAGTCCCTTATGTCCCGTTGGAAACTTATCCTGGCTCTAAGATTGTCCATCTTATTCTCCAAGGATTGGACATTAGCGAGCAGAATACTCGGTAGAGGAGGACTGTGAGCCCTTTTCCTCAGTCTGTTGCGGATTCCAGCGCATTTCCCGCTGTGTTTCTTTCGCCTCCTGGGATTATTCAGGTGGCCTTTGTTCTCCTCGGTGTTCCGAAGTATTTCCAATGGCCACGTTGGATTCGTGGATAAAGTGTCCTGAAGCAGGTTAGTGTAGCGGTGTCGAAAAGTGTTTCTCAATGTCGAATAGTGTTCTTTTGTTGTAAATAATCAGTGTAGATGTTATGCGTGTAAAAAGAGAAAGTAAAAATACGTAAAAAGTAGATAAAAGCACAATCTAAGCGGAGCTACCTTACATGCGACTGAACAGAGCAGCGCCATGGCAGAGCAGCGTGGCAGCATGGCATGGCAGAGTACAGCTGCCTGTGATAAAGTAGTTACCTTCTGTTCATTAAGGTACACTACCACATGTTCAGATAATCATCCCTTAAATTCCTCTAATAACATCAATTCTCTTAAAGTGTCAAAATCACTCGCTTTACTGGCGGTACACCATTTATCAAACAACACTCCCTTCTCTCTAGCAAATTCTACAAATGTTTGTGTCAGACTCTTTTTGTGTTTTCTGAAATGTTGTCTATACGCCTCCGGAACCAACTCATATAGCAGACTTAACAGACTCATATTTCAGACTCTCTTCTAACAATAATGTAGAACAAACTTCTTGCGCTTTACCAAATAATCTGCACTGCAAAAGCAAACACCAGACCTCCTTAGGCCAATGAAGAGAAGTTGCGATGCGTTCAAATGCACTGAAGTAAGAATCTACTTCTGTTTCTCTAAATTGAGGAACGAGTACAATGTGTTTACTCATGTCAAAGGCATCTGGGATGAAATCAACACGCAGCAGAGAAGAGGCTGGAGCGGTGTTCAGCTGTACACCTGAGCCAGTAGCAATTTTCGATGTCCCTAGCTCAAGCTGCCTTAGCTTCACCTGCTTCTCTGCCTCGATTTCCAGCTTGCGTACTTCCAACTGTAAGTTCAGTCCAGCTTGATGCGCCTGGACTCTTTCTTGCGCTTCATAATGCAAACGGGCTAGGCGGACCTTCAGTCGTATGCCTTCCCGCGAATCAACAGAACTGGGTGAATATGGCTCAAACGGTGGTAAGCCAGCCTTGGCTTCGGCCTCTGCGTCAGCATCAGCGACACTACTCCATTTGTCCTTCTCCCAAGAACTGAATTGCACCAGAGCCACGCCATCCGCGTTAACATCTCCATCCGTTTCAACAACCCCAACATTTGACGTAGGCAACACCTGCTTTGATATGACATACTCATTCAAACGCAAGATCAAAATTTGTTTTATTTCTTGTTTAAGAAACTGTTTACTTACTGAAATCTGAAAATGGTCTGCAATCTGAAATAAATCCTGCTTCCTACACAAATGAATCTGCTCTACAGATGGACAGATGACAAAATATTGCAAGTTAAATACTTCCATCATGAATAACCAACCGATAAACATAACACTACCACACTGCATAAGGAAGACTTATACTGTCATAATACACCATAGCATGCAGTATATTTTCCTTGCCACCAACCAACACATCCACAAAATTACCACAATTATTATTTTTGGGATTAATTGAGATCCCGGACGAGCCCCCATTAAATGTTACGACCCCTTTTAAGATTGTCTAGGGAAAAAGGAGTAACATTGAGATTATGGAAAAACTGTGGAATGATGGAGGTAGCAAGAAAAAAATGCAAGACACGAACTGCCAATGAAAGTGAATTTATTATATAAAGTGAATTAATCCATATAATAACAAAGTATTTTTACAAAAGTATAAATCATTAAAGAGACAATAAACATATACAAATATTTACAACTCAAGACAAGGAGGCTAAGACCTAAACAAATCAACCCAAGAGAAAGGGGACGCTAGTGATGCCAAAAAGATAAAGAAACAAACAAAAACAATTCTACCTTAAGTAAACCTCTTACCTAGCTAAATGAAGAAAAGGGAAAATAAGTCTTCAGCGCTAAGCACCGTATACTTCCCTATTCTCAACTAACAAACAAAACATACAGGGGATGGTGTTTCTCCTCTTTCCTGGTGTTTCTATACAGAGAGTTACTTAAGTGTTGCACAATGGAAGTCGTATGATATCTTCCCTATCCACCTTTCCCTTAAGTGAAGAGAAAGTATCATAGAGCGTAACTGAAAGATCAAAGAATAACGCCATCCAAATCAAAGTAACAAAGACCAAAAAGAAATAACAACCAAGAGGTTATAAAGATCAATAAACAAGCACAAAGAATCTAGGCAAAAACTAATAAAGAATCAACACAAGTGCAAATGACAGCAAACAGGGAGCAAAAAGAGAAGCCTCTCCATTCCTCTTTTCAGCGTCCTTTTAACTGCTTAAATGGAAGCTGATAGGTTGACGGCAGGTCTCCTAACGATGATTGACAGCTTCGTGAGCCAATCAGCAGTCAGGGGGAGCAGCCTAAGAAAAATGGCAAGCAAAGGAGAGAAGACAAATAGGACAGAGAGACAAAACACAAACACTCCTACAAGGACACTTTTGGATGTAACACCAGTTTTGTTTTAAGTAATTGTAATTCAATATTTGTTTTCTGTCTTGCAGTTATGTCAGATCACATACTCCAGCAGCTATTTTAAGAAGCCATATCTTGTAAAGGTTCTCCCTCTCTCTCTCAAGTCAATGTAATATTTTTTTTATATATTTGCGCAAATTGCACCTTGACTATTTGCACAGCATTTGATGTTTCTTTAACTTTGGTTTACATACACCATGGCTCCGTCAGAAAGAACCCTCAAAGTATCATGTTGAAGTAGTAATAATTCATACAATTTACCAAATCAGAAAATTCATATGATATTGTACAAGAGTACTCATACACAATTCTACACAGTAAAACCCCCAGTGTTAAATCAACACTCCCAGTGTATGTATAATCCACACTCAGAGAGTTAGAAAAATAACACTGAAGCGGTGTTAAAGTTAATTAGATGATTAGTTTAGTAATTGAGTGATGATTGAGCAGTAATGAAGAACATCTGTTGTTAACAAACTGACCCATTGAAAGAAAAAGAACAGAAAAAAGAGACGAGACGAGCAGAAATACAAGAACTACACCTGACTTCAGCTACAGCCTTAGATGAAATCAACACAAGATAAAAGATGACATTAAATCTCTGAATATCTCAGAAGAGGATGATTAAACCACTCCACAAACAGCATCACCAGCTTCACTTATTACTAACCAGACTGACTTTAGATGTTGATGTTTTAGTTTTTTTAAATCGCGTTTGGTCTTTTAGGTTTACTGTGTACGACTTTTACTCCTACTGCTGTCCATTGGCCATTGCCTCAACTCCCCTGCAAATTGTACCCATTGTAAGTAGTCAGTGTTTGAATCATTAAGCTAATATTAAGTCCATTGTATTCTTTATTAAGCTTTACAAATTGGCGCCGTCTCTTCCCGTTCTAACGGTTCATGATATCTGTGCACACCTCACAGGCTGCCTTTCTTTCCTTGTTGACTTTTAATGAACACATTTGTCTAAGAAGCAAGAGTCTGGAAATGCTAGTTTAACTTCTCATGTGACAAATCAGATCTTCAGTTAATTTGGTCAAATCAGATCACTTAAAGCTGTTAACGCAAAGAACAAGAAATATAATGGTAAATATTTTAGCATCCACGCCAACAGACGATAATGGTCTGTTTACTGTTACAGTATGTTGTTGTCTGCTATTTGTTGTTGTCAGTGATTTTATTGTTCATCATGTGATAAATTATTCCAATTGCTCATGTGATAAATTATTACTACTTCAACATGACACTTTGTTGAGGGTTCTTCCTTACTGGGCCGCGGGGTATGTAAACCAAAGTTAAAGAAACATCAAATGCTGTGCAACTATTCAAGGTGCAATTTGCCCAAATATAAAATTTGTAATTGAATTGAATTGAGAGAGAGAGAGAGAGCCTTTACAAGATATGGCTTCTTAAAAGAGCTGCTGGAGTATGTGATCTGATGTAACTGCAAGACAGATACCGAGAGATATCGCGATTGCGTTCTCGAGCCCGTCTTTTTTCCCCTTCTCCCAAATCAGATTATACTGTTTCAGCTATTAAAATTGTTCAGTTTGTATGTAATGGCAAAGTGATAATATTTTGTTTTGCTTTTTTATAAAGTTAATTTAGAAAAACGTTTGGAGCATTTTTTTTGTTAGTTAAATAATTTTTTTCTTAAAGTAACGACCAAGCGGCCAGCGGCAGACAGGTCGCAAATTTATTTGTATTTTTTTTATACAACATTTGATTAATCAATGCATGCTGATGAACTTTTATCATAGTTTATAGTTATATGGTAACGAAATTGTTTAACATTCAACCCGTTCTTTTTCATCAGTATTATTTGTGATTTAAATTTTGTGACAGGAATTCCTCTTTTTGCTTTTACTTTCACGATCTTGAAAGTGAAAAGAAGATCACTTTCACTTTACAAGAAAAGAAGAATTGTCTGTTTTGCTTATATCTATACACCTTTCACCTTTTAAGACTAAAACAAAAGATGGATTCATTGTTATTCTTAATTAAAAAGCACAACAACAATAAAACAGTACTTTACAATGACAAACTAGCATAACATGTATTAACAAAAACGAATAAGAGGAGGTATGGCATAGGACACATCACATGCTGTATTATACAGACTAATACATAACAGAATGTTTAGCAAACACAGGAATCAAATAATAATAATATAAAAAATAAGGAAAGCCTCCATACCTTAACATGAGGTAAAGATAACAAGCTTTTCAAAACGAAAACAAAAAGTCAAACTAAACTGTCTGTCGCTGACAGGACTTGCATGTTTTCTCTACAAGAAAACCAACATGTTCACCTTCTCTGGTTTAAGAAGCGGTCTTTTACTTTAGTTTGAAAACCAAATCCTCCGCTGCGCGCACCTTCGCGCTCGTGCTGACGCGCCGAGTGAAAGCACAATGGGCGCGCGCTGCTCTTGCTCTGCATACGCGCCGCTTCTGCGCTCCCTCTGCTCTGCTTTTACGCGTGCGGTGTGAAACCAGGCTCTACTTAAGCGCTTGCACCTGATCAGTGAAATCTTTCTCCTGCTACAATGTGCTGCGGCTGGCAGCACTCGCGCTTTGGAGCAGGCAGACCATGCACTAGCACAAGTGCGACCACATCAAATTTTTACTCGCACACTCTCAAAAAATGTTCGCATTTTGGTCGCAGTCTAGAGCCCTGAATATATAAAATAATTTTATAAAATAAAGAAAACAAGGATGAGCCATTTTGACTTGAACATGAGCACTTCACAAAAATTAACCGAAAGTCAGCGAATACATGACTCACAGACATGATAAATATATCTATAGAAAGCTTTAAATTACTACTTAACGAAATAAACCAAATCGAAAACAAAAACTCTTTCATTATAATCCGTGAAGATGTGCTTCTCTCTAAAGGCGCGTCTAATGAGGGGATGGCGAATCAGGATCTTCATCTGATTCTTCATCGACACAGAAAACACTAGTTTATTAGTAAATAATTCAAATATCTCCTTACTATTTCCCCCTGACACATTCATGGTAATTACTTTTGCTGGGGCTTTATGGCAAGCTTTATTGCGTGTATTTGAACGCAGAACTCTTCAGCTGCGCTTACTGGACACTAAACACCGTCGAGCCGCTCTTGACTGCCGCGGCAGCACGGTCTCGTGTTGTTTCCACCAGCGCGGCAATTTTTTTTCATCACTAATTGATGGATGTCTAAAATATAAACATAAGGAGAAGCCTAAAACAGGCCCGAGGCCCGGCCTGCGTCTGAACTATGACGTGAAAATTGGCCCGGTCGGGGCCGGGCTGAAATGCAGGGCTCTAGCGTTCCCCTCGGTAGAAATCACGTTTCTCCCTCGGGGGCCCCTCCCATCGTCGGGCCCTTAGAATCGTCCTAACCTTTCCCCCCCTAACGGCGCCCCTGCCTGTATGTGTCCTGAAGCAATCTAATGGCGCCTTTCCACTACATGGTACGGCACGGTACGGTTCAGTACGGTTCACTTTTGAGGGGTTTTCCACTGGGTACAGTACCTGGTACCTGGTACTTTTTTAGTACCACCTCGGCCGGGGTTCCAAGCGATCCGTACCGTTACTAAAACGTGACGTGTAAACGCTACTAAACACTGATTTGCCGGAGAAAATCATCATTACTGGGTCACTGAATTTGCGACACGAGACCCAACATAGACCCGCTAGATTTAAATCAGCACAGCCAGCGAAGGATCGGACGCAACTTTTGTTTGAACAAACGCACCCTTTTGTATAAACCAAAAAAATAGCCATTTCGTTGTCTGTTGAGGAAGTTCAGACGTTCCTCTCGTTGATAGCCGAGGAGCGGATCCAGCGAGAGCTTGATGGGGCGACACGGAATGAAAAAGCCTTATGTATATACTTTTTGCACTTTGTAGATTTTTAGAGTATGTTTTCTGTTTATATTTTTACATTTTGTATGTGTTTTGCTTCAATTAAAAACAATCTGATCTAATAAGTGTACCTCCAGACTATATTAAATATGTATTATTGTATGAGCATGTAATGAACCTCTTGAAAAAGACAAACGACTAATGCCACGATGATACAAACCAACACATAAATAAAAAAAACAGGGAATACATTGTACATTTTTAAATGTTATTCAAAAGTTTATTGATAATTCACAGAACATTCTACATAAATAGTTAACTATTCACGTAACGCAGCACACCTGCACGAACATCCCTGCCCTCCTCCTCTACAGCCTGTGGCACTGCTCCCACAGTCTCTGCTGCTGGAGGTAAATCCCAAGCATTCTCACAGGCCTTCTCCATTACTGTTAAAAACATCCACATGCCGAGAATGAAGAACACCATTCCATCGATATGCTCCTTTGTGTGTTTGTTTGTGGCACGTTTACGATGATGTCACCGCAGTAGAGGCAGCGCAACTTTAACGACACGTGTGTAATGCCACGTCGGCAGGAAGTCAACTTTCACTACAGGTCACAAGGTGCCAGCTAAAGAAGTGGCGCCTCTATAAAGCCCCTCCCCCTCTTCCAGCGCAAAGCGCACGCTGTCGCATCAGAGAACAAAGGGAACCTACCTAGTGGATTTCAAAAGAGGAAACTCTTGAATATTGGAACCGTGTACTCAAAGAAACATATACATATATAACTATATATATTAATGTTGTACTCTGCCTTTCATATGCTTAGTCTGAATGTGAATTATGAAATGTTTTAATCTGTGCCTTAAACTGTAGTATATGTACCATTGTATTCCAAATGTGGTGCTTAGTCTCTAAAAGAAGCTATCGTCATCCATAAATAAGTGGCATAGATGACTGTTAAACTTTAGCATCATAATGTTTAATTACAGCACGTATAAAGGTCTGTAAGGATATCTTTCATGGAAGAAATAAATATCAGATGACGTAAGCATGGCCACAGAAACCGTGCGGGGCGGGGCTCCGTCCCACACAGACACTCTGATTCGAACAGCCGCCTGTGGGCAGGTCCAAATCGGACAGTTTAAAAACCAGGCGCCAGTGCTTTGTTCGCTCTCTTACTTCGCTCTGATCCTCGCGCTTCAACTTGCTGCTCGCTGACAATCTGGAAGCCGGACGCGGACCTCTCGCCTCACCATCGCTGGAGAGACCATCCAAGACTTCCTGAAACCGTAACACCGCAGAACCGCTCTACAAACCGCTTCCCGGTGACGTCACGCAACAGCAAAGGAAACCACGTGCTCACCAACAAAGCCACGAAGAAATACAAATTAAACCACGTGGCATCCGAGACAAAGGATCGGACATTTCCGTGAAAGCAACACGTGGAACGAGACCAAAGATTCGCCTGCAAAACTTTTACCTGAACGCAAGTAACAAACAAAGTCTCTATTACCGAACTGTGAATTTGATCTGAATGCAGAAACATAATCTAGCTATGTTCGTGATATTCCTTTTGGTTGTAGTTGTGCAATAGCTAAGAGGGCTATTTTAACCTCCTTCTGAGGTTACTTTCGAAACTCCCGTATGTGTGTGTGTGTGTGTATGTTTATGTGTTTATTAGTTAGTCCATGTATGTTAGAATAGCAGTAAGTAAATAAAACTTGTTTCATTTTATAAAGAATTGTCTCTGGGGATGTGATTTTCAAGTATTTTAACCTTATATTGCCAAAAGATAACGTTACCTCGCTCAAAGTTTGAGAGATTATTAATTTGAATTAGTTTTCTTGTTATCGGTGGCCACGAGGCAAGAGAAACGTAATTGATGAAGATATACTGATATTAATGGTCGTGGACGAGTCGTTAATACAATAAATCATAAGTTAAGGATTAATATCACTTTACTCAAAGCAATATTGAATCTTTAATAAATAATTCCCCGGAGCTGAAATAATAGCTTTGTTTAGATTATGCTTCACGTGAATAATCCCGCCCACTCTAAAGCGGTACTAAACTGTGGTGGAAACGCAAACCGACCCGAACCGAGCCGTGCCGTAACGAGCCGTGCCGAACCGAGTCGTACCATGCAGTGGAAAAGTGCCATAAATCCATCTTTTAATGCACTACTTCGCTGGTCTTTGGTCCTTGTACAGTTGTTGGCGTTTGGGAAATTATCACCTCTGCTGGTACTCTAGTGGTAACTTCACCTTCATATATGTGTGATGAACCATGTGGATCAATGATGACAGCCTTCTCACTCTACCAGTAGATGCAGCAGCCCTCTTCTGGCCCATATCTGTGATCTGACAACCACTGATAATGGCCATTCAATCGAGTGATATCATTCGAAGCGGGTGTCAAGGACGTGAGTGAGGAGCGAAAATATGCAGGTAAATGTTTTCAAGCATTTTAAATTACCTTTAAACTAAAGTATCTATATTTATTTTTTTTTATTTTTTTGGGGGGGCGTAACAGTTAATAACGTAAAATGCCTCTGAGGTTTAAAATTGAGATAATTTTTGTTGACTCTAACGTGTAATGTTGTTTTTGCCTGACATTTATCGAGTCATATAGCCAATTTTTGTTTATTTATGCTTTCCTGTTGTATTTTGTGGCGGTCTATGGCCACCATTTTCACCTGAAGGAAAAATGTAATTTCCTCAACAGCCGATATAGCACAGTCCTTATATCGAGTCCTGATATGTGAGACTGAACGAAAATGCATGCGTTAGCGGTAATGCAGATGGATATTATGTGAAAATGTGGACAGTGCCAAAATAAATGTGCCTTTTATACTACATATATCGATATTTTACGCATGGCATCGATGCATCACATTGTCATACATCGTATCGATATATCGATGCATTTCGATGAATCGTTACACCCCTAGTACAAATGTAGCCATTTTCTCATTATCCCAATATTTTTTTAACTGAAAATGAATCAAAAGAAAAGTTTGTTATAAACCAAAATCCCCAAGGATATTAAAACATCTTTAATGCTTATTGAGTTATAACCATGCAAAATTTGGGAAAACACACTTTCTCACAAGATTGAAACTCGCAACTTACAAATCCCCCCTTTCTACATAAGTTTTCTTTTTAATAAAGGTACTTGTCCTCTAGCAATTGCAAAATGATAGAGAAGCACATCACAAAGCACAATAACACAAAAAACATCTAGTCCATTCTAGTCATTCACGAACAGATTGGCGACTCCTTGTAGTTAAGTTAAACTGTGCTCTGAAGGTCTTGCAAAAGAAAAAGTACATAAGTGGATCCAAGGAGGCATTTAGTGCTGCAAGGACGATGGTGAGCTCTGTCAAGATGTAGAATGGCTGGGCTGCTGTACAATCAAGCAGCAGGGGCTTGATGAATATATAAGGTAATTTCACCAGGTGATAGGGAACAAAGCAAACACAGAAAATGACCACTAGTACTAGCATGTTGTGCTTAGATCTTTTGAATGTTTGGCTTCTGAAACTGACCTGCGAAGACAGCTGAACTTGTTTGAGCTTTTGATGAGTCTTCCAGTATAGCAGAATCAGAGATACCAGAACAACAATGAAGCCCACAAAGGTCACACAGTGGATGATTTTGTAGGTCACACTGAGCTGGGAACTGTGCTGGGATTCACAGGTAAACGCATCAGGCATTTGACCCCAGAAGTTCTGTAGAAAGAGGGTCAAGTAGATGGAAGCCATGGCTAACAAGGAGAGCCAAATTGCTGCAGAAATATAGTAGGCGGTATGGACTGTCTGCAGAGCATGAGCCTCCACCGGCTGGACAATCTTCAGGTACCTGAAAAAATTATTATATGTAATCATGTACACAATAGTGTATAATATATAGGTTGATGATGACCACACTGACCATTGAACAATTGATCAACCAAAAGTTTATCAAATGGCTAATTAATGAAAACATTTAAAAAAATAAATAAAAAGTAACCAAACCGTTAAAATAAAATATAAATATTAGTATGAATATGTGCAATTTTTTATGTGCACTTTCTTGTAGTGAGAGACTTAAGGAGATGTTTCTTTGGCAAAACAATATAAGTATTCACATTCATATTAAGATTAAATATTCATTATACATTGATCATTAGTGCTAGTTCATAATTCATTAACTAATGTTAGCCGATGCAGTTACCCATGTAAACAAGTATTAGTAAATATCATTGCACAGCAAAATCCCCAGTGTTAAATTAACACTGTTGGGTGTCTATATGGGTCCATCCTACAGAGTGTTAAAAGTAACACTGAAGCAGTGTTAAAGTGGTAATTAGGAGATTTGATGAGTGATGATTGGCCATTATTGAAGACACCTGATGTTAAAATCACCAAAGAAGAAAATCACAAAATATAAAGTGTATAGGTAAGTCAAGGAAAGAGTAGGTCATATTTAAAAGAATATTATTAGGGCACTCAAATTTAAACCTTACACTTAAAATAATAGGGAAACATCCAAATGGATTATGTGAATGCTGTAATGTTGAAGAAACAATATCTCATGTGTTTATTGAATATAGGAAGTATGAAAAAGAAAGACGAAAAATTACAGAAGAATTCAGGAAAAATGGAATCCAGGATCTAAATTTTAAGGTTTTAATAAAATGGTCAAGTAAATGAAATAATAAAGCCTTCTATGATTTTATCAGACATATGGGATTGATTGATAAATAGAATATAAAACTGTTTCACACTCCGGAAAAGAAGGTGGCGGCAATGCACCTATTTACGTTGGTTGCCAGCCGCCATAAAAAAACACAAGAAGAAGAAAATCACAATTTTTAAATCACCATTTTAGTGGTCAGTGTTTACTTTAGTTGTGCTCTTGACCCTTGACATTTTTATATATTTGTATATATAAATGAATAATAACAGCCAGACATGCAAAGATCAAAAGCCATCAGGTGGTGATGGTTTCATTCTAACATAATCATTAACTGACCTGAGACAGTAAACTCTGTTTAATATCTGTTAACTATTCTTATTGTGATTGCAACAGCCACACATTACTGTAATCAAAGACTCTGTGCTTTCTATAAATGTTGAAAGGATTTCATTAAAGAAACTTAACATTTTTTTTGCAATTAGGCTCGTTTTACAACTCAATGTACGCAATGATTGTGCTGTTTTGAAATTGTATAGATCATTATGCTTTGATTGCTGGGTCTACTCCAAACAGACATCATGAATCTGCATATCAACCTAAACAATGGTGACAGTCAACTCTGAACACAACAAAACAAGCTACTAAAGTCACAAAAAAGGGTTGCATTGATTGTCACCATTGTTGAGATGCATGCTCTGATTCATCAAGATCATCTGATCAAATGTCTTCTAACAATTGTTGCTATAACAAATGTGCTTTGGAAACTTTATTGTAGTAGTCAAGTTGAGTATTTTCAAAGATTACAATTCCTGCTGCAATGCTAATCTGTAAGTCACGGATTTTGAAACTTAAATTTATAGAGGTGGTAGGATTTGTTCATGAATGTTAAACTATTCATTTACAGATTCTTATTTACAGCATTGTCACAACAGGCTATGTTAACTTATTTTGAGAAAAACCGGTTGCTCTCTGAAATAAGACATTTCAGGCTCCTCCTATCGAAGACTCAATTTGTCCCCTACTATTTGCCTTTATTTTAGCTGTTTTGTGACTCTTTAGTAGCTTGTTTTGGGATGTTCAGAGTTGATCTGTTTCTCTGATTACACTTTGTCACCATTGCTGAGATTCATATGCTGAAATATTTTTTTCACTGAATAGCTTGTAAGAAATCCTTTCAATATGTATAGAAATACAGAGATTTTAACTGTAGCAACACAGGGCTGTTGGAAAACACAGACAAATTAACACAGAGATTGGACTTCAAATGAGTTCAAGGATTCAGGTCAAAGATCCCAACTAAAGTAAACACTGACCACTATAATGGTGTCTTCAAAAAAATTGTCATTTTATTATTTGGTGATTCTACTTGTTAACATCACGTGTGTTCAATAATGGTCAATCATTACTCAATGGATCTACCATTAAACCTTACCCTGTTTGTTCAAATTTGTCTATAATTTAGTTGGCTGATAACAAGTACTAATTACAAGGAGACAATCAAAAACACATTTATGAAAATGGCATTATATATACTTTATGAATGCAACACTGTGTTAAAAATCAGTTTCACAATGGATAACACAATATGTGACAAGCATGATGAATCATCAGCACACTTTTTTCTTAAGTGGACACAGTGCAAGTTCTACAAAGAAAGCTGAATGCATTAAGATGATGATTTGATGCTTCTGCCAAATATTTTTGAAGAGCCTTTCTGCGTGGATTCTTAGAAGTGCTAGATGACCGGTCAAATACTAAAATGGTGCTTGTAGGTAGAAGACTTTCTGATACACATTTTCACACTGAATGGTTTCTCTGTGGAAATCTCAAAACAGCCAATTATTACTATACTGGGTCCACTTTTGTGCCTGTCACAGTTGTCTAAAACCGTGTTTGTGCAGGCAGATCCAATATGAGGTTAAAATATGTAAAATGACATGAGAATTGTCCTTATGTCTGACATGAAAAGCAGCATAAAGTAATAAAACCTTTGTCCAATTCCAATAGAATTTAGCTCCAATCTCAATCAAACTCACCTGCATGTAACTTTCTAATAATAGTCAAGACCTTGGTTAGCCTGTTCAGGTGTATTTTATTAGGATCGGAGCTCAACTTAGCAGTAAAGTGGACCTCAAGGGCCAGAGCGGAGAACCTGTGTAATAAAGGTTCCCAAGTTTAGCATATCTGTATAATACTTTAAGATCACTGAAAAAAGCTATCAGAAATCCAGAGTTTACACCACAGCAATCAAATTTATTCTGCAGACACACACACACACACACACTACATTCAGTTAGTGACACTGAGTGGTGTCCTGTGAAGCTAAACATCTCCTCCAGACTTCAGTGTGTAGCTGACCTTCTCCTCCAGACTTCAGTGTGTAGCTGACCTTCTCCTCCAGAGTGTAGCTGACCTTCTCATCCAGCCTTCAGTGTGTAGCCGACCGTCTCCTCCAGCCTTCAGTGTGTAGCTGACCTTCTCCTCCAGACTCCAGTGTGTTGCTGACTGTCTCCTCCAGCGTGTAGCTAACATCTCCTCCAGCGTGTAGCTGACCGTCTTCTCCAGCCTTCAGCGTGTAGCTGACCGTCTCTTCCAGCCTTCAACGTGTTGCTGACCGTCTCCTCCAGCCTTCAGTGTGTAGCTGACCATCTCCTCAAGTCTGGTGGGTCATTGTCTCAGAAGGCTGCAATAGCCGAACTTTGTGAAATGAAAATTTACAAAAATGTTGTCAGTACCTTTTTAAATTGTAAGAAATAAAAATGAGAAACATTATAAATTAATTTTAGTTACGTATTGAGTTTAAATTGCACTTGAGTTAAATAAGTACAACCCCCCCCCCAAAAAAAACAAAAACAAACAAACAACAACATATATTTAAATGCAGCAACATTAGTAAAATAAATTACCTCTTTACACCTAAAATGTATGATTTTTAAATACAAGAGAACAAAGGGCTGGTGTTTCTACCAGGGTTTTAATCAGATACACCATACAACTTTTGATATTTTAGCATCTCATATTCAACACTATGCATAAAACTCAATGCAGAAACTCAAACCAACCACATCTATTGCTAAAACTCCCATCTTCGCCTTCTGTCCCCTCACTGAGGCAGAAGTATCCAAACTTCTCCTCTCCAGCCATCCTACAAAATGTCCTCTAGACCCAATCCCCTCACACCTTCTCCAAGCGATCTCTCCTTCACTCTTACCTACGAGGCGCCATGTAGGATTTAAGTCAAACTTCGCTTATCAACACATACATAAAACACGTGCACATACACCTATAAATTACTCACACATACATGTGTACTATTGGATGTTCAATATATATATATATATATATATATATAAAAAACACGTGCACACTAATATGAAATCCATACAAATACATCTTATGTTAGTAATGAATGCATATACACTTGAGAATAACTTGCATGTACATATAAACTTGACTCATATAAACATATAGACACTCGCTTATACAGCTGTGACTGAAGTGGAGTCATTCAGATTCCTGGCACCACCGTCTCCCAGGACCTGAAGTACATTGTGAAAAAGGCCCAGCAGAGGTTGTATTTCCTTTGCCAGCTGAGGAAGTTCAACCTGCCACAGGAGCTGCTGATACATTTCTACTCTGCCATCATTGAATATGATAAAAACGAAATAACTAATAAAAAGACGTCCACTGGATGTAAATTTGCCAAGTGGGTAGCTGGACTTCCATCATGAACAATCAAACCTTAACAGATTATTCAGAATGCAGAGGCACGACTGGTCTTCTGCGAACCCAAAAGGGCTCATGTCACACCTCTCTTTGTCTCCTTGCACTGGCTCCCGGTTGCACCTCGCATCAAGTTTAAGACACTGATGCTTGCATATAGAACAGCCACAGACTCAGCACCCTCCTACTTTCACTCACTTATGACAATCTACATCCCCTCCAGAAGTCTGAGATCTGCGAGTAAGCGACGCCTCGTGGTGCCATCACAGAGACGCACAAAATCACTCTCCAGAACATTTTCATTCACCGTTCCTGGCTGGTGGAATTAACTTCCCACCCTCATCCGGAATGCTGAGTCCCTGACAATTTTCAAGCGACACCTGAAAACTCATCTCTTCCGTCATCACTTGACTTCATCTTAAAAAAAATAATAAAAAATTAAAAATACCTTCTCTCTTTTCTTAACTTTGCTCTCTTTCCCTTAACCTCTCACTGTCTGGCTAGAATTTGCTCTGAACAATGCCTATAAATTTGTATTACAAGCACTTCCTGTGTCTGTTTGCCTCTTTATAATGTATCACTTATTGTATTCCTCAATTGTAAGTCGCTTTGGATAAAAGCGTCTGCTAAATGAATAAATGTAAAAAGATTGCAAGACATGACCTGTTTCTGTTCACCCGCTCCCTGGTTGTTAATTAGCATTGATAACCCTAAATAACATGTGAATATAATGTTGGCTACTTCAGAAATCAAAAAATAAGCACATCTAAAACTTCTCTTACTTACCTTTATGAAAATGTTGAGGGTAAACGAACATAAACGGAGATATATTGGCAAATATGATGATTGTGCATATCACTGCTGAATCCCATGCGGTTGAATCCCATCTCTTGTTGTTTTGTCTTTTTTTTTAAGTGCGAGACCTAACATGTCCTTCTTCGTGGTGAGGTTTTGACCTTTTCTATCATGCAATTAACCATTGCAGACTTTAACACAACAAGAACATACCATTTTGAAGCAAATGAAAAAGACAATTCTCCAAATACAGAATACCTTGGCTTTGATACCTTACAAATGGTGGCAATACCCAAGATGCACTTTGATTCTTGTGAGTGTAACGTCACCTGTCAAAGGTCGATTACCTCATTAACTTTAACACTGCTTCAGTGTTACTTTTATCACTCTGTAGGATGGACCCATATAGACACCCAACAGTGTTACTTTAACACCGGGGATTTTGCTGAGTATCCACCTTTTAACAGAATATGGAAGTCTCATCCAAATAACATTATGCTTTTTATTTCTGGTCCTCATTGTTTCTTGTCAAATTAACATTTTCCAAGCAAATAATGCAACATTAAATCTATGAAAATTGTTTAGCACATGGCCCTATACTTTACAGTGTCGCAATGATTGTCTTGGCATTGCCTCACCCATTCAATTTAATGAGTGGGTAAATTGCACAAAGCAGCGCTTATTTTCTATATGCAACTCCCAATCAGGATGAAGTTGGAGGAGTTTGTCCATGAAATAAGAGCACACATATACCTTTTACTGCAAGTCATAGTAATTTTCTCTTGTCAGTTTTTGGATAACATTCAAGAGTTAAAGGGGTCATATGATGCAATTTCATGTTTTCCTTTCTCTTTGGAGTGTTACAAGCTGTTTGGGCATATGAGATCCCTAAAGTTGTAAAGACTAAAACCCTAAGAGATATTCTTTATAAAAGTTGAGATTTGACTTCACTATGACAATCTGGCATTTCTGAGTTAGCGACTGTAAGCATTTTTTTGTTATTAGTTCAAGCATTTTCTATTGACTGTTGAAATGCAGAGTTTTGCACACCATGTGTCATGTGTGTGTGAGTGAGGGGAACAAGGTCACATCATAGCAGAGTATATAGCCTGTCAGAAATCACCTTAACCGCGGTTTGTGTACTACAAATACATACGAGCATCATCCCTGTGTCTGTGACATGACTCTGTTCCCCTTTTGCGCTTGAACTGATAAATCTAACTTGAAAGCTGAAGCTTGCGGTTATGGTAAGGGCAGTTACATTTCAAGGATTCAAGGTTTTATTCATCACATACTCAATTATACATAATATAATTAGTAGTGAAATGTAAATGAGGTCAGGTCCGCTCAGTGGACAGTGCAAAATATGTACCACAACACAAGATAATATATATAAATAAATAGGAAAAAAAAATGAAGAAGAATAAGATGTGCATTACAATAAAATGTGAGGGACAGTATGCTGTGGACTCAATAAATATAATAATATAAGCAGGGATGTGCAAGAGATATACTGTACATAGCAGCAATAATAGAGAATAGAGGGCATCTTACTGTTTATTAAATGGAGTCATGTTGATGTTATTTGACCTAGTTTGAGTTTAGGAGCCTGATGGCCTGAGGAAAGAAACACCTATTAAGTCTCTCAGCTTTTGCCATCATGCTCTGGAAGCGCTTGTCAGATGGCTTGTCAAATATAAAATTTCCGACTAGTGCTTGTGGTGTTCGGTCACTCACAATCCACTGGGTCAGTTGATCAATCAGAGCAGACTGCATCTGTTGGAAGGAGGGGCTTCATAGAAAACCACACCTGCCTTCAGCCTCAACAAAACAGTATAAAACAATAATGGTGGTGCGTTGAACACCCTGTTCTGATGACGCAAGATTTTCAACTATGGCAGCTGTGAAGGCCATTTTGTGCTTTCTTTTTGAAGAATTTTCAAAGCCGGATGAAATCGGTGTAAATACCTGTTTAATACCGCAAAATATGCTCAATGTTACAGTCACTGCCCTTGCCATCCAGAATAAAAGGGAACATCCTAATTGAGTGAAGGGATTTGTGGGAACTGGTTCTTAATTATTGCAATCCAACATTTGGCTTGCATTTCAGGATGAAAAGATAAACATTTCAGGTGAAGGATAATCCACTTCTTACCTCAGAGACTGTGTTATGATCTATATGGCCTTATTATTTTTATTGTGAGTATAGACTTAATTAGACTTATCATTATTGCTGATCACTGTTGTTGTGGTATGATATTGTAATATTTACCATTATATAATCAGAGGAGAATATAGAAAGGTTTATGACAGTGTCATTCCACAATACAATAGCAAAATATATAAATATGTATAGTATTTTTATGTTACATTAGACAGACCAAGGTAACAAATTACCTGGGGTTTAATTGCTATGTGACTGATAACACTTTTGTAGCAGGAACATTACTTACTTACAAATACAATTTTTCTGGAAAAGAAAAATTCACATTTTTGTGCTTTTGACCCAGATATCAACATAGTGTCGGCCCATATCTGGCACATGTGGAATGATGATCTGGCCACATGTAGCATGGAATGATGGCACTTGGGTGGGCCGCTCCTGTTTGCCAGATCTGGGCCAAAAGCAGGCCATAGCAATGCCACATGTCAGACAAGAGCAAATAAATAAACCACACTAGGCCTTATTTGAGCCTAAATATCAGTGTATATTAAATATGGAGTCATATCAGCCTTATTAAGCCCATTAACAAGCAGAATAAATAAAGGACAGACGAGAACAGGAAAAAATAAGCAGTCAGAAACACAACAACAACTGACTGCAGGCACAGCCTTGGATGAAGTCAGCTGAATATAAACAATATTAAATCTCTGAAGATGTCAGCAAAGGAGGATTAAACAACTCTACAAACAGCATCACCAGCTTCACTCATTACTTACCAGATTTACTTTATTTCCGTTAGAGGCCTACAGAAGTTTGTATTGAGAATCAACAGTGGTTTGAATCTAATATTTGTTTAATTTACAGTCACCATACTGGTGATTGGTGTTTCCATTAGTTGTGGTCTTCACTCTTCGTATTGATAATTTGTTGTCTTAGTTTGCTATGACAGTTTGTTTGACACAATTGTAATACATAATTGTTTATTGTTGATGGTCTCATATTTGTCATGTAATGGCCTAAAAAGAATCTTGCAGTTGTGTATAGTAATGCTCGTATTAGTGTTACTGCAATATGAATTACGACAAAAGTTTGATATTTTTATGAAAGCGCTGAAAGGTGAACAACCAGCATATGAATTGCTACAATGATGACAACGTTTTCAGTTAATAAAATATATTCTGGTCTATCACAAAAAGCTACTAAAAGTAAAAAAAACTGCATTAAAAATAAATAAGTTAATACCTGACCCAAAGTTATAATTAAAGAAAATAATAGGACAATTCAGCTGCATAATTTGTTCATACTGTGATGCATGCTGGGATTTTTTTTGTTAACATTGTTTAAGTTCATATGTTGATTTCTGTTGACTTTGTATGTTATTGTTATTTGTCATTTCACTGGTCATGCAATAGTGTTGATCCTATGCTGCAGTTCTGTACAGCAAATCCATTAATGGCTTTATCAGATAGAGTAAACTAACGAGTTTCAATCAGTGATTGTAGAGCCATTTATATCAGACTGCAGAAGCATCTGATATTTTGTCATATCTTATGCGTGCTATTGCATATTATGTTTGATAAACACAGCTGCAAATAAATACTTTTAGCTAATTGATAATTAGAGTTAAGAACCCACCTAATGGAAACACCAATCACCATTATGGTGACTTTAAATGAAACAAACATTAGATTTAAACCATGTTAATTCTCAAAAAGAACTTCTGTAGACCTCTAACAGAAATACAGTCAGTCTGGTTAATAATAAGTGAAGCTGGTGATGCTGATTGTGGAGTTGTTTAATCCTTCTCTGCTGAGATCTTCAGATATTTTATATATTTTATATATTTAGCTGAATTCATCTAAGGCTGTGGATGCAGTCAGTTGTAGTTCTCGAGTTTCTATTTGTCTCTTTTTTCTGTTCTCGTCTTTCCTTTACTGATTTTACTTGTTAACATGCTTAGACAAGCTGGGAAGACTCTATAAATAATATATGATAATTTTTTTGGTTCAGAAAATGTCCAGTGTAGTTTATTTCTTTGCTCTTGGCTGACATGTGGCATTGCTATGGCCTGCTTTTGGCCCAGATCTGGCAAACAGGAGCGGTCTGCCAAAGTGCCATCGTCCCATGCTACATGTGGGCCAGATCATCATTCCACATGTGCCAGATGTGGGCCGGATCTGGGCAGACAATATGTTGATATCTGGGGAAAAATTAAATAATTGACAAGCATTAGGTGCATACCTGTTTGCAGCAATAAAGTCCATGAAGAGAATGCTTGCATACATGTTTATATAGAATGCTGTTGCTCCAAAGCTGCAGTAAATATTGCTCATCATCTCTGAATTATTGGCGTAGGCAGCAATGCGCAAAGGTAAACAAAGGCACAGGAAAAAGTCAGCTGCGACCAGGTTCTTCATGTAGACTGTGACACTGGACTGAACATTCTGATTGGAACAGAAATACACCCGCATCGTGATGCAGTTCAGCACCAGACTGACAAGAAACAGTAGGGAATATGCAAATATGAAAACCTCGTTAGCTGGAAGTTTACAAATAGCTAGTGTTGTATCAGTCACGTTTGGTTTCATAGTGAATTTGGTGAAAGTTGTGAAGTTTGTTGCAGGCACTGGAGACTCCATCTATATAAGCAAAAAAAAAAAAAAACTTGTATTCATTTATTTATTTGAACACTGGTCTCACTCATTCTGACTTTGAAAATAATACAAAAAAAACTTACATTTTCTGAGTTACATATGGTAAATGGTGTTTTCTAATGGAGGTAACGGAGAGATTGTGTCAAAAGTCCGATACTAGGGGTCGCTATTGTACAGTAAATTCCACGGTTTTAACTCAACACGGCTCAGTGTTCATATGAGAACCACCAGTGTGGTGTTAAAAGTAACACAAAAGTACTGTTATGGCTTGTTTCTACTGAGCTGTACAGTTCGGCACAGTATGGTATGGTACGCAATTACGCCCGTTTCCATTGTCAGAAGTTGTGAATAGTACCAAAATAGCGAACTGTACCGTACCACTTTTTTGGTACCCTTTTGTTGGGGTACCTAGCACAGCAAAGAGTATCAAAAGGATGGAGCTAAACTCACAGCAGGATGTTGATTGGTTTACTAGAATCGTCACTTTTGCGTGACACAAGGGGATAAAACTTCTCTTTCACTCGTTCCACTCTGCTGTGTTCGGTTTATTATATAATTTTTTGTGTGCATACACAAAAAAAATATAACAGTGAATTTTATATTTTCACACAGACAATAGCTATCTCTCAATATGCATTCTTGTCTGTTCTTGTGGACTTGTGAAACGTCATTGCCCAAACAACCGCGTAATTAAAAAAAAAATATTACTGTTATTGTGTCATGAAATTTAGTTTTAAGAGTTTTTCAGGCGTGAATGTAGTTGTTTAAAACTCAAATCTGCGATTTATTTATAAATATACAGTGCCTATTTGAAAATTTGATATGCCGATTTCGGAGCTCAAGGCGATCACCGGCGCTCAGTGCTCATTTATCCGTCGTGTAGCCGTAAGTAACTTACAGCGCTGACTTTGTAGCAAACGTTTGACTGAATTGTTTGGTTTTGTCTTTATTTCCACTTATATACACCTCTTATACTTTACATATACCTTTATAATGGCAATTACTGTTCATCAAAACTGACATAAAAGAGGCAGAGTTGTGCTTATTGTCGCGCTTTATTATCATTCGCTACTTTCCGGCATACACCACGCCTATCAAGTAAGGGTACTGTTGGCAGTGGAAACGCAAGCTGGATCAGGGGGTTCCATCCAGAATCGTACCATCCATACTGTACTGACCTGTACCGCTCAGTGGAAACGAGCCATTAGGTACTTAAAATTAACAACAACAAAAACTATATAATTAAAGTAACATTTTCTTATTTAAATAAGCTGAAAACACAGTTATTTTACAGGTGTTTGCTGCATTATTATGATCAAACACTTTCAATGCAGAAAAAACAGTCAAATGACTGGCAGCAAAGGGTGACAGACAAAAACCTTAAAATAAAAGTAAAATAGTTTGAATTAGCGGCAAGCACCACACTTCATCTGAACAGATTTTTTCTGACAAATTTTTGCTGTAACAAATGAACTTTAAAGTCCCCCTGTAGTGAAAATATTTTTTTTATGTTGTTTATTTGTCTATGTGGTGTTTTTAATATGCTTTTAGACAAACCATTTGCCAATCCATTAATCAACACCATTGCTGAGCATTTTCTTCTTAAAACTGTAGTTTCCCAATGGCACTCACAGAAATGCAGCTTGAAACAGCCCTCGGTTTTCTATGTCACAAACCAATAATCAATCAAGTCAAGGGATTGATTCTTATCACTAGCATGCAAAATATACTAATACCAGCTCAAAACCAAACACGAATTAGAGCAAAAAAAACATGAAGCCGTGGTTTAATATAAATGTAGAACCGCTAACTTGCATTATATTCCGCAGCAACAGTGCAAAAGTACAGCTTTCCTGTAGCTCAACTAGTAGAGCATGGCGTTAACAACTCCAAGTTCATGGGTTCTTTGCCAGGGAAAGCAAGATCTGATCAAATGTAGAAACTGTAACTTGAATGCACTGTAAGTTGCTTTGGATAAAAAGAATCACAATCCATAAAGTAATCAAGAATCATAAAAGAATCAAGAATCACAAACGGCTGCATTCAGTCTTAACGGCATTTTCAAGTCAGAAACTTGAACGAATGTTACAGTATTCACTGTAGTTGTCCACTAGTAAAAACATAGTATTAGCAGTCATTATCTGTGTATGCCATTGTTTTGCATTTACTACAGTTAAGTAGTTCAGGAGGTGCTGGCTGCTGCTCCTGAGACCGTGTGGCGCAACGGTAGCGGGTCTGACTCCAGATCAGAAGGTTGCGTGTTCAAATCACATCGGGGTTAAGTGATCTCTTCTGTACATTTCACTACCGATTATATTCTGTATAATTGAGTATGTGACGAATAAAAAAACCTTGAGTGGAGGAGGGGCTAATTTGCATATTCATAGATCAGGATATAGTAAATGAGGCAAGATCAAAGATAAGTTTTAAGAGAAAAAATATTTGACTACAGAGGGACTTTAAAAATATACAATTACAAAAGAAAAACTACTGTAAAAATGTCAAGGGTCAAGCAAGGTCCCCTCAACGCATGAACGTGAACAGATCAGACGACCAGAGACAACATTACTACAATACATCATATGTCATTTACCAGTGAGAAAATGTTATAGTACAGTTAGTAACAGTAATACAATACCAGGAAGGATGATCAGGTTGTTAATGTTTGCCTGACATTTTCCATTCCCCATTCTGCCATTTTTTTAATGTTATGTATAAATTATATTTATTGTTTCCTTAAATAAATAATAATAATACTACTACTAATAATAAAACTGCTAAACTGTATTGCCACTAGATGTCTGCATAACCTTTTATATAAATACATACATACGAGCTCTAATATCTAGATGGTGAAACGACAATTTTATATAGTTTCAGATAGTTTTTATTCATTTTAATTTTAAAGTCATAATTAAATAAAGGTACTTTTATATTGCATGTTTTACTTTATTTACATATGTAACTTGAAGTAATCAGATTATTTTATGTTTATATTGTTGTATTAGGATTAGTTTACTGGATACTTTTTTAATGGAGTAATTTGGAACTGTAACCGATTACATTTTAAAAGTAACCCTTCCAACCCTGGTTACAATTGTACTAAAGAGTAGCGTCTGTACTTCAGTCCAGGAAAAGACCAAGCATGTTGCATGTTGCTTTATTTAAAGGCCACAACTTTATTTACTTTAGTTATATTAGCTCATGTGTGGGTGTGCTGTTGTTAACTAATGTTTAACTGCAAAAGATTACAATTTTACAGATAATGTTCCTTAATAATAATCCAAGCAATACCTCCAAAGCAACAGTGTTCTTTCAAACACTATTAAGAAAAATGAGGACATAAATTAGGATATCTTACCTTAATTATATAGTTTTTGTTTGACTACTGCTTCTGCCATTCATTGACCATTTAAAAAAAAAATCTTCAGCCATTATTTCCATTAATGTAAATATTTGGCACCCTGTGCTGTCATGCATTCCACAGATTTTTTTTTGTCTTTTTGTTTTTTGACAGTGTATAATTTTTTTTCACAGTGTATCATTATCTATTATATCAGTATAAACTTTACTCTGTTATTTGAATAATTGTAAACATTAATTAGCTTCATCAATTAGCTGCTTTATCATATTAAACTTACTTGTAAGCCTTTGATCCAGCAGTTTGTCCAGCTTCCAGTGTGCTTACACAAAATTGAAAGTTAAGAAATAAAGGCAAATGCATCTAGATGTGTAAAGAGCTACAGACCGACCTATGGATTTGAATATTTGCTGGTTTGATTTGCATAAAAATGCAAAAATGTTCTCAGTTACTCAGTTATGTAATGACAGAACATGCACAAAGCTAATATTATCTTCTGTAAAACCACATACAACATATCATACATTTGACCAGTTTTAAAATTCAAACTGTAACAAAATTAAAACGAAGCTATTATTTCAGCTCCGGGGAATTATTTATTAAAGATTCAATATTGCTTGATTAAAGTAATATTAATCTGTAACTTATGATTTATACTTATTAACGATTCGTCCAGCGATCACTAACATCAGTATATCTTTATCAATTTAGTTTATTTTGCTCTCGTGGACAACGATACACAGAATAAAGAGTTTTATAACATTTTGCGTGAGGTAACACAACCTTTTTGGCAACAAGGTTGAAATACTTGAAAATCACATCCTCAGAGACAATTCTTTATAAATGAAAATGGTTTATTTATTTTACTGCTATTCTACGGTACATGATCTAAACTACTAAAACACACAAACATACACACACATACAGGAGTTTTGCGAGTACCCTCAGAGAAAGGTTAAAAATAGCCCTCTTGTCTATTGCACAACTACAACCAAAAAGGGAAGTTCACGAAGGAGACATTGCCCCTTTCTGCATTCAGATCTATTCACCAATTCAGTCAGGATAAAAAACGTTGCTTGTATACTTGCATTCACTTAAGTTTCCGCTGGCAAATCTTTGGTCTCGTTCCACGTGGGGTTTCAACGGAAGTGTCCGATCCTTTGTCTCGGATGCCACGTGGTTTAGTTCGTGTTTCTTCGTGGCTTTGTTTGTGAGCACGTGGTTTCCTTTGCTGCTGCGTGACGTCACCGGGAAGCTGTTTGTAGAGCGGTTCTGCTGTGTTACGGTTTTAAGAAGTCTTGGATGGTCTCTCCAGCGAGGTCCGCGTCCAGCTTCCGGATTGTCAGCGAGCAGCAAGTTGAAGCACGAGGATCAGAGCGAAGGAGAAGAGAGGTCGATTTTCAAACTGGTGTCCAGTTTTAAACAGACGGATTTCAGCACGCCCCCGGCGGCTAAGCCAATCAAATTGTTTGTGTGGGGCGGAGCCTCGCCCCACGTGACTTCTTGGCCATGCTCTCGTCATCTGATATTTAATTTATCACGTGAACGATATACTTACAGACCTTTTATACATGCTGTAATCATACATTATGATGCTCAAGAATAACATCAAGTCATCTACACCACTTATTTACTGATGATGATAGTTTTTTTTAGAGACTAAACACTGCATTTGGCCCACAAAGTATATATACTGCACAGTTAAGGCCCAGATTTAAAATCATTCCACATTTCCTAAATAATTCACATTCACATCAAGCATATGAAAGGCAGAGTACAACATTAATATCCATATGTTTCTTGAGTAGATGGTTTTAATATTCAATGAATAAATGTCTTGGTGCAACAAAGGAACCACATGTGGATTGGCTCTCCTTTGTCTTCTGACGAAAAAGAGCGCGGTTTGCTGGGTGAAAAGGGAGGGGCCAGATATATCCAGACCGAGAGGAAAAGATGACAAATTATGAAAAAGCTGTTGCTTTCCATGGTCTTGTGTGTCTTCATGCCTAGCTAGCATTACACATTCCCCTTTTGCTTGGTGATGTCCCCGATGGAACATCGGCAGGCACTGGAACAAGAGGCAGAGAGAACAGACACGCACAAGACACAAACATCATCTCTATCACTGACTGAATCCTGGTGTAGGGTAATTTGGGAAGCAACAGGTTAGAAACTTGAGAAGACGTAGGGATGCATTTACATGTTTGGGATTATTTACAATTGGGTCATTTTGATTGGTTTAATTGTCAGGGGTTCAACGAGGCGGTATAGGCATGATCTCAATCAGGTTGGTCAAGTTCTCGGGTTCGGGTTCTTGATCGGGTTTATCACGTCGGAAAAGGCGCGGGACGCCTAACATGCATCTGTTGAGAGACTCTTGAAAGGCGTTCACTCGCTTGTGTAGGAGGAAGGCCAGTGTCAGAGTCACAACATATCCTACGATAGTAGAGATACAAAGAGCTGTGTCAGCGGCAGACCAAGACCGAATAATTGGCGCGCCAGCGGGCGGAAGGCGAGCGATAGCTTCTAAAGCTGTGTCAACCGGTGTCAAATCAATAAGTTGCATTCCTACCTCCTTGATCCTTTCTTCCAATTCTGGATCAAGGACGAAGGAATATTGTTTGAAGAAGGGTGAGATTTCGATTTCAGCCTGATACTCATCGTCGGTAAGGTGATACAATGCTAACTCATCAATATGGAGGATCAAGCCCTTAGGGACAGTGATCCATAAAGTTTGGTTAGGCAAACTAATGCGCGTGGCGGTGTCGTGTTGATCGTATGTGAAGGTAGCTGTTCATGCTGGAGTATTGACCAGTCATCGGTTTCCGATGATTTCGGCCTGCATTGCCTCAACTTGAGAACGTGGTGTTGCTTCGGCGGGGCAGCTAGTGTCGGGTCTAATGGATTCTAAGCCGCAGATGCCCTCGGTTTTATCGCGTACGAAGGGTTTACTCGGGCAGAGGAAGTGAATGTCTTTAGTGAGCGTACACATCTTTAGGTTTGGGGCCAGATACAACTGCTCGTTGTTATCGTGATACGCGACGACCTCGGGAGTGTGGATTTTGACATAGGTGTTCCCCTGCCAAAATCCCACATTCACAACGTCTTTAAGCCGGTAAATATTATTAGCGTCGATAATGGGCAAACTGAGAAGAAACGCCAAGTCGCCGGCTTCCGGGTCTACGTACAAGGGAATGGCGCTACCCAGGGAAAAGGCGAGATGGGTTTGGATGGGACTTGCGGGGCCCGCAGTGGCCAAAGTTAGGATGTTCTGGACAAGGCTAAGAGGTATCAGGTAGTGTGGAATCCTACCCATGGCTAGGTTATCAATTGAGGAACTCACTTCGCGTAGCATGTCGGCCATGAGGGTAGTTAGGAGTTGTGTTTGGGCTAAATCGCCTTGCACAACTGAGAATAGTTTATTAATAGACTTTATGGTTTGGTTTAGGAGGGTGCTGTGGGTATTTAGAATTGTGATTGTGCCTATCGTATCTCAGGCATTTCGGCCTGGATTTTGCCCACATGTCGCCTGACAGTAGCTAGATTAACGGCGTTAGCAGTGTTCATGCCAATGTTGAACAGAATTCCTACAGCCGCAGCAGCCCCCAACAGGGCCCCCAAAAACCGTTTGGGACGCCAGTTGTACCCGCTTAATTCAGCCTGGGTTACAGTCAATTTTTGTAATTGGTGCAGCATGTGGTTCACATCTACTTGGGCATGGGCAAGAACTTCTCGTGTCCAACGGGCTCCAGCCCAAGAGATTTGGGCAACTGAGAGGGTGTAGTGAACTCTGAAAACATTGCGGGATCTAGTCTAACGTACACCTTTCGGGTGTGGGTTTTGCAGTTCGTTATCAATAACCCCGGCTGTTCACGGAGTACTATCCATGATGCTGGTCCGGGCGATGCCACTTCTGGCTGGGGCGTAACCCCAATCACGCAGAGACACAAGGCGGCGAATCGGAGCATCTTCCTGGTGATTGAATAGAAAGAGGGCACAATTAGCGGTGAAGATCATGGTTTGGCGGGTTGCCTCGATCGGTTGACAACGGTTCTCACAACGAGTTACGACGACTTTACGGACGGGAGTCGATCTCAATTTCAGGACCTGGGTTCAAGGGTTGGTTAAGGGGGTTCAAAGTGAGAGAGAGGAAAGGAAAAACACAAAGTGAGACACGAGCGAATGAAACCAAAACCCAAAAAAAAATTGTAGAATTTTTTTTTTTTAAATAAAACAAAATAAAAAATGAAAACAAAAACAACGCAAAGAGACAAAAGGACACCGAATGAGGTGAGACTGCAAACGTGTGTCATATGTGTGGAGTAACTCCTCTCTACTAGAGATTGGTCCTAGCAGTGCTGCGGTGGAGAGAGTATGGGTTGTGTCTAAGCATGGTTGCTATATGTTTTCCTAAAATGACAACGTCGTACTTGTGTGGTGTAGAGTATGGTTGTCGGTCTGTGCAGTGGGTTTGATCTTCCCCCTTTTCATGTGGTGTATTTGCCGGTTGGACTGGCAACACATCATGGTATTGTGTGCGTGTGTGTCAGCATAATCCCCCTTTTGCCGTGAGGTACTCGGCTTTGGCGCTGTGTCAGGGACACAGTGGAACACTGTTAGCAGATGCAGATGTGCTTCAGAGTGGAGCGTCCGGAGCCGGAGGATGTGTTTAGGTCTGTGGAGGAAATGGGATTTCATGTCGGACATATGGTGCAAGTCAAGTCACCTTTTTTTGGATATTAGCGCTTTAACAATGCAAATGTGGTAGGGCAAAGTCCAGGACTGTAATGCAACAAGGGCGTTTGGTTGTGTCATTGGGTGTGGTAAAATGATAGGTAATTTTAACAGGGCATTTTCACATTGCATCATTATTGAATGGTGCATTGTCCAGCTGTGTTTAAATAATATTTGCAATCAAGAGTCGAGGGAGTGAAGTCTGGAAATGAAGATTCCCCATAAGCAAGCTTCTGAGAGGCGACAGACGGCGAAGGAACGAAAACCCCGGTGACAGAATGGAGGAAAAAAATTGGGGAGATTGAAACCAGGCTTAGTCGGGGGGAGTTCCCCCTCGGCCGGACAATACATAGTTTGGTTCCAACGGCGCAAAGTCAGAGTTGTAAGCAGTCCACTGGTTCCAGTGGCCTTTACCGTGAGTCGGGCCCGAGGGCGAGTTCACTGGGATCTGTCTCCACTTGGCTACTATGTGTGAGAATTGCATGGTTGGCTTCCTCTGAGGTCTCCAAAGGGTTGTCATCATGTCTCTTTCAGGTTGTTTCGGTCGTCTCTGCGTTTAAGGGATTGGATCCATGTTGAGCTTGTTTTTGTGTGCTTGTTCACGGGAGATTTTATCCTCGTGGAGAAACATAGAAAACAATAAGGCAATTAGGAGCTGTTGCTCGGATAACCCTGGATGAATTATCTGTTAACCCAAGCTAGCATAATAAAGTCATTTGTGAACGAGGCATTACAAATTGTGGGCTTATATGTTCTTGGTAAAGAATGGTCTTTAATCAAGATTTCATAGGGTTATTGGGAATTGGCTTTATATGAGCTATTATACTTAATGAGTATATGAGCTGCCATGGTTCATAGTGACGAATCTGCATTTTGGAGGGTGAGGAGATCGTCAGCAGCGAACTGAGGTGATATGGCAATGTGGGAGGGCAGGAAATGTCCAGGACTCTTCATGTAATGCACCTGCTTTGGTGAGGGCATCGGTTTGGTCATTTGAGGGGCTTTGGGTCCCGATGGTCACCTGTGTAGGTAATTCTATCACGGGCTGTGTTGAGACATGTGTTGAGACATGTGATAGACTTTGACGTCTTTGCTTCAGTGTTCTGAATAGCTTCAGGCTGATGGCTGAGTTCTCTGCCCACAGGGAGGAGTTGAGGGACTGGAGTTTGGGAGGAAACATTTAGGATGTCAGAACTGATCTGGTGTTCTTCTGAGGAGTGGCAGACGACGAAGTCAGCACTTTCAGTAACTTGAGGGGTTTCATCAGCAGGTGTTTGTTGGATCTGGTGTATTGAGTGTTGAGTTAGTGTTTAACTCTGTTGCTGGGTTTTCAGGTGGGGTTTCGTGTCCATCTGAATTTATGGTGTTTACCGTTCTCTGAGAGTGAGGTGAAGCAGTGCTGTTTTCTGTGGCTGATTGGTTCATCTTGTCGCTGCTTTCTCGTCCGACAGCTAGTCAGGCTGAATCTGGTTTCTCTTTCTTTTCCCACTTCCGATCCTCCTCCTTTTGTTGGAAGAACTCTTTCATCATCATTTCCATCAGCTTTTGTGAGTCGAAGTACGGTGTCTTGGTGTCTTTTGTTCTTGTGTGGATTCAGTTTGACCTCGGTCAGTTTGGATTCTTGGTGAATTCTTTCATTGATTCCTTGGGCTGATTGTTCCAGGGTGAGTTTGTCGCTTTCCCTTGGAGTTTCCATACGAGCTTGGCTGGTTCCACGATCTCTCCCATTGACTCTCATGAGGCCTTGCTTGGTCCCATGACTTATCCCAGTGTCGTCCAGGTGAGCGTTGACGTCCACGCGGTCCATCCCAGCGGTCATACCTCTGTTTAGGTCAGGTGTCAGCGTGTGAGTCTCGTTCTCTGTTGGACGGTGGTGCATTCCACTCTCTGTGTGGTGGCTTAGCACTGTCTTGGCGTGGGGTGCCCTCTAGAGCCAGTTCGTGACTTTGAGTGTTGAAATCAAGAACTACTGGGGTTTTTGCGCTCTTTTCTGAGGCCATCTTTTGTTTGCAGTAGGCTTTTTGCACCAAGTCTCACAACTGCTGAGTGTTCATTGTTCGTGGACATGCGAGAACGCCAAGATGGTGGCTTATGCCAGGATGAAGGTTCCTCAGGAAGAGAGTTTTAAAGTTCAGTTCATCTTCCATGTCAGATTCATTGCGAGTTCCAAAGTATGCTTGTCTGAGTCGACTGTAGTAAGCTTGAGGAGTTTCGTGACGTCCTTGTCTAGTCTCCAGGGCAGCCACTAAGCCGTGATCGGACTCAGGGTCGGCGAACTCTTTAATGGGGGCTTTTTGAAGCCGTTGATAATCAGTCTTTGTGTTAGCAGGCTGATGGTCAAGGAAGCTGCGCACTTCAGGACTGGATGTCGTTCGGAGTAAATATAGTTTATCTTTGTCCGTAACGTTAGGTCGCATTTCCAGATGGAAATCAATATCTTGCAGATAAGCTTGGACATTTTGGCTGTTTGGCACACAGCTGTTTGTTGAATTTGCCAATGTTTCTGGTGAGCTTGTCAAGGTCTTTTAGGTCCAAGCCGTGCGACGATCTGCGGCTAGCTGCAGCAGATTCTTTGGTTCTGTCGTGATATAAAGTTCTTCAGATGGCGCTGGTGAATGTTTTAACACCACCCCCTCTGTCTTTTGCTCACGTGTCAGTCCAGGAACAGGTGACTTGGTCCTGCTTGGCAGGGGTGCGGTTGGTGCACGTCCTGTCCTTGACGGCTCATGGCGTAACTCATAAGCGTGCTTGAGTTCCTCTTGGAAACTTTCAGACTCCTCTTTGAAGTAGTCGAGCTGTCGTATTTAGAGGTTGACCGATGTATCGGTTTTGCCGATTAATCGGCACAGATAGTTGATTCCCGGAACTATCGGTTATCGGCAAAAATCCACTCCGATAGTTTTTCCAGATTACATCCGCTTCCGGAATGGCTGTGAATGGTCCGTTATCATTATACAGCGCGAGAGCCAACATATATATGGCGAGAACGGCCTCTAGAGGCGAAAATCACTGAAAACACGTGTATTTATTTTGACACGTGATACTGCGCGCTGCACGGAGATCACACGCTGCCTGGAGAGAGCGCAGTGCTGCTGACATTTCGGATGCACGTTTAAAACACAGACAGCGAAAAGGTATGTTACAGTAAATTTTTATGTCAATATAAAGTAATTCATTTGTTTGACTAGATGCTGCATTTGAGAAGAGTATGTTTGCCGACAAGGCTGAGAGGACGCTAACATTAGCAGTATCTCAAGTGGTTACATTAATGTGGCAAAAATACACGCAAGTCCGACCCAAATGTTTAACGTCATTAACTCCAGCTGGTCGCATTCGTTAGCCAGTGAAGTTGCAAATTTAAAGGCTGTGAATATTAGGTATGCAGCGATTAACTAGTTTTACTATTAACCGCGCTTTAAAACGTCATGGTTAATTAATCGTAAAAAGCTCCGCTAAACCGAGTGTTTCTGTTGCACGGACGTCATTGAAAATGTATTTTGGTTGTGAAATACATGATTTTAATGCACGGTTGAAGGCAAAGACCACCTGACACGAGAGTTTGTTATCTCTAGCATTCTGCCCGCTTCAGACAGAGATGAAATAGTGCAGAGACAGAGAGAGTTTTGAGAGAGAGAGAGAGAGAGAGACACACACACACAGAGGGAAAGAGAGAGAGGTGACCGTTGCGTATGTGAATTAGCCCACCTGCATATGCGCGTCACTACAAACAATGAATATTTGAGTTTAGTTATTTAAACAGTAATTGTACCCCCTCTTTATAATGTAGCAATCCAGTATCTAAATGCTATTTTATTAATGAAAGTCGCTGAGCAGCGTAGACAACAAGTTTCTGTCCTCCTAAATGTTTGTGTGGGCAGCTCGATCTCGATCTCACAAACCAAAATTATAGACACGATTTTCTCAGGTCATATGTAAAATCAGATGAATAAATATTATTCAAATGAATAAATGGATGACAGTTGATTACAATAATAGTTTAGTTTGTTCCCCTCATTAGAACAGTGTCCTCTGTGGGATAAATTCATTTTAGTAATGTTAATAATAATTATTAATACTTAATTAACATTTACATAGAGGCAAGGAGATAAAAATATTGTCCTAGCAAAATTCCTTGATCCCAGATACAAGTCCCATGCCTGTGCGTCTGAAGAAACACTTGAGAAAGGAAAGTGGTGACAGTTGTGTTCTCATGGATGTACAGCTTTGAGACTGAGCTTGAGTGCTTTTGTATCAGAGCCTGTCATGTGCTGAGAAGTGACATGCCTCTTGCAGGGTGGGCAGAAAAATGAAACAAGATTTAAAACACTTTCACATCTATCAAATAAATCCCTGTGCCTCCACCATCCACTGTGCCTAGTGCAAGGGTGTTCAGTGAAGTGGGCATGCTTTATGAAGCCAGGAGGTGCCGACTCACTGGACACCATGCACACCAGCTCTGCTTTCGCCATTATAATTTGAGGCTTCTTAACTTTTAATATTAAAATAGAACTAGAACTAGAAATTGACCATGTTACACTTGAATCTCTTGCAGTTCTTTAACAGGACTAGTTACGTTTCTCCTGTTTCACAAGTTAAAATTAGTTGTTATTTGGGGTGCCTTTTTTATTCATTTTGGATGTTACTTTTTGTTTTAATTTGAATGCATGTCTTTAATTTACCTCAATATTTCTTAATATAATCATATTTATTTAATAGAGCACATTTTCATGATTCAGTTATGTCCTTATTTTTTATCCAGTATCCATTTTAAAAACTATCGGTTAATTAATCGGTTATCGGCAAGTATGGTCAAACCTAGCTATCGGTATCGGTAAAATTCAATATCGGTCGACCTCTAGTCGTGTTAGGCGGCTGATCTCGTTTCTTGACTCAGCCAGATGAGCTTCAAGGGCTTGTATTCTGCTGTTTTTGTCCCTGAAGTCAGCCTTTGCCTTCTCCAGTAGCTTCTCTGCATACTGTAGCTTGTCAGCACGATCAGCGAAGTCATCTTTGATTTGCTCCATTTCGTGGCTGGTAGCTGCTAGAGTCTCTTTTAGCCTGTTGATCTCCTCCTCAGCGCCTTGTTCCATCGCATCTGTCCCTTCCTGTCATTCCTGAGCTTCACGTTCCAGCTACTCTATGCGTCGTTGTGCGCTTGTCAGCTCCTGCTGGTGTTGTGCAGCGTGCTTGTCGCTCAGTATGAGGGTGGCGATGAGTGTGTGACTTAAGGAGCCGGTGATCTTGGCTAGTTCTTTGTGGCTGTAGCTTCGACTTGGGTCTTGTCTCATAAGGCTTGTTATGTTGTCATCCAGCTGGTCCTGTGTCTGTTGTTTGAGTGTTTCAGCCGCTTTAGGGAGGAGGCTGACTGTCACAACACTTAGTCATGTTTCCAGATCTTCCCAGTGACCGACATGTTCTGTTTTGTGAGACATGTTTTTGGCGGGGTGAGGGGAGATCTCGAACCGAACTGACACAGACCTTGAATGGGAAACAAAGCAAAGCAAAACAAAACAAAACAAAGCAAAACAAACAGGGGTGTAAATGTGCAAAGTGTAGTGTCTGCTAATGTTGAGTGTGATTCTCTGCCTCTGTGATCCTCTGGTGGGGTGCTTGTAATTTGTAGTTTCTGCGTAGAAATTATTGAGCACACATAAAGGTAACACAGCTAGGAAACAGAGAGAGAAAATTACACAAAGAGAATGAGTACACAGAAGGAAAATAACAATAACAAAATCTATTTTTCTAATAGCAGATTTTCTTCTTGTCGCTTTTGTTAAGTCTGATATAGAAGGACGCTTCTAGTCAGAGGATTGAAGAAAAAAGAAAAGTTTTCCCTTTTGTCTCTCGTGCGTGTTTAAATTTTCCGCTGCCTATCTTCTCATTGCACCTGCTTTAACTTGGACGGGTAGGATTTCACAATAGAGGAAGGTAAATAGCAAACAGTTTTGAATGTAGTTCTCAAGTTTCCTAAACATCTGTTTAATTGTGACATTTCTCTCTATTCGTGATCTTCCCACTGGCAAAGTCTTAAGCAAACAAGTCAAATTAGAAGTTAGTAACGGGGAGGAAAGATAAGAGAAGTGAGGATTTACTCCCAAGGTTAGGACTAATAATTAGTTGACAGCATGGTGGTGCTGTTGAGTCAATACACTTAGGTTGGTTTTGCTGTTTACAGGGTAAACAAATTGACCTAGGTTTTGAGGAAACCTTAATTTCCCCTTTGGGGTTTTCTAATTAGATGGTTAACGTCCTTATACCTTAAGTTTGGTGAGAAATGACATTGTTTACGTAGTGTCACTGTCACTTCACCAACCCAACACTAGGGGGAGCGCTATCTACTCTCAGGCCTAAGTAAAAGGGGACTTTATTACATTTTAGCTGAGTTAATCAGATCACCTGAGGACAGGAAGTAAGGCCTAACAAGTAGAGCCAGACTGTAATGAATGACTGAAAATACAATTAAAATTAGAACTTGTGGTTTCTCATTAAAATTGTATGATGTTATCATTAAAATTGATAGGATCGATTAGGATTAGAATTACAAGAGCAATCTACAATTGAGTTGATAAACCAATATTGTTGCAATATGTAAACAGGAAGTGTAATTAATTATTACATTTAATTAGAATTTTCAAATTCATAATTAATTATGAATTTAAATTTAATTTTATGAAATTAAATTACAGCTTCCAAATCACTAGTTTCGGATTCCTATAATAATAATTGAATAATTTCCCAAGTAACTCATTCCTCATTGTGTCATTAACATCAAACCAAATTAATCTGGATCACCCTAATTACTTGTAAATTAAATGAAAAATGTCTGGCCCTCTTGATAATAATTAAAGGTTTTACTGTGGTTTACTGTGGTACTTTTTAACACTCTGAGTGTGGATTATATATACACTGGGAGTGTTGATTTAACACTGAAGATTTTATTGTGCAAGGTCCAAAGAAACCAAGTTAACAAATATTTTTGTTTAACAATGTTAACAACTTTGCAAAAAAAACAGAACTAGAATGCAGAAAAAAACTAATTTACATCCACTTATACAAAGAAAATCATATTCTAAATTTATTTTTAATAGGCAACAGCCTGTTTGCCTTCTTCATGCTCTCAATTTTTTCTTTCAGCTGTGGGCAGAAGTCGAGGAATTTCTGTAATTATTTGGCATATACTTGCAAAGTTGTCCCTGCAATGTCAAGTCAAGTCACCGTTATTTATATAGCGCTTTTAACAATACAAATTGTGTCAAAGCAACTGCACAATATCAAAATAGGAAAATAGTGTATCACTAATGTAAAATTACAAGATTAAACGGTCATTTTTCAATTAAATACCTTTCATTATTGAATCCAGTGATGGCATCGTCCAGCTCAGTTCAGTTTAAATAGTATCTGTGCAATCAAGTCAGCGATATCGCTGGAAATGAAGTGTCCCCAACTAAGCAAGCCAGAGGCGACAACGGCAAGGAAGCAAAACTCCATCGGTGCAGAACGGAGCAAAAAACCTTGGGAGAAACCAGGCTCAGTCAGGGGGCCATTTCCCCTCTGACCAGACAAACCAGTAGTTTGTTCCAACTGCAGCAAAGTCAGATTGTAAGGGCTCCACTGGTTCCAGTGGTCTTTTCCCGATGGCTGTCTAGGTGACAGGTCCTCACTGGGGATCTGTCTCTGGGGATCATCTAGGTGTCCTGGTCTCCGCTGACGTTCAGGGCTGTAGAGGTTGTCTCTAGGTGCTGATGCACCATCTGATCTGGATACGGACTGGATCTGTTGACTGTAGTGATCATCTGATCTGGATACGGACTGGATCTGTTGACTGTAGTGATCATCTGATCTGGATGCGGACTGGATCTGTTGACTGTAGTGATCATCTGATCTGGGTACGGACTGGATCTGGTGACTGCAGTGATCATCTGGGCTGGATAAGGACCGGATCGGGTGGCTACGGTGACCGCGGAATAAGAAAGAAAAAGACTAATATTAGTGATGTCAATCTTCTTACGATGTAACAAGTACAACGTGTTTAATGGGAAGTGTTCCCAGTTCCGGTTGACCTAATTAATGCAGCCTAACAATCCTTTAAAGGATTTGAATATTAAAAGCGTATTAGTGTGTTAAGTGTACGCCAGGTTAAAGAGATGGGTCTTTAATCTAGATTTAAACTGACAGAGTTTGTCTGCCTCCCGAACAGTGTTAGGTAGACTGTTCCAGAGTTTGGGCACAAAATAGAAAAATGATCTGCCGCCCGGAGTTGATTTTGATATTCTAGGTATTATCAAGTGGCCAGAGTTTTGAGATCGTAGCAGACGTGAAGGACTATAATGCGATAAAAGTTTGCTCAAGTACTGTGGAGCTAAACCATTCAGGCCTTTATAAGTAATTAACAAGATTTTTAAATCTATACAATGTTTAATAGGGAGCCAGTGCAGTGTTGACATAACTGGACTAATGTGGTCATTCTTCCTGGTTCTAGTAAGAACTCTAGCTGCTGCATTTTGGACCATCTATAGTTTGTTTGTTTATTAAGTGTGCAGAACAACCACCCAATAAAGCATTACAATAATCTAACCTTGAGGTCATAAACGCATGAATTAACATCTCTGCATTTGACATTGAGAGTATAGGTCTCAGTTTAGATATATTTTTAAGATGAAAAAATGCAGTTTTACAAATGCTAGATACGTGGCTGTCAAAGGAGAGATTGCGATCAAATAGCACACCTAGGTTCCTGACTGATGATAAAGAATCAACAGAGCAGCCATCAAGTGTTAGACAGTCTTCTAGGTTATTACTTGTGTGGTTTTTAGGTCCGATAATTAAAATCTCAGTTTTTTTCAGAATTTAGTAGTAAGAAACTATTTGTTATCCAGTTTTTTATATCGACTATGCATTCCATAAGTTTCTCAATTTGGTGTGTTTCACCGGGCCGTGAAGAAATATAGAGCTGAGTATCATCAGCATAACAATGAAAGCTAACCCCATGTTTCCTGATTATATTTCCCAAGGGTAACATGTAAAGCGTGAAAAGTAACGGCCCTAGTACTGAGCCTTGAGGTACTCCATACTGCACTTGTGATCGATATGATACATTTATATTTACATTTAGTCATTTTTTGCAGACGCTTTTATCCAAAGCGACTTACAATTGGGGAATACATAAAGCGATTAATCTTGAAGAGGCAAACAGACAGAGGAAGTGATCATAACAGCAAGTATCAGGCATTGTTCAAATAAGTACAAGCTAGCAAGGGAAGGAGAGAAAGATAAAGAGAAAGATGAAGAATTAGAAAAAGTGAAAGGTATTGTTTTTTTTGTTTTGTTTTTTATTTATACCTTTTCATTCACTGCTACAAATTGATGGCAGTCAGATAAGTATGATTTGAACCATGCTAATGCACTTCCACTAATGCTAACAGAGTTTTCAAGTCTATTCAAAAGAATGTTGTGATCGATAGTGTCGAAAGCAGCGCTAAGATCCAGAAGCACTAATATAGAGATACAACCACGATCAGATGATAAGAGCAGGTCATTTGTCACTCTAATGAGAGCAGTCTCAGTACTTTGTGATGGTCTAAATCCTAACTGGGAATCCTCACAGATATCATTTTTCTCTAAGAATGAATATAATTGTGAGGATGCTACATTTTCTAGTATCTTTGACAGAAAAGGGAGATTTAAAACAATGTATTGGGGAGCAGAAAATTCCTCACCCTCTGATGCAATTTTCACCTGTGATCACAATTACAAAAAAATTTAATTGGAAACAAAAGGTTAATACATGTCAAAATGAATAATGTAAAGAAGTGTTGCACAAAGCTTATATTTAACCAAATATATATAAAAAAAGGACTTCTGTGAGGACTCTGTCACGTTTCAAGGCAAATCTGTAGGAATCGCCAACACTGTTATTGTATTATGTATAGCTTTACCGTATCACAAAGGACTACAAAACTTACACAGGTAACTGGAAAATAACAAACAATATTTTAATAGTAAAACAAAATAGAGAACATGCAACTGTCAGTAGGTGACAGTCAACTCCACTCTGATGGGCTCCAACTCACCTTAACTCCTGGGTGTACCCTATACCAGATTAGGGTGATGCAAATATGAATAAACCCCACTGAAAGTCTCTGGAGCAAAGAAAAATTTTAGACTACAAATGTCTAATTTAACAAGAATTCAACCACAGGTGAGTCTAATTATTCATTACACAGGTGACAGTTGACTATAAAAGGGTGTACTTAAGAAAACCCCTTCCCATTTCATGCTGTCAGCAATGGCACCACATGGAAGAGAAATGTCACAAGACCTGGAGAAAGAAAATAATTATTTACACAAGAAAGATGAAGGCTACAAGAAGATCGCAAAGCTTTACTTATCAGTCAGAATACTGTAGCGCAAAAGTGGTACAAACATTTAAAAAAGATGGAACTGCAACCATCTCACAGTGACGTCAGGGTCGTCACGACAAAGTTAACACCTCGACAGAGAGCGTCTTGATGAGAAGGGTTGAAGAAAATCGACATGCAAGTTCATTGCAGTTATTAAAGAAGTAGAAAGCCAAACTGGGGTGACTATTTTCCGTGACACAATACGGTGTACACTGCAGAGGAATGGCATGCATGGGTGCCATCCACGAAAGAAGCCTCTCCTAAAGCCCAGGCACCAAAAAGCCCACCTAGGTTTGCCAGGGCCCATGCTGACAAAGATGAAGGACTACTGGGTCTCTATACTCTGGAGTGATGATGAGACCACGTAAATGTTTTTGGAACTGATGCTCAAACTGTATGGCGTCGCAAAGGTGAGGAATACAAATGTAACCCTTTTCTTAACCCTTGGGGTTAACTTAATTATTTATCTAACATAAATCCTGGATCCCCGGCAGTTGGATGGTGAATTAGGCCGGTATTTTTCTTTTGGTTTACACAAAGAAACAATTGAAAAATGAATATTTACTCAAGATCTATTAAACCATTCTTATTTGTAATTTACAGGAATTCAGTAACTTTGTAAATGAATTAACTTGCCAGACTCAATGAAATACCAGCATACAGATGCTAAAGAGAAAAAGAATAACAAAGATTTATTTTAACATGTAATAACTTTTTCTAAAGAAAACAGTAATGACGAAATCATAACAACCTCATTTGTTAAAGAAAGAATGTAAACAATTCCTGCTAATATGCAAGTTGCTTCTTTTCTTTTAAATAAAAGATAAACTCTTTTGTAGTCTCAGAATGGTTCTTGTTCTTTCACACTTATTACTCAATCCTTCTTAACCTTTGCTTTGTTCCTATTTTTTAGAATACTATAACTCAATTTATATATATAATGTCAATTTAGAACTATTCTGGTAAACATTTCCTCCAGAACTCCGTTACATAATGAAAAACAACAATATCTCTTTTAAGATCAGTTATACACTTGAGAAAAATTGTAGTTCACATCATCTTCAGTATTGTATGACATTCATTGAATACTTATGATGAGTTCAAATATATGCGAGTCAGTCGATCAGTTCAAATGTATTTGAGTCAGTCACAACTAGTTAAAATGTATGATCGATCGGTATCGTTGGGGCCCAGTTCGTTGTGTGCACATAATCAGATGATGAATTGAAAGTAATCGCTACAGTCAACGAGTCAGAACAATGAATACTTACGTTTCTTCGACGATAATGAGGCATATTGAAATAACTCACGGCCAACCTCATGCTTCTAATCTCGAACAGTCCCTGGCACACGACGAGTCCAGTCCGCGAAGTCCCTTGAAGAAACAGGATGCATTCAGTTCCGAACGAATTCAGCACAAGTCCACTACGAACGCCTTCAATGAAGTCACTGTCCGTGAAGGTGAATGTCTCTATATTGTCCTGAGGCCGTTGTCCTGTCAAGCCGTCGCATCATCCCATTATTTATGCTGCCCCCCATTTCTGGTGGTTAAGGTGAGACCCACCCCAACCCCCCAAGTCTAAAACCCATCAACAATACCATACACAAAAAGCGCTATTCAATGCAATCTCATCATTCATTCCCGTCATTCTTATTCCAACTGCCGCGCACACACCCAGGGTCACCAATCCACGCGAAAACTCAAACCAAACAAAGAAAAAACACTTTAATAACCAAACCAAATTTAAACAACACATGTTCCACTTAACACTTTGGGCCTCCATATAACTAACACACCCCAAATCACAATCCTCTAAGATATCACTCCCTTTTCCTCCTCAACTCACCGCCATGTACACCTCCTCCTCCACTTCTCTCACCATACACATCACATTAATGCCGCTACCTCAATACAATCCTTCCTAACACCGTATTGAACACGCTTTTGCATTGATATAAGCAAGCATATAGTTGTTGCATCATATTCGATATAAAAAAATAAATAAAATAATTTAAACTGTGCAATACCATACACAACCCTCCCCCCTTACAAAATTTTAGGAGTCCCTACACAAAGAAAAATGCATGGTGCCTACAGTGAATACATGGTGGGGGCAGTGTCCTTAAGTGGGCTGCTTGCATGAGTGCTGCTGGTGTCGGGGAGACTGCATTTCATTGATGGCATCATGAATTCACAAATGTACTGCTCCCTTGGTAGTCGTGCACTTTTCCAACATGACAATGATCCTAAACACACATCTAAGGCCACTGTTGGATTTCTGAAGAAGAACAGGGTGAAGTGATTCAGTGCCAAGTATGTCTCCTGATCTGAACCCTATCGAACACCTATGGGGTTTCTGAAGAGACAAGTTGAGCATCCTCTCCATCCAGCATCCAATCTCTAAAATAGGTCATTCTTGAAGAATGGATAAAGATAGATCTGGCAAAATGTCACCAACTGTTCATTCCATGCCTAGAAGACTTGGTGCTGTCATTAAAAATCATGGAGGCCTTACAAAGTTACTAGATTTAGTAGTTTTTGTTATGGTGGTGTTGTACTCATTTTTGCATCACCCTAATTTGAGTAAAACTGAAAAATGTGTAATCTAAGTTTTAATATTAACCTTACTTTCATGTTTATAAGTTAAACAGATGTTGTATAAATCTTAGTCTTGTCAACATTTTGGAAAATGTTTTTGTGTTCATTGAGATATTGTTTAAAATGTTACTTTTCAAAGGGGGTGTACTCATTTACGCTGAACACTGTACATGAAGAAAAACCTACTGATTTATGCAAAGTCATTAAAAGTATAAATTCAAATCTCTTGTAGATAACAGCAGCACACACACGTGTGATTGAAAAAAGAGAAGAGATTCTCATTGCATCATTGACTACACAGTTACTGTCTTTAAATAAAGCAACATACAGCATAATGTGGCAGTGCAAAATACTTTGGGCCACAAAATTTATTCAGTTTATTTTTATTTTCACTTTACGTGTTAGGGGTGGAGTGTTTCAATTAACGGCAGAAGGAAAAAGGATATAAGAGAGTGCGTCTTACCCAGGAGTAATGGCGTCATCGGTAAAGCTTGCAGTGTGAGAGTGAATTAAAAGTGGAAAGACGGTCGCGTCTGGAACCGTTGCCTTCTGCGAACGCTATCTGGTGCGTCGCGGAGTCCCTCGAGACTTTTTAAGTGTTTGCACTTCAAGAGGATATGGTTTTAGTTAGGGTGTTCTGAAGACAAGTCCCTGCTGCTTATTCACCTGTCCTTTCAGCTCCCCTCATGACTGCGAACTTGGTCAGTATTTCTACGCTGCCATTACACACACTCATTCACTCACTCACTACATACGCACGCACTCGCATCACATTCACCCCCGCACATTCAGTGTGTTTTTTGTTTTCCATGATTGTTCAATGATTATTGTTGTTTTAAGATTGTGGTTTGATGTTATTATGAAATTAACAAAATGCTTATTTAATGTTTCTTTGTTTTCTTTTTTCTTTTTCTCCTATGGACAATTTATGAATGATTGTGGACGTGAATCTGTGTGTGGGAAATGTGAAATAGTGTGACGCGATTACTACACGGAGGAATTCCCACGTGAATGGACCCAAAGCGCTGAACTGTTTTTTTTCCTTATTTTTCTCTTCTCGTGATCGTTATATTTTCAACCAAGTGTTTCCGTGGACATTGAGGAATAAATCTTCCCTTTATGAGCAGTTTTCCTCTGACTACTTTTGGTGATTTTTTATATTGTAACAGGTGGTTTATTTTGTTGGCTGTCGAGGGTTACTTTAATTTTGTCAGGATCAATCCTGGCTGGCGCCCAAAAATTTTTTTTTATTTAAGAGACTATTTATGCTAGGGTGACCACCACCGTTACAGAGTGGCGCCCTAACAGGGACTTGAATACAAAAAAAAATAAATGTGTATTTGACCTTGAACATATATTTTTGTGAATTGTTTGTGTTGGATAAATTGGTTAAACATTTTTTGAACCTTAAAAGAAAACTGGATTTGTGGAAATTCTGTGCTTTTGATTTTGGGAGTGTTATTAAATTGGGAAAACCTTAAAAGTTTTTTTTTGAACTTGTATAAACTGTGTGTGTGAACGTTAATTGGTTAAGTAATATTGTTATCTCCAAGGTGACACAGCACTTTAGATAATAGAAGTGACCTACTTTAACTACTTGTTGTCTTGAGGGATAAAGTATTGGTTGACCATTTGCGAAAAGTTTTACATTGGTGTTTTGTGAAAATGTGGTGCAAGAAATTGCTGACACGACCACTATTACTGATTTACATTTATATTTACTGATTTTCTGCCCAACATTTCTTTCACTCACACGAACACAACAAAAAATGGCCACTATCCCTTCTTCACCATCAACATCTGTGGAAATTGAACTTCCCCCAGACATAGAAACCCCCGTCTGGCCACATGTGCAATCAAGATCCGTTCTTCCACCTCAGTTTCCCACTTTCCACTTCACCCCAACTCAGTTCAGCAGTCCTGTGCACTTTGCCTCCATGCCTCCAGGTGGCACTGCTTCATTTCAGCCATAACCTATGCAACTCTGCACATCATCTGAAGATGGAACTCCTTCTTCTGTGGCACAACGTGACCTACCCAATGTCCTCCCAACTCCTGGAAGGGAAATTCAACAGTTCACTGCTCAGGTGAAAGGTAACCGGGATATTCTATTTGACTTCATGAAAAGGCAAGAAAAAATTGTGAATGATCTTACCCAAGAAATTAAAGCCACTTCTTCCCACCATTAAAATCAGCTCACTGACCTTGCTGTAAAAGTAGAGGATAACAAAAGCCAAGTCTTCACTCTGTTGACCACTACCAAACAACAAGAGGAATCTGAAACAGACAAGTTGACTAAAGCTATGAAGCAAATGATTACAGCTGAACTCCAAAAGGTGGAATCTACCGTGGTGTCGGAAATGCGTTTTATGGTAGATCAACTCCAGTCAGAAGTCCAGCAGGACATCAAAGCTGGTCAACACACATTTCAAACAAACCATGATTGCATTACTTAAGAACTTCAGCAATGTGTCACCCAAATCCACAAGTTTTCCACATGTGTAAAGGAGTTGAGAAATGAGTTGGAGGAAGGATTTCAAGATATAAACAATCAAATTGAAGAACAACAAAAATTGGCACCACAAATTCTCAGCACCACCACTACTTCAACTTTGCCATCTGATTCTTCACCCCTTCTTCCCACATCTGTTGTAAAAAGTGATCATATAAAATTAACTTTTCCCACTTTTGGAAGGCCATCAGACGATGCAGACCCCCTACTGTACTTAACTAAATGTCAGGATTTTTTGGCTCTTCATCCCTCACTGATGCGGATGTCCTGGCCACATTCCGTACTGTCCTACATGGAACCGCTCGTGACTGGTGGGAGGTCAGACGTTCCAGCATATCCACATGGAGTGAGTGTGAGGCTGCATTCCTTTCTGCGTTCCTATCTGAAGATTATGAGGATGAACTGGCTGAACGAGTTAGAACAAAAATCCAGGGTGAGAAAGAGTCCATAAGAGACTTTGCATTCTCTTACAGAGCCCTTTGTAAAAGATGGAAGACAGATCTAACTGAAGGTGAAATTGTAAAGATGATACTTAAGAACATTAAGCATTACCTTGCCAGCCAATTGCGCAGTCGAGTGAGTACTGTGGAGGAACTGGTCAAGTTGGGACACCAACTGGAAAAAGATTATGAACAACAACTTTGATATGAAGGTCGAATGGGCCCCAAGTATCCAACCACATCACAAAGACCCTCATCGAACCGACCTGCTGAGAAAATCCCAGTTCAATGTTGGAGATGCAGAGGACAGCATCCACCAGGCCAGTGTCCACACTATAACCCACCACCGTCCCCTCAGTCATCTGCACACCAATTTACCAGCAGCAAACATCCCTATTCATCTCCTCAGACAAGGGGTCAGTCTTCTAACAACTCTGTGACTGCTACTAGAATGCAGAAGCCTCCATCTTCCACCAAGAAGGCATCCATCTTCACAAGCCCTAATGCACCAATGTCAGTACCTCAGCAGTTGGTTGTTCCCATTAGTATTGCTGCCTGGACTGGAAAAGCCATTGTGGATACTGGTGCAAGTTACACACTTATTCATGAAAGTCTCATGAAACAGCTCACATCACCAGATCAGCTCCATCCATTGTCCAGTGGTCCTCTCTATCTAGCAAATGGAGACGCAGAGATTCCATTAGGCTGGATGAATACCACCATACACCTCCACGGTCAAGCTTTCACTATACCTGTTACTGTTCTGTCGTCACAAGCCCTCGCCTATACTCTAGTCCTGGGGTTGGATTTTATTTTCTTCAGTGGAATGCAGCTTAATGTCACTGATCAAAAATATTATTTTAAGCTTGCACCTGCAAAAGAGTACCCCTTTCAACCAGGCAATGCCAGCGTGCCAATTGTGAGTCCACATCAGGAACTCCTGCACCAGAAGAAAACAACACAGAATCTGTCCCTATTAAGTTATATTCCACCTCCATTGCCTCAAATGATAAGTCAACAACCTGACAGTATGGATGAAAAAACATTACTCAAAAATGCAGTGAATGAAGCTCATTTACCTCCAGATGGTAAACAACAGTTGCTCCACATCCTGGAAAGCAACCCTCGGGTGTGTACTCTCCAGACTGGACGTACTGATGTTCTGCAACACCACATTTATACCACTTATCAGGTATCCATTAAGCAAAAACCATATCGCTTGTCCCCTCTTAAACAACTTGCCATGGAGGAACAGCTTGACGAAATGTTGAAGCAAGGAATTGTTGAACCATCCACTCTGGTTGGGCCTCACCGGTGGTCTTGGTACCCAAAAAGGATGGCAAACTTAGATTCTGTGTGGACTACAGAAAGGTTAATTCTGTAACAGAAAGTGATGCTTACCCTCTTCCAAACATCACAGAAATATTGGAGTCACTCTCTGGCGCAGCCATTTTCTCCACTATTGATCTTAACAGTGGCTATTGGCAGGTAGCGATGGATCCCAAAAGCAAACCTAAGACTGCCTTTATCACTCCTGCAGGTCTCTATGAATTTAATGTTATGCCATTTGGTCTCAAAAATGCTCCCGCCACTTTCCAGAGACTTATGGAAACAGTCCTGGGGGAACTAAGGAGAAAAATATGCTTCGTCTATATAGACGATATCATCATTCACTCACCTTCAATCACCCAGCACTTCCATGACCTTCAGACTGTCCTTCATAGATTCGAGACTGCTGGTCTAACTATTAATTTGAAGAAGAGCAAGTTCTTTCTTCAAGAAATCACCTTTCTAGACATGTTGTAAGCACTCACGGCATCTCAGCAGACCCATATAAAACTGAGGCCATTCACGCCTACCCTGTGCCTAGAAACCTGAAGGAGGTTCAAAGGTTCCTTGGATTGGCTGGGTGGTATCATCGGTTTGTCCCGAACTTCTCAAGAATAGCCGAACCCCTTAATTCACTGAAAAAGAAGGGACATCGATTTCAGTGGACAACTCAGTGTCAACAAGCATTTGAACAGTTAAAAGCTTGCCTCACCTCACCACCCATCCTTGGCCATCCAAATCTTGATCTCCCCTTCACTGTTTACACCGATGCCAGTGACATCGGTTTGGGTGCCATTTTGGCACAACGGAAGGATGCTGGAAGGGAAGAAGTTATTGCTTATGCAAGTAGAACCTTGACAGGAGCTGAACTTAACTACACAGCAACTGAAAAAGAATGTCTGGCAGTTGTGTGGGCCCTGGAAAAATAGCAACACTACCTGGAACACAAACTCTTCACAGTTGTCACTGATCACTCCGCCCTGCAATGGGTCATGGGTTCCAGCAAAACCACCAGCCGACTCATCTGTTGGGTCCTAAGACTGCAGAAATTCGATTTCATTATTGAGTACAGAAAAGGGAAACTCAATGTAGCCCCAGATGCACTATCCAGGTCTTCACCAACCTCAAGCTGCAGTCTGTATACCAGCCACAAGGATCCAGACTTGCCATTGTCAGATGTTGTCCTGTGGGAGGAACAGCACAAAGACCTTGAGGTTATCAAATTATTGCAAGCAGTTGCAGAGAACAATGCAAGGTTGATAGACCAATATGAAGTTATTGAGGACAAACTATACCAGAAAACCTACCTCCCAAATAACCAGTTGCACTACCGAATGTTTGTTCCCAGTAGTCTTCGGCCCTCTCTGCTGCAGCATTATCACTCCAGTCCACTGAGTGGCTATGGAGGGATCTACAAAACGTACAAATGACTCCAGGAAGTGGCATTTTGGCCAGGCATGTGGTCTGATGTGAAACGTCATGTCAGAACATGTGTAAAATGTCAAACATTAAAAACTGAAAATAAAAAACCTGCTGGAAAATTGCAGCAAATCACTACCACTCGACCAAACCAAATGCTGGGAGTCGACATCATGGGCCCATTACCGCGAAGTTCAAATCAAAATGAATACCTGCTAGTTTTTGTTGATTATTTTTCTCGATGGGTTGAGCTGTTCCCCATCCGTCAGGCCACTGCTCAGAGTGTCTCTTTCATCTTCAGAAAAGAGATTCTGACACGATGGGGTGTGCCAGATTTCCTCCTCTCAGACAGGGGTGTTCAGTTTGTCTCCGCTGTGTTCAGAGAACTGTGTGAGAATTGGAGCATTACCCGCAAACTGACTACAGCATACCACCCGCAAACCAACATGACTGAAAGAGTGAATCGGACTCTCAAAAATATGATGTCAGCCTATGTGGATGATAACCACAAGAAGTGGGACCAGTTCTTACCCGAGTTCCGATTCGCCCTGAATTCAGGCATCCAAGAAACCACTGGACTATCTCCAGCAGAACTCCAGCTTGGCCGAAAACTCCAAGGTCCAATGGACAAAATGCTTCATGGCTGAAATTTAACTCCAGACACTGCTTCCTATGATGTGGTTCATCATCTCCTTCAGCTGCAAAGGCAAGCCAAAGAAAGTAGTGAAAAAGCCAAGATGAGACAACTAAGGAACTATAATAAAAAGAGGAGAGAGTTAACATTCAAATGCAAAGACCATGTATGGCTGCAAAATTTTCCACAATCGAGTGCAAAACATAACTTTAGTGCAAAGTTGGCACCAAAATGGAAGGGGCCTTACCGTATCCTGAGGCAGCTGGGTCCGTTGAACTATCAAATAGCTCTGGAAGACACTGGAGAGAATGTCCGGACAGCACATGTCTGTAATTTAAAAATGTGTTTTCCAACAGCCGAGGAATTGGAAGCCCAGGAGAAACAAAAACTCCTTGACCTATTTCAAGAAGCCTCTGATGAGGAAGAAGAATTCTTAGGTTTCTAATCCATGCTTTCTTTTAAACAACCACAGGTTGTTTTCTTCCAGGGAGGGAGAAATTGATTCAGTTTATTTTCATTTTCAATTTACGTGTTAGGGGTGAAGTGTTTCAATTATTTCAAGTGTTTCAAAGCGTTTGCACTTCAAGAGGATATGGTTTTAGTTAGGTTGTTCTGAAGACAAGTCCCTGCTGCTTATTCACCTGTCCTGGTGTCTGACGACAACTTGAGACACCTTTCAGCTCCCCTCATGACTGCGAACATGGTCAGTATTTCTACGCTGCCATTACACACACTCATTCACTCACTCACTACACACGCATGCACTCGCATCACATTCACCCCCGCACATTCAGTGTGTTTTTTGTTTTCCATGATTGTTCAATGATTATTGTTGTTTTAAGATTGTGGTTTGATGTTATTATGAAAATGCTTATTTAATGTTTCTTTGTTGTCTTTTTTTCTTTTCTTTTTCTCCTATGGACAATTTATGAATGATTGTGGACGTGAATCTGTATGTGGGAAATGTGAAATAGTGTGACGTGATTACTACACGGAGGAATTCCCACGTGAATGGACCCAAAGCGCTGAACTGTTTTTTTCCTTATTTTTCTCTTCTCGTGATCGTTATATTTTCAACCAAGTATTTCCGTGGACATTGAGGAATAAATCTTCCCTTTATGAGCAGTTTTCCTCTGACTACTTTTGGTGATTTTTAATATTGTAACAGGTGGTTTATTTTGTTGGCTGTCCTGGGTTACTTTAATTTAGTCAGGATCAATCATGGCTGTCGCCCGAAAGAAAAAAAACATTATTTAAGAGACTATTTACGCTAGGGTGATCACCACTGTTACAATAACATCAGTGTTTCTCTGTCCGTGCTTGACTTAAACACAGGCTCTACTCTCCAGCACAGTGGTGACCCACAAAACACAACCGGAAGTTGGCTGTTAGGTTTTACAGTATTTTGCTGTTTTTTTCTTGATTTTACAGTGAAATACCGGCAGCTATGGTTGCCAGTAATCTACTGTTTTTTTTATTTACGGTTATTTCTGTTTAAATTATGTTTGTGTATTTTTTTCATCTCACACATTTAATTTACTTACTTATTGCAGTAAGAAAAATGCAAATTTTTCATAATTGTTATTTGAAGTGTAACTGAAAGCCCATGTTTGTCACATAGTGAATATTATAGACTGTTAGCAGTATGACGTGGCCTTTATAAACTTATTCTTATTTCATACAAGGAAGACTCTTTGTCTTTACATTTTGATAAAGAGAAAAATTAAGTTGTGTTCTCTGTCAAATAATGAGTCAGTCATGTTGTCAATGGTAGAAAATGAAAGAGTACTGGCCTTATCTGAAATTGATCTTTGATCATATAAAAAACAAGATTAAATTTAAACGCCATTAAATTACCTTAAAATAAGATTGCTTTATACATTACTAATGTATCTAATAATTCAGTGGGTTTAACTAATGTGTACTAACTGCTTTTGTTCATTTCAGGTGCGGAAACTTGAGGCAGTGGGTTACAAGCCCATTTTATTTATTGGAAAACAAAATAAAAAGGCTTCAAATAAGTGAGTTGCAGACATAATTACCCATCTGCACCCCACTCCTGTCACAATTAATTTTTTGGAGAAGATGCAAAGGGTTCATGAATTTATCTTGACCAAGGGTAAAAGCAAGATTTGTGTTCAGAAATAATTATTATTTAAAATACATTTATTTTTCTTTGTTAATATAATACAGATTTGAAATGAATGTAAACTTGTATTAAAGCAACATCCACAGGTACAAGCTGTACTGAAAAAGATCAAACATGTGAATTAAGAGCATTTGGAATTGACTGAGTAATATAACAGTGTAATGGTTCAGTGGTAATGAAGTACATTGCTGAAAAAGTATAGAAGAGATGCTCAAAAAGCTTCAATTCAAAATAAAAAATAAGAGACAAAAATGCATTATTTAAATAGTAAAGCTTATGAGGCCTAACAATTATCAGAATGATATGGATGTTGTACAATCACAAACCAGAATTTACTACAATGGGAAAGAGCCTTATCTACAACAAAAGTTGTTGGAGGCAGTGGCTGGTAGAATCCATGAGTCATGGCATCTCGGTTATGGAGAACATGTCTGGTGTGCATGCTGACATCACATTCAGCACAGAAGAAGGAGAGTGGTTGACAGTCACGACACCGGACAACAGCTGAACTGCTCCCACACTGTTGGCAGATGCATGTTGCCACATTTTCTTGTGCTGCAGCGGTGTTCACCAGACGGGGTCTCTCTCTCTCCTCCACCTCTCGGAAAAGAGACTTTGTCGTGTGCTCCAGTTCGAGGAAGCTAGGAAGGGATCTCTTGAGGTTCCAAGAGGTGAAGCCTCATCATCTGAGGTATTAATCAGTGAGTGCTGGAGATCTTGCAGAAAACACTCTGTTAAAATAGTATGGAATATTTAAAAAATGGAATATTTAAAAACAACACTTTAATATATACATTAAAGTGTATTACATGAAGTGCCTTTGACTGTGAAAAGGCCCGTATTCTGTCAAATTTGTAAAATGTAAATTTACACAATGAAGTACACACCAACAGTCTCTGGAGCAAAGGTCACCTCACAGTCAGTGTCAGGAGCATTGATGGGAGGATCAGTTTTCCGAATGTGATCAGCTGCACCAGATAAAAAAAAAAAAAACATTTACTACATTTTCAACATTTTCCAAGGCTTGTGGCACAATTTTACCTCCCTTATAACCAGCCTGAAATGGCCAAAGCTCACTGTTTAATGTTTAGCTAGAGAGAAGGACTAGCAGACCTTTTATTTCCCAAACCCAAATGTGGACAGTACAGTTACTTGCAGTTATCTATAAGATATCATATAGATGATGAAAGCAAATAAGAATGCTTGCTAGAGAGAGGTAGTTGTGTGCTTTGTGGCACATAAAAATTATTTATTACCCTCATAAAATATCCCCCAAAACTGGACACCTGTTTGTACAGCCCCCACCCTTCCGTCTAGTCTCGCCACGTGGGGGTTAGACGGATAACCCCCACGTGGGATAACCCACGTGGGTTATCTGATCCGGGGGAGGAGGTGTGGAATGTTTTTGTTAGTTTAAACAATAAAATTTGAAACTGTGTAAAATGGTAAGAAAGGGAATTTTTTTTTAAAGTTTTTTCATACACATACATATAAAGAAAATGCACCGTATATACACGTAAAATAAGCAATATATATTTATCCAGAAAGCGTTGTTTAAAAATAGGAAAAATGCAGTGTAAGAAAACAAATAAAAATCTAGGTTTAGCCTTATCTTACAAATGAGAAAATAAATAAAAATGCGTCAGACGCGTTTGTTAAAACCTAGTAATATTGTAATTCAAAAAGTAGTTAGTTCGACAGAGTTAAAGACAATACAAAATCAAAGTAAATAGACAGAAGTGTGTTACAAGGAAAGCGGGTAAAACGAAGGTAAATGTATTAAACTTTTTACCAAAAAGAAAGACAATCTCAGAGACGTTTGTTAAAACGCCCCGCAGTCAAAAGATAGTCTATCATTAGGTTAGTTGAACGGAGAAGTTAAACGAGAGAATAAGTGCTTATCGCATTCGCGGTGTCCGTAGAGAGGTCTGTGCATGACAACAGCCAAGCTCGAATGAAGTCACAAGTGCAGCGGGGACAGACCACGCCTACGTCCCACCCCCCTAACGCCGGAGGAAGAGGAGGGTCCCAAAACGGAGGTTTAGAGTAAAGTAAAACATTAAAGTTATTTTTAAGTCTTTTACATGTCTTAATTAATTAAGGCATTCAATATCATACACCTAAAACATGTATAGCTTGAATGCACTGTAAGTCGCTTTGGATAAAAGTGTCTGCTAAATGCATAAATCCAAATCTTTTCACTTTAAAAATAGTTTAGCCTAATTGTTCTTTTAAACAAACAAGTCATAAGTCGCGGAAAAAAAGTTGTTTTATTTTCCTTTATTTACTAGTTGTTTTTGTCAATCTTACAAACGTTATAACGTTTAAAATTTAGCCTACTAACTGATATAAAACCAAATGTTTTAATAGTCTCTGTGAGACGTGTTATCAGTAGAGACAGATGCGTGAGTTTTTACAACCGCGACAGACAAATACCAGTGCATCTCTGACGTACCCACTCATTTACAATTTAATGAGTTTTTTTTTTTTGAGAAGGTCTGACATTTAGGAATGATTTTTAGACTGATGATCAAAGCAGTTCCGTTGCATTAATTTATGGTATACGTCTGCTAGTTTTTGGTGTGGGAAAGCTCAGAGTGTGAACTATTTAACCTATCACACACACACACACACACACACACTGGAACTGTTCACAGTCCCGGTCAGAGGTGGGTCACATGTCCCTATTGAATACTGTTTATGTCGGATTTAAAAGTTAGGGTTGTGTTTTAGAAAATAAAATACATTTTCTAAGGGCGTCATGTTTGCCATACAGATGAGTGTAACTTCAAACTGAAATTCAAGATGGGTGGTTAAAGAAGATGACAACAGTACATTTAAAAAAATAAAATAGAAATCTTCCCCTTTTTTAAAGTTGTTATTTTAAACAAACCGGTCCTAAGTCGCGGAAAAAAGATGTTTTTATTTGTTTTAAACAACATGTTCCTTTATATACTAGTCGTTGTTTTTGACAATCTTACAAACGTTATAACGGTTTAAATTTAGTAATACTAAACTGATATAAAACCAAA
>CM049813.1:2452063-2630507 GCA_027422405.1 Ptychobarbus kaznakovi
TAATGGGCCCCAAGAAGGGTGATTTATTTGAAAACGTGGTTGGTATCACTGTGCAGCAACACTTAACCTCCAGATTCTTGCGAGGAATGTCCAGGAAATGTTTTTGAAAAACAGTTTTCGTGTTTGTTGCCATTAGTGCAGAAATGCCATGCTTCACACCTTAGGAGTTTCGCAATACAAGTTTTATTGTATGATTTTATTGTATATAGTCAAATTTGATCACTGTAATCCCAAGGATGTTTGCTGCTAGATTTATCAGTTTTACTTATGAAGATGTTTGTACCTGCCTTCACATGCACAAACTCTCCCTTAATCTTTAGATTATCAGATAGGTTTAGGTATGACATGAACTAGTCGCCACACCCTAATAACTAAAACATGTTTTGTTCTCAGTATGAATACAGATGTGGACATCCAAATTGACCCTGATTCACCAGACATGAAGAGAAGGCGCGTACACGTGTGTGATTATGACGGCTGCAACAAAGTCTACACCAAGAGCTCGCATCTAAAAGCCCATCGCAGAATACACACAGGTATACCTTTTTCCTTGTGTATATATAAAGTCATTTCAGATTTATATAGTGCTTTATACAATACAGATTGTTTCAAGACAGCTTTACAGTGCTTAACAAGAAAATAGTGATTCAGTGATGCAAACAGAATTCAGTTCTGCTGTGAAGCAGATCGAAAAAGAATAGTAAACAGTCATTATTGAGTTGAAATCTGTTTGTTGTTGATTCAGTAAGTTCAGTAACTCTGTGAAGTCCATCGTTACAGGAATGAGTTTAATTAATCTATAAAGCAGAACTGGAGAAAACGATGATGTCATCATCCAGCTCAAATAACTGTGTATAAAATGTGTATGTTGATTGACAGGTGAAAAACCATACCAGTGCACATGGGAGGGCTGTACCTGGCGCTTTGCCCGCTCAGACGAGCTGACGCGGCACTTTCGCAAGCACACCGGCATCAAACCCTTTCGCTGCACCGACTGCGACCGCAGCTTCTCCCGCTCTGATCACCTGGCACTTCATCGACGGCGCCACGTCATGATGTGAAACTCTTTGTGCCCCTCCCTCCCCAGCCCTCACCTCCCTGCCCGCTCCTCAGTAGACATGCACCCATCCGGGGGTTCCAAATGCTGTTGACGTCACCTCTCCAGATGTGAACATGTGTTAAATATGGGAGGTATAAGGGGTGGCACGACCATATTGGTGACCCCTACTGGTAAGAACATGGCTGCAGTTTTTTGCCATGCTTCCAGAAGCCACAAACCACCCGTCCACTGATGATCTCCACCGCCATCTCAATGCCTGATCATTAGCCATTACTTGAAGGGACTACAAGAAAGGCATATTGCACGCAGTACTGCTATAACTATAACCAAGAATGATGACGGGGAAGGTACCCCTTATTGTGATGATTCTTTTAAAACAAGTACAGAAAAACATGAGAAAGTAAAGGATTTTATGCAAGATGGTGAGGAGAAGGTAGAATTATGTAATACATTTGATCATTTTAATGAGATGGGTGGGTAGGAGATGCATCTACAGCTGCCTTGTTGAATTCTTACATTTAATCCAAACTTTTTGTTGTACTAAATTTGTATACTCACGCTCTACATGCATTTTAGAGTCTGAACGTTTCTGTGTGGATGAAAATTGGTATAGAGTGCATTGTAAAGACAGCTGGAGATGTACCATGCTCTCTTTTATGGCGCTTTTCCTCTGCATGGTACTGCTGGCACCTGGTACTTTTTTATTCGCACCTTTACCTTACAGCGCACCTTTTTTTAACAACCAAAACATTTCTGTTTCGTTGTCTGTTGAGGAAGTACAGACGTTCCTCTCATTGATCGCTGAGGAGCGGATCCAGCTTGATGGGGCGATATGGAATAAAAAAGTTTTTCAGGGGTCACAGCAGTAGAGGCGGCGCAACTATAATGACGTGAATAATCCCGCCCATTCTAAAGCGGCACACCGAGATGAACCGAGCTGTGCCGTGCCATACTGAGCCGTGCTTAGCTGAGTCTTACCATGCAGTGGGAAAGCGCCATTATTGTTTGCTTGTTTTTCCTTTTAACAAATCAGTTGGGGGTTTTCTGATATCTACCCTAACCCAAAAATGAGAAGTAGAGGCAGGGGGCTGACAAGACTGTGAATTTTTTTACTTTTTCTTTCTTTATTAGTATGTGTTGTCTAAGCACCTTTCCAAAAATAGTTTGGCGCAAAAAACAGTATTTTCTTTTTTTTATTGCCATTAATGGCATCTAACAGAATTCACACCCATCAAAAGGTGTTCTTTATCTAACCTTCAGATATTATTTCATAAGGCTGTGAAAAAAGTTTTAAAAAAGAAGCATAACTCGCAGGGAAAGGGGGAGCTTACTAAATTGGGGTATGTGTGTGTGTGTGTGTGTGTGCATGTGTGTGTGTCTGTGTATAAGCACACTTGTTTGCATATTTGTAAAGAGGACATAATCAGAGATATAATAGTAGAGATGTCTAGATGCATTCTTACATCTAGCCCATCAGAGCCTTAATTGAAGTAAACAGGTTTTCGGAGTTCCTCAGGGTTCGATTCTGGGACCCCTATTTTTTTGAGTCACCCTGAAAATCCCTATTTGCACCTAGTTCACAGTGACAAAACATGTCTTAACAGCTCCTTCCCTAATATGCATGATATGCAAAACTACCCCTCAACACCCCCTCCCTTCCCCCAAAATGCTGTTGATGTTACTTGACATTTGTGTCAAGAAAATGTTGGTCCACAAAAATCTGAGGAGAGGGTATTTTTGACACATTTTCTTCCCTCTAGCTAGCACTCATAACCATGGTCATAATTTCAATCGCTAGCAGCTGATTAAGTGTGTATCAAGCCTTTTTCAGAAGCAATGCTTGTTCGATTTCAGCCTTTGAGAGTTAAGTGCATGTCTGCAGCAGCTGCACGACCTTCAGAGAGCAATGCATTCGTAAGATTTTGTATCGTTCTCTCGCTTCAACTCAAATTTTACTAAGCACATCTTTCTAGAAGATTATATGCATTTGATTGCGATCCTTTCATTTTGTGAACTGTTCATAGACATACAGACAGTTAATAATTAAAAGAGTTAATGTACATACTGTATATAATCAACAAAGTTCTTGAATAAATGTAAGGTGGATTTCTATTTTTAACACTGACTAGATAATGTGAAATACTTGGTTTCTTTTTCTTTTTGTTGTTTCTTTGAAATAAAAATTTGCTCTTTCTTTTTTTAACCCCTTGAAATAAGTCCCCTATGTGTTGTAAACCCCAAAAGTGTTGCATGGAGAGTAGTTTAATTTTTTTTGTGAATTTGGTGAGCATGTCAGTGTGATGCCCTGACAGACGTGGCCTATAAGCACTGATAATTCACTTGAAATCCATGAAACCACGGCCATTTGTAGCACATGCATGGCCTATTTCCAATTAGTATGACATGTTGGTAAAACGCATATCTTTAGATCATCCTAAATTGACATTATTCAATTCCAAGTCGGAGTAACATTAGGAGTCCGCGATTAAAATTATCAGTGTTTAAGTGCCCATGACTGAAATTTGTGACATCCTCGTCTATCTGAGCACGTTAGCATTCATCACTTGTATCTGATTTGTTTAAAATAGTGTGCGACCTTGTGCTCGAATCATGAGAGTTTGGGTTTCATGTGAGCGTATGTGTGTAAGTGTGATTATCATTAAATTCTCTTTTAAACTTTCAGAATCATAGGTATTTTATATTGAATGCAGTAACTTATGGGCCAGTACTATATTACTCAGTGCAATGCAGTTATCATTATAACAAAACAAGTAATTAATGTTATTTCTTTTGTATTTGTACAGAACAAGTGTGTTAAGATCAGCGAGGAAAACGAGAGCTTTTTGATACTGTGAGAAATGGTGTTAAAAGTCAGTTTCCCCTGTACAGTTGTGATTACCCACTCTTTTTATAGAATAAAATGTTTTTGGTGCAACAAGATGCGTTGTGTATTATAATTCAGATACAGTCTATTTTGTCTAATTGTTTTGTAACTGATAAAAAAACAGGGTATTATTTCATTAAGATCACTATCCTAGAAGGATACTTGACTTTTTTGACATGAATATTCTAACAGGAATATGGCCTACTTGATAAAGTCACTCACGCTGATATTAATCTCATAATAGAGTTTACATGCTCATTTTGTTTGTTCAAGTGCATAAATGATCCAAATAAAACAATTCAGTGTTCAGTGTTTTTGCTGTTAGTATCATGTGGCGGTAGTGAGATGTCCTGCTGTTGTTTCAGGTGCAGCCAATATTATCCATCTGGAGTACCAGAGGCCGCACTTTCAGGAAAGCGAAGCTTATATCAATCTGGGGGTAGGACCGCATTTCTAGGACCCTAGTTTTTTTTGTGACAGCGCCACCTACCGAGTCGGAGAACCGCAGTCCAAGGAACCTATTTCCAGGACCCTAGTTTTGAAGGACCAGAAAAAGTGCCACCAAGGCAGTATTTCCACCCAGTTTGAACTACATTAGTTTTAGAGTTTTTAAAAGTTTTATTACACCCAATACTTTCTTTATTGCAATTAAACATGGTTCCTATGAATGTAGAGTAATTATTGGGTCTTAGTAGCATAATATAATAACTTAAGTAAAATAAACAAGGAATCGTGGTATAGTCTTTTCAGTCACTAGATCAACCACATTTTCAAGTACAGAGGGAAGACACAAGCATGACTCTGGGGGTAGATTTATAAAATAATATATTACAACAGTTGAACTTGAACACACAAAAATATTTAAATATTTAAAGCACACATCTTCACTGACTCCTAAGAGCGAGAAAGAGAGAAGTGGATGAAATAAGGAACACTTAGTTGAACATGTTCTAATTTTAAATGTCATTTAAATTAGATCTTAGTTACCACAGAGCGCACACATATACGATACAAAAATATTTATAGCAATCTTCATACCAATTAATGTTCATAATACTATTATTGCATACTGTTCAAAGATCTAGAAAAAAATATATTTTGATGTGGGAACAAAGGTTCTTGAAACATTCATGTCAATAAAGCCCATCTGAACTGAGAAAAAAATAATAGAGAGAAGCAAGACATCTGAATAGAAATAACATTATTGACATGACTTTTAAATATTTAAAGCACACATTGTGATGTATGCAGCAGCACTACCTACCACCTGGATGCTCTCCCCTCTTTTCTCAATTGTTTCTCCATCACCCTATTACATTCTTCCACTTCACTGAAATAGTAAATGGAGAACATAATCACTTCTAGGTTAACAGAAATACCGTTAACGCTTAAAAAAAGGATACATTGGACATTGTGTAAAAACAATTCTATTTTCTACTCTTACCTGTGATGATAATCAGGACCAGAGAGGAAGACCTGCTCAGCATCCTGCAGAGACAAATTCTGAAGCCCAGCCAGGCCATATATGGCCTGATGGCCTAGCAAAATAAAATTGTTAATTGAAATATACACAGGTCTGCACATAAGCTATAATATACAGTAGGGATTGAAAGGGCATAAACATGCACAATACATTATATTGTTATGCATACCTCTGGAAATATAACACCACAGATTAACTGCACTTCATCCGTGAAGCTTAGTTGCGTAGGTGTTTTATGTAGTACTGACTTCAGAAAAGCAAAAGGTTGTCTGGTTGTTCTTCACTGTCAAGGTAGACTGGCACCTGGCGAAAGGACTTCGGAGGATACCCCTTTGAAGTCTTCCCGTTGAGTACATCCTATGGGCAAAATTATTTTGCCACAATTATTAGAATTATTTAATGGTAATAGGATTTTTAAGTGTGTGATAGTTGTTAGTGAAGGAACAACTGACTTTAAAGCTAGAATATGCAGAATTGGAGAAACGAGCAAGACTAAGGTAGATTTTGAAAGCAATCAACCGAAAATATTCCACCCCCTACATTTAGGGCTTATTTCAAAGCCAAACCTCCAAAACAAATGGACAGGTATGTCCAGATTGGGCCGATTGTGTGCTGGTAGGCAGGTATGTATTTAGAGAGGCAGGTAGGCGACCAATCACAGACAGGATTTTTATTGGCCTGTGACTGCCAATAAATGGTCCACATAGTTTACAATATTTTTAACAAAAGCCCTGGTTGATTTATTTACTGTGAATCTGTAATCATTAATGTGTCTAAGTACCACCAAATGCTGTTCAGCTCCCGGTGACTGTACAATGAAGTCCACCAGTCTCTTTTCCTCTGCAGTGCGGTCAAAGACAGCCTGCATGTGGACTGGAATTTCCTCAGTGATGGCACGCTTCCTTGGCACTCTGAATATTGGCTGAAGGGTTCCCTGTAACAAGCTTCTGGCCTCATCAGTCCAGAAGGCAAACCTCTGGCCATACCTTTCAAACATTAACAACAAGATTAATCTAAAGTATTGCATAAAAAATATTGGTGTCTACTTATAACATTAAGTTAATATAGTCAACAGGTGAATATACACATATTGGTTATTGTTTAGGGCTGTCATACCCATCAATTCTAAAACGCTCCATTAGAAGAAGACACCACCACTTCCGAATCAAAGGCATGTCCATCTGAAAGAAATGTGACAATGATAAGGATAGTCTTTAGTTTTTAATGTATCTCTTTACTTCAAGATAAACAAGTAAACAAGTATGTATAAGAAACATTTAAAGCATCAATTTCAACCTTATAAGCATTTTTGAATCAACTCACCTCTTTGAATTGAAACCCTGTGCACAATGTCACAATGGAAAGTTATTTTCTGAAACAGAGAAGAAGGAAAGCATTTGATTTACTATGTTGACAGAAACATGCAAATGGTTTCACACACACACACACACCACACACACACACACACACACACACACACACACACACACACACACACACACACACACACACACACACACACACACACACACACACACACACACAGTCATTTCCACAGATCTGGCGTGGCAAGCCCTATAATCAACAAAAACATAAGGGAAGATTAGTGATACATGAAACATGACTGCAGATCAAAGCTGCTGTCTTCTCTGTCACATGTCTTGTATATGAAATGTGTTTAAACAATCAATTATTATGATGGCCTCTCTGTTATGTCTGTTAAAATGTCCTATGTCTCAACCACATAATAAACCCATGTCAAATTGAAGAACGTACTCATAACATGTATGTAGGCACTACTGGGACAAAAAATGCTCATTTGTAGGCACAGTACTTCGAACTATTATAATTCAAGAAGAAAATGTACCTGATAGTCTACACCAAAAATCGTATCAGATTACATATGATTTAGGGTAACGTTAAACAGGCTGACTGTGAGCACGTGACAGTTAAAACATTACAATTATTTTAACTACAAATTAATTAAATTTAAAACAATGAGTAATTAAAGCTTTCAAAACGAATGTGATACAGTTTATTGTGCTGTCTATAAGTCAACACATGCTTATCATGCAACAGTTTTCATAAATGAATGTGCTAACGAATCATTTTACAGCATTAGAGGCTAATATATGATGAAATCACGATCACTTCGGCTACGTTAACTTTCCAAGGAAATGCATCACAATTGTTTTTAATGTTAAACAAATAAAAATATATTCACATTTGATACTCACACTCTGATCTGATTGTCATCCATCTTCGCTGGTCCTCTAATTCGGTAGGTGGCGTTGTCACTAAAAACCCAGGGTCCTAGAAATGCGGTCCTAGGACCGCGTTCCTGAAAATGCAGCCTCCGGTTTTGCAGGCAGATGCTACTCGGTGCAGCTGCGGTCTTTCGTCTGGCGCCGTCTAGTGGTGCACATGTCGTTTATGTCAAAGCACTGTGTGGGAGACTAGTGTAAAATGTCAGTGTCCTCTTTTAGTGTCTTATCATTCCACTTCTATCAAGTAGGTAAATATGTATTATGGTGAAATATTTTATCATTTTGTCAATAAAATTGCCCAGCATGGTCTATCCATTGAAGTCAAAGTCCAACGTTGTAACTCGGTCAGGACTTTAAAGTTCACATTAAGTGGTGCTAGCCCTTTGTTTGTTCCTGAAATTATATTACCCCAGTGTCTGGGGGTATAAATTATGGTCAAAACACAATCTTTATGACACTCACTTCTCAACTGTTGCAATAATGATTAACACTGAGGCTGAGATACAAGCGGTGCGCATTTATTGATAGTTCTTTACAGCAATTTCAGCAAACAAAAGTCAAACAAATGACTTAACCAATCTAATATATATATATTTATTTTTTTAAAGACGTGAAACTATCTGACCAGCTTTATTTCTGTCAAGCGGTGCAAGAAGCAGGGCACGTTTGAACTGGATTCGCGCCGCTGCGTTAAACACCTCAGGAATGAGCGAGGCTTTAAACATATTCTCAAAGAGTTTTACTTTTCCTCAGAACAGTAGCGCTCACTATGTTTTTAAATGGTTTACATATTTTCATTTCTACAGAACACATGCTGTACTGTAGTAAAATGGGTGTTCCCCTCATATGTCATCTCTGTTATTGTAGTCTGGATTTCATTCAGTAAATTATCTTGTCAGGCTGTAATTAGTATCAATTTCAGCTAAAAGTTGTTCCCCACCCAGTTTTAGTCCTTTGCTAACTGCAATAGTTAGTACGATTTTTTTTAACAAGCTGACTCACTGTTTTAACAATACAACGTTTAACAATACAAGTTTGAAAAGTTAATACTTAACAAAACATGCATGTCTATTTAATACAAAATTTGGAAACATGTTTTGCCGTCATGCCATAAACAATTTACAAACTATATAGCTACTTATGTAGCCTAGGCCTATTTCCTCAGCAGTTATGTCTAAGTCAAGGTTGGAACAAATAATTATTCTACAACAGATTGAAAACTAAAGTAATCAATCCTTAAAATCCCTTACTAGTTGTAAAGTAGCTATAGCCTATTTAAATGGTCTCCTATGATACACAGATGCTTAAGCAAAAGTCACCATTCCAAGAACATGTGTTCCTCGTAAATATAAATGGCTAACACGGAAATGTCTGTTTTCCATCACATAAGAAGGCCTATTACCAGGTATATATTTAAATGACATTCCGTAAGGACTTTATTTACAACCCCAGGAGCTAATCGTGTTAGCATATACAACATATGACAAAATAACTACAACAAAAATGTAATTATTCTTTTATTTTCCAAATTCTGTATTCAAACAAGTACATACAAAATGCTAAAATAATCACTTAGTATGCAAGATCAACAAACTCAATTCACCCACATTAAAAAAAAAAATTCCCATTTGTTCATAATAAAAACAATTTTCTTCAAAGATTAAAGTATTTACAAGAAGTTTAACTACAGTATGTACAGTATTTTTTGATCCATCAGAGTTCCCCTCATAAGTGAAGGACATGTACACAAATAAAGGACACTTGAGAACTTTTAAGTGGTTATAAACTGCGGTCACGATGCTGCATAGAGCCCCAGACAGGTCTCAAGGGCTTAACAAAAAGCAAATGATGCAATGTCCACAACTAATATGAATAATTTGTTCTTGGGAAAAGTGAGGGATTGATGCACTTTTTATCATTTCTTTTAAGTTTTAGATGACAACGCTGCATTTCAGTTTGCATGAAACAATCAACTGTCTTGTGAAATACACCTGGATAGCCAATATTCTTCTGGAAATTTGGCACACATGGTCAAATGCTTTTGTCTCATTCATCAGCCTTTTTTCAGGCATTCAAAGAGCCGAAATGTCAAACAGAAAAGTGATCTGAGCTTTAAACAGTCTCATAAAGATCTGTATCCATGGATGCACAACTGTGAGAACAGCAAACATTAGTAACTACTTTTTTTATCATAGCATCTTACCCAAAAGCAAACAGCTTTTTGAGAGGGGGAATTCCAAATAAACATTGTGTTGTTGTTATCCAAAATTAACAATTAACTATTACTTTGGAATTAATAAATCACATTTTACATTTCAAGTTTTTAGGAAGACGGTCCCAAAGGAACACTTTCAAATTTAGTCAGACAAAGTGGATGGAGGTCAAGTCTAAAACTCATAACATCTTTTCACGTTAATCTACAGACATACACACATACAAAACATATGTACAGTAGTATACATTCTGCTGAAGCTCTTTGTTGTGATGCTGTCCTCTTCATGACAGTATAAATGTTTGGAGTGCTGGTACGGCAGAGCTTTCATTGGTTTGATCTTCGTACATAACTGACTGTGAAATATTTCAACAATAAAACTGTTATTAAAGTTGAAAAAGTAAGGATGTGAAGTTCTTTAGTTTTGATGGCGCTTCATGTGCAGTGCAAGGTGGTCTGAACGAGAGAAGCAGCGACTGCAGGCGACACATTTGAAGGGTTTTGCGCCGGTGTGTTTGCGGAAATGCCGCGTCAGTTCGTCCGAGCGGGCAAAACGCCAGTCACATCCTTCCCAACTGCACTGGTATGGCTTCTCACCTAGAAAAATCACAACAAAAAGGCTGTGTTGAATTACCTTACAAACAGACATATGTATCAGTTTTCTGTTGCAACATAATTTATTCCTGTGATGGCAAAGCTGAATTTTCATCAGCCATTACTCCAGTCTTCAGTGTCACATGATCCTTCAGAAAGCATTCTAATATATTGATTTGTTGCTCAATCATGAGCAGTGGCTATTATTATTATTATGTTGAAAATTTAGTTTTTATCAGGATTCTTTGATGCATATAAAGTTAAATTTGTCTCATATTTTCTGTCTTTACTGTCACTTTTGATCAATGTAGTGCATCCTTGCTCAATTAAAACTTTCTTCTTATCTTTCTTTCCTTTCTTTCTTTCTTTCTTTCTTTCTTTCTTTCTTTCTTTCTTTCTTTCTTTCTTTCTTTCTTTCTTTCTTTCTTTCTTTCTTTCTTTCTGCTATAACCCACAGCTCATGGAAGTGTATCATGGTTTCCATAATAATATTAAGCAGCAAAAACTATTTGCAACAGAAAAAAAAGATTTCAGAAAACTTCCCCCAAAAAAATCACTGTCATTTATTTTAATCCAAGGCGACATTTCAAAAACCAGGCTCATACAAAGTCCAGCTTGAACATGTTACAATGTGTATCGTGACATTTTTAAATGGCAGTTATAGAGGAATTAGACGTGTATGTGCTTGTGGGTTAGAGAGTAATACAACTCCCATGTGTAAACACGGAAGTCATTTCTATGGTGCTTAACACACGCTGATAAGATCTGACATTGTGAGGTTTGCCACAGCATTGAATCCTGAAAAGCCATGTTCAGAGTGAGCAGATAATGGTCATTCAGCACGTGTGACCCTGAACTGTATCTGTATGTTTGTGCATGATGGAGAGACAAGTGAAGGGGAAAGAGAAACGAAGTGAGAGAGGATTTCTAATATATTTAACTAAAATCCTAGCCTTTCTTTTGGTAACATGTTATTTCAAACTAAAGTTTGACTGACAGATGTAAGCAGGAGCTTACATGTACAATATATAAGGTTAGTGTTCAATGCTTGAAATAAATCTTTATTTAGTACAGGTATGTTGTTGTGCATGTCCTGAATTATTATGAGAAGGGCCTTTTTCACCATCCAATATTTCTTACCACCCATGAGTTTCTTAAAAAAATCCATATACAGAAATCCATATCATATACAGTATATATATATATTTATATATATATATATATATATATTTTTGTAAATATAATTTATTCCTGTGATGCAAAGTTAACTTTTTAGCAGCCATTACTAGTTTCAGCTTCACATACTTCATCATAAATCAATGATGACATTTGGTTTTCAATTAAATTTCTATTATATAACATGTTAAAATCAAATAACAAAAACTGTGATTACTGTGACTTTTGAAAATTTAATGCATCCTGAATAAAAAATATAAAATCCTTAACAAACCAAAAAAGAAAAAAAGTTACCAAAGTTTATAAAGTTACCAACCAATGACGTTTTATTTACTCGAAAAATACATTTTTAACTTTCATTTGTCACTTAGGACACTGATTATAGTCCAATAAACACTAGTTTTCATAAGAGGTGTTTAAACCGTATAACATCAAACAATAATTGTTGTTTTAAAACACAATGTTTCAGTTCAACCTATTAAATTTCACCACCGTGAAACTCCACAGCTCTCAGAAATAAACGAAGAGAGCACACATTTAGCTCTTTGACTGATTCTCTGAATGGCGCTGAAAGCTGACGCTTTTAGTTTAGCGCTCATCCCTCCCCTTTGTCTATACGTGAAACCAGAATTCAAAGATGAATAAATGTCCTCTTAATCTGGCAAAGGCTTCAATAGCTCAGGGTCTTGAAGAAGTCAATGCGCCCCTTCAAACACTTCAAAACAGAGATATTATTTGGTTAGGGAGGTTGTGCAACGGTTAATCTGTTATCGCTAAAGCATTTTACTGCTCACACAACCATTATAAAGACAAAAATGTGGAAGTTGAATATTGCTAATCATCTATTTCACCATCATAAGAATATTAAGAACAACATTTAGTATTTGCCTGTATTCACTTAAAACCACAATAAGGAATACTAATCAATAATGACAATCGCAACAAATCACCACACTTAACTTGCGTGGATACTCATAAAATGGCAATCGTAAGGTTTTTATCAGTGGCTTCTCTTTGAGGAAGGTGGGCAACAAGTTCCATTACTAAGATAATACAGGCTTTCACAAATGCATCAATAAGTTACAATTAAGTCGAAAAAATGATCACAAACCTGTGATGAAAGCTGTTTAGGTAGTGATTTAGGTAGTGAACGCAGGGTGTGGTCTTCTAGATAGCTGATATTCTGTAACATTCTTGTAAAGCATGTTTAGATGTGTTCCAACCAAACTGGCAAAATAGTTTTTTTTTTTAAGAGCCGCTAGCATAATCCAAGCTAGCTGCTTATATTACTGCTTAAATTACACGTTCAGCAGGCTTGTATTTAATTGCTTTGTTAGAGCACATCTAGTACATCCTGATATAAAACTTTATAAATCATGAATAGAACATATAATTCCTGAAGACATCAAAACTACACGTGTTATCGGCCTGTTCTGACTTTCATCTGTCAGCACGGAATGTTCTAGAGCTCTTAGAAACTGTTGTTTGACAGGTTTCAGTGCGGCAGGATCATTCCCATCCCCCTACATCTTTTGAAACACAACTCTACACCATGTCCACCTGACGAGTGACTACCTGACCTGGGACAACATAAACACACCTTACAGCTGGACAGAGAGCGAAAACAACATGTTGCTTTTTGCATCATGTTCAGTTTTATCTGAAACATATGAACATGAATCTGGCAACATGCTATTACGTTGGTTGTTGTACAAATGTTCTGTAAGAGGCGCTAAGATATTTATGTGATTAATATTTACATATAACTGTAATTAATTTACTGTGATAATCATGTAATTTTTATATTTTTGAATTAATTGACAGCCCAATTATTATAATACATTTAAATATTTATTAAATATTAGTGTCTTTTATCATAGTGCAATAAGCCACAAGGCCATGCTTTACAGTGATTTTACCATGGTGGTTTTATGCCTAAAAATACCCCTTAACTGTGATACAATTAATGTAATCACATTGCCCAAATCACTGTAATTCTTTAGTTTTATCCATGCTAAAACTTTTTGCACTCTTTAACATCTACTCAACTTCACAATGTACTCCATGGGAACATACGTTTCGTACAAAGCTTAAAGAGTTACGAAGATACCTCTAGAGTGCTAGTGAGTGAGAGTATAACAATAATAATACCTCAGGCTACAGGGAATCCCTCTACTTTCTCTGTGACCACCCCGGAATTATTATAAAAGAATGAAGAAAGCGGTCACTATGCGGAAAACATGCTTTTAACAGCTTAACGTCATGTGAACAATATGACACCCATTGGTGTTGGGAGAGAAGATTTCGGTTTCATTCTAAAGTGTGGTGGGACTGCTGGAGTGGGTTTCATCTTACACCGAACTGAACACACTGAAACTGCCAAGTTCTTTTCTCCGTGTGCACTCCTCCCCCGAACACAGACAGAAAAAGCAGGAGAAACAGGTTTTTCCTCCACCACTTGGCGATTTCCCCCTCGGGAAAGCATGCAGGGCTTGTACAGGCATGCAGACATAATGTGTATAAAAGCATGAAAAGAGAGTCAATTAATCTCTCCCTCCACCCTGTTCTCTGTCTTTGTACATCTCTTGTCCTTAGGCTGTCATCTCAGCATTTTTTGTTTTTGTGTTGATGGTACATTGCAACTGGTCAAGTAGTAACAACTGCTTCTAACTTTAGAATAATAGTTAGCTCGACATTATTTTATTCTAAAGCTGTATGATCTTCCGTAGAAAACAAAAGGAGAAAGTTTGAATAATGTACCAGTCATTCTTTTAACATGCAGTTACAATTAAGTAAAACACAAATGATTCAGACCTATGAATAACATATGACCTATGAAGTCTTTTGAAGGCATAAAACAGCTTTGAGTGAGTTAACTGATGCAAATAATTACCCAAATATTTTTTTTATAATTATTTATAATAACACTGAGCTTTTCAGTTGGTTGAAAGGAGTGGTGTATACATGAAATAATATGAAATAATCCATGTAAACACTGGAATCTGTTTTCTCAATCAGATTAAAATAAATAGTACCATCAAGCTAGCTTGCTCCAGTTCTGAACGGGCCATCTGGATAACACACATGTGCAGAAGTTTAGTTCAGAATACATGTAAGGCACATGTAAACGACTAGTGCAACATTTAGGGTTCATATAAACAGAATTTTCAGAATCTGAAATCGAATTCAATCCAGATGAAGAAAACTAGTGCATGTAAAGATACTGAGTGAGCGAGCTGAATCGGCTTAGTTTGGACTAAATGCACATTATGCAAAAGTAGTACTCCAAAAAAATGTGAATTAAATTGTTGATATCAGTAAGTCTCGAGCGATATGTCAGTAAATATGTTAATAGATTTGAATTATCCTTATTAAGAAATAAATAAGTTTTAAATATATAACTTGTTACTAGCATAGTTTTGCAAACCGTGTCAATCATTCACAACTGTTTCTTCACAAATCAGACACACGAATGTCAAGATTACGACATACAGTACATTTAGTTTGTTTCTCATGCAAAGCTATTGTATAACATCAGAAGACTTGTGGGATATTTTTTTAAGTATTTTTGCACTGTTTATGAAGCTTGAAAAGCCTCAGTCTCTTTGTAACTGCATGGAAAAGTTTTTCAGTTTCCCCTTTCTCCATGTTTAGCAGAAGAAAGAAAATCATACAGAATTGGGATGACATTAGGGTGAACGAATAACGATATCATTTACATTTTTGGGTGTCTATGTTAGAGTTTGATTTGATTTCTTACCTGTGTGAGTCCTTTGGTGTGCTTTCAAGTGAGAGCTCTTTGTGTAAAACTTTGTTGCATCCTGGTACAGAGAAAAATTGCCCAGATGTTAGCTCACAAACGTCCATGATAATCTCTGCCCATCTTCAGGATGGCATTGCACATGTAATCCAAAATTATTTACTGGAGTGGCACACTAACCTGGGAAGTCACAATGATGAATCCTTCTCTTCTCCAGGTCAGGGTTGTTCCGTCGGTTGTATCTGGGTCCCGTGAGGATGCCCTGACCGTGGGCCATTAGCATGGAGTGAGGGGTCATCTGTCCAGCCTTCATTCCAATTCTAGCCTGGTACGGCGGGGGAGGGTGAACAGAGGTAATGAGCTCTGCCTGGTTCTCGGGACTGCCGGGCTGGGAGTTGGGGGGCGACGGAGGCAAACTGTGTGGCTGGGTGAAGTGTAGAACGGCATGACAAATTCACCAGATTGCGTCGTCAAGGCCACTGTGTTCAGGTTGAGCATGGTCCTGCCGGATGCACCGATTCCATTCATCGATTGACTCTGGGAGAAGGTCATTGTGGTAAGGTCGCTACTGCTGACGGGCATCTGGTAGACCGCCGGCTGCTGAGGGCCGATGTGGAGCTCGTCGGTGACATCTATGTCAGGTTTGATGAAGAGGCTGTTGACCGTCTGGGGCACGCTGAAGACGGAGGTGAAATTCGGGGAGCGTCTGAATGCTACAGGGTTCGTCCACCCCTGGCTCAATTTTGATCTGATGCACCTGAGGTTTGTTTGGACGATAAAGGCCCGTGCGAAGGTGTGTGGTATTCGGCAGGATAACGTTGATGTTGAGACTGTAAGGAAATGGCTTCTCATCTGCAAAATACTCATCCACCACTGAGGCACTTTCCCGACGGTACTTCTTATCCGTAATGTTTGGGGAAACCAGTGGGGTGATCTGGGGCAAATATTTATCCATCTCCATCTGTATCTGAAACAAACAGAAGATGATTACAATACAGTGCAGTACCTTTAAACACTAGAGTACATTGCAACAGCTAATTCAATTGATTACTTTATCAAAATGTATTGTCATTGTGTGCAATCAAATTCAATTTGTAAAATGGAAGTTACTTAATTCGTTTTAATAATTATCATCAGTCATAACCAGATGTACAATTGACAGGAAATTGATTTGAGAATTACTTTTTATATTATTTAAATAAAATAAACATTTTGTTTAACTAATTTAGCAATTTAATAAATAAAATTATTTATTTATGACTTCTTGTATGCTACAAAATAGGCAATGACCCTCTCTATTTTGGCAAAATGCCTACAAATAGTTTGTTGCAGCATAATTTATTTGAATGTTATTTGCATCTAGTAGGCATAACTAAATAATTTTAAGTTGTAAAACAAGACCAGAACCAAAACTGAAATCCAAATTATGCCTTAATTTAATTGCATGAAAAAATCTCTCGATTTAATAAAGTTCACTGAATGTTTTTATTTTTGATTGCATGCAGTCCATGTTGATAGGTATTGCATGTGCTTTGGTAATTGGATCAGCTGCCATCAAACTGAAATGTCTGCTCTGCCATTTTACCCTTTGCCTTTCACCACAGCTGTTTAAAAGTTTATATTTGAAAAAGGAGATCTGGCAAGCATTATTGTTATTGTCTTTCACAGTTGATTTGTGATTGCAGCGCCAGGCACAAGCAGTGGGAGATCATTCCCTGCTTTAACCGTGCACACAAAGGCAAGTTCAATGGAGCAGCTCTGCACAGTGCTCCAATGAAGTCCAGAGTAAACAGAAACCTCATAGGTGTGGCGGCCATGAAGGATTGGAACACAAAGCAAAACCAAAACAGTGACATGCGATAGCAAGAGGAGATATGGGCACAAACAATGCACAAAAATAGAACTCTAAAACTATTTCTCTCTGCACCCTGGAGAGCCATTCAGGTGCAACGGTGCTGTAAACTCCCGAGACTGATAAATGAGGGCATTTGTGCGATAATGAACAACCAGATTTACCAAACCAGTCAATTGGCAAGTCAAATGTGTGATGATGAAATGGTTAGCACATGCAAAAACCTGAACAGCCTAAATACCGGTCTTGAACAAAATATATTTTATAAAAAAAAATACATGAATGGGTTTCAAAATGACTTTGGTATGTCGTCATATTGCTTTAAGGACAGCAGTGCTCAAGCTGCATGTGCTTAGAAACATACTCTTTTTATTCATGTTGGTTTAATGATTCTTTTTTAATATAAGTACTATATATTCATTTTGTACGTCATTTTCAAGAAAATATTCAATTAAATGACTTATGGTGTAACTATTAATTAAAATAATAAAAATTGGGATTCACACATTGAATACATTTGAGCACATAATTCTAATGTTATTTTTTTTAATTCCTAAAATATTTTAAATTTTACATATTTAAAGAACTATACAAGAACTAAGAATACAAGTTATCTTTTTTAATAACTTTAATGACATTGCAGACATTTGGACTCCACTTAAAACACACAGCTGCCTTTATTGTTGACCTTATTGCAGTCATTATATTTGACAATAAACATTTCAAAAGCACTGTAATGTCCAGCTGTCTGAAGTGGCAGCTATGTCAACAATAAGGCATGTATTGTCAAAATGCATTTCCTTGACCACCCACTGATGTGGTTTCATGTACAAATATCTTCATCCTTTCAGGTAACTCATACCCTAACATGTGAGGTCATGTACTCTCGGGGAATGTACAATGAATGCTGACGCTTCTGCAGCTTTTCATTTTGCTGTGGATGAGACATTTATTACAGACAATTCTACTCTCACAGTGTTAACGTCAACAATTCCACCTTCATCCCCATCAGGCCAGCTTTGGAAAGTTAAAACCAGGTAATTAATGGAAAATAGCTTTCGTTTTATCTCCAGACCTGGCAAGCGTACCGCCCCTGCCCTTAGTCCTGGGCACAAACAGGCATTGTGTTGTGTGGTACTGGCAGAGAGGCAAGTGCCATTGGCTACGGCTTCCGTTGGCCTTAGAGACCCGGTTCTGTTCACTGGGTTTGTGTGAGGAGAATGAATAGCAGCTGAACCCTGGCCCAAGAACCGAGTTAATGATTGGAGAACATTTACAACTGCTAAGTTATGTATTTTAGGGACCGATAACGGCTGGAGCCGAGTTGGGCATAAAAATAATCTTTGAGATAAATAAGCCGGAGGTTTCCGTGTTGCTCAGTGTCGATGTTCATTGAAAATATGGCTCACTTTCTGAAATTCTGGAAAATCTCATTCATTCTTTAAAGGGTTATTTCATCCAAAAATGGTCAGTTCTCTCATCCACATATTGTTCCAAACCTGTATGATGGTATTTCTTCAGCCAAAAAATTAAAATTTATATTAATCCAATGAAATCTAAATTGTAAAAATGTAAAGAAAGTTTTGTCCATATAATCAAAGTCAATCGGATCTAAAACAACATTTTACTGCATGAACAAAAAAACAACAACAACAAAAAACACTAAGACATAATTTAATAAAAAATATATATTCTTTTATCTTTTTTTCTGAAAAATCCCTTTAAAAATGCATTAAAACTTCAAATATCTTATCTGTAAAAAAATATATATTTGTAAAGAGCACATGAAGCTCAGAAGCCTGGGAAACGGTATAATATTTGTCTTCCGAACTGTTTCTCCGACATGAGATTTTGCAGCTTATTTCAGAGTCCAAATACCCTGTTAGCCCAAAGACCTTTTTCCTAATTACAACACGAAAGGTCTTTCCCTTTGAAATAATCCTCTTTTATGGCCTAAAAGGAATCCAAAAAGTTGGAGATTCGTCCATAGATCCCCATAAAACCAGACTGATAGGCTTCTTGTCTATTTACTGGAGCCATAACAGCACAAATCATACGAGGGCTGCAGCAAGAGAAAACAAAACCTTTGAGACGAAAATTATGCTTTATGGCTTTGGGGAAATAGATAACAGTTGTTTTGGCTTTTCAGGACCATGACTACTGAAGGAACCATCTTGACTACTCTTCACAGCAGTGGATATGACCGCTGGTTTTGTAAAAGAAAATTAAAGTAAATTACTGCAATAGAGATGCGTGACACTGCCAGACAATGTGACTCAGCCAGATCTTATGATTAGATGTGCCAAATCAATCATGTAATTAAGATCAGCATTATTTATTATCATTACTTTTGTTGGTTTCGGATTATTTTAGCAATCTAGTTTAATTTAGACTATGATTATGACTATTCAATAGCAGGTATTTTCTCAACAAGTACTGGGGGTCATGAGGTCAGACATGTGCTTCTCATCACCAACCGAAAACAAGGGAGCAGTGACCATGTGAAAGCCCAGACTGTTTTCTTTAGTGTAGCCAACAACCTACATGTTCCCTGTGGCCATAAGAACTTTTGAAGGAGTGCAATGAGGTCACCAGTCATTGGCTCAGCCAGTCATAAACTAGTGGTGTTCTAGCTAGGATGCTATATGATACAACAGAGCACGTTCGATTCGCATTTCAGACCCAACCATTTTCAGTTGTCATTGTGGACATTAACACAGAAAATAAAACATCACATAAATGTATAGCAGATACTTATGGCCACTGTGATACTTTATAGGCATTCTGACCAAAGAAAAAGAGCAAACTATTGATAAATCTGATTGTATTAATAAATTCTAAACCTGTGGATTAGGCTGATTTTTTTTCTGTGGGCAAACTTTAAACTTTTGACTAACAGTATCCCTGTTTTCTACATAACTTCAAACTGGGCATTGAAGTTGCTGAGCATTTGTGTATTATTGTACCTCACAAAAAACAACAAGGTTATACAAGTAAATGTTCTATTCTCTGATTCCTTCGCTTTCAAGTACACTATACAGTATACACCTTTTACTCTTATAATGTAGATTGTTTTAAGGGCCTGAACTTGTGTTAATGTCGTAGAATCCATGTAAAAGTTTGTTTCAATGTCATCATCTGAGATATTAATAATAAAGTCAAGTCAGAGTCAGGTATAAACTAATAGACTATGTAAGAACATATGACGACAGTGTATTGCAAAACTGACATGCAAATTTAAAGATAATTGTGTCACTGCATAAAATAAAGAACTGTGTTAAAGACATTTACTTTAGTAACTTCATAAGTAATCTAATTCTGATTTATTTCAATTACTGAAATGAAAAAAAACTATGAGATTTATTGTTTTTGGTGTCTTGGTGTTAATAGTAATACTACTAATACTCCTACTACATTGCATAAACAATTATTCATACTTATCATGCTAAATTAATAAATGTAAACGAATGCGAGACAAACATACAGCAGTTTAGTTGACCCTTATGTCAAAAATGTAACATACACCCTTCAACGAGAGCAATCTGATTGCGATGCCTGTAATATTCTCAATATTTGATAAACAATACTTAATTTTATATAAAAAGAACCAGACAATAGCAATACAGAAAGCCGTCTGTGAAGACCATTTTTGTTACTGAGCAAGTGCTTTCTCTTAAAAGTGCATCTGTTCTAATATATTTTTGTGAGGTTTAGACATTGAGATATTTTTGTTTTCCAGTTACAGCGAGACACCACAGTACCCGAACCATTTCAACAGCATATGTTGCTAGTCTCACCGCGGGTTTGACGTCCTCAAACACAGACGAGTCCTCCGGCCCATCCGCGCTGCACATCCGCACGGGTTTAAGCTGCGTGAAAACCGCCCTCTCTTCTGTATTCGGAGCGCCGACGACCAGTCCTACACTTGCCATTTCTATATGCAAATATCGAATATTATATTTTAAGCTTATTTTTATTTACGAATACACATATACGGGCTTATTGTAAACGTCCTTGTCGTTATATCCAGACGTGCGATGTATCCAAAAACCCTCCCTGTGTCACTCAGGTAGCCTTACCTGTTGTAAAGTATCACATTGAAAAAAACGTAGTACATGAGTGACAGCTGTGTTAGCCATTCAGAGCGAAGGAAGGAGCACCTTCTCCAATCACAGAGTAGGTAGACCTGGCTCACCTGAGAGGTGTAAAACACGGAGGCGTTTATTTTCTGTATACCCTTCAGGAAAATTATACGGCTTTCGTATTGTAAACAATTTAATTCTTTGCTCACTATAAAAACTAACTTTTTTTGTGACGAGAACCCTGCTTAGTTCATCATGAACAAAAATATCATGCTATTAAATGGTCTTAGCAGGACTCTTAAGTATGGTTTAATGGCTGGTTTTGTACATCAGCTTATCGTCCAGCTATAGACAGGCTGGGAGACCAGCAAACAACCTAAGCTTGTTCATGTATTTTTATACAAAATCATGTTCACTTAATGAATTTAATTATGCAGTTTACTAGTTGCAAGTAAACTTAAATTAGGTTTAAATGCTGCATTTTTCGTTTTACATTATTCCTAATTAAACATAATTTCAATTGAATTGACTATAAACAAAATATTTTCAGCTTGCATAAATAAATATATTTTATTACTTCATTGTCTGGCTCTCTCAATCATAATAACATAATTCCATAGCTCCCACACAGACATTACATAAGACAGTGCATATTGTAACATGCCCATGTATAGTGATTATATTAAAGCAGACTAACTTACAAATGAAAATCTGTAAATCCCACTTCACCTAAGCTGTTATTGTTTTGTCTGAAGCGCATCTCAGGCTGAAACAAACCAGAGCATGAATCAATTTCCATCAGATGCCTCACACGAAGTAGCAAACCAACCAGTTATATTTATCTTGATTCAAAGCAGCCGTTTCATTGCTCCATGAATTTCTAGAAGCAGCAATGTGGAAGAAGGGTGAGAAGAAGTGATGGATCGGAAACTGGATAATCTGCATTCCTCCTGTTTTATCAAAGAGCCTGAGGACAGACGGGGTCAGTCAAAAACAGATGTGGCCACGGCAGGTGTCACTGTTTAGGGCCAATTCAGACGGAACTAGTTGTCTGAGAGGTCAAACAAGGTGGAAACACCTGTTCTTGCGTTTAAATTGGGTTGCTACATCACAAAAGTTACATGATGCAAAGATTCACTGAGCTCAGTGCAGTATGTCAAAACCTGCCATGCGTTGTGTAATGTGCACATTTTATAATGTACATTATGTAATGCTGAAAAGGATAGTAATGCTTACATTTATGTACAACCGAATTCTGGAAATGTTGGGACGTTTTTTTTAATTTGAATAAATTGAAAAGTATAAGACTTTCAAATTACATGAGCAAATGTTTCATTCACAATAGAAAATAACAAATGTTTAAACGTATACATTTTACACTTTTATCCACTAAATAAGCTCATTTCAAATTTGATGTCTGCCACAGTTGGCACAGGGTCAACAAAGGGCTGAAAAAGCAAGACATTTTGAAAAGATTCAGCTGGGAGAACATCTAGCAACTAATTAAGTTAATTGACATCAGGTCAGTAACATGATTAGCTATACAAGGGATGTCTTAGAGAGGCAGAGTCTCTCAGAAGTAAAGATGGGCAAAGGCTCTCCAATCTGTGAAAGAGTGCATACAAATATTGTGGATTGTTTTTTTTAAACAATGTTCCTCAATGTCAAATTGCAAAGGCTTTGCAAAGATCATCATCTACAGTGCATAACATCATCAAAATATTCAGAGAAACTGGAGAAATCTCTGTGCGTAAGGGACAAGACCGAAGACCTTTGTTGGACGCCCATGGTCTTCAATCACGGATGCCGTGTCCTCCGGTCTAAAGAGGAAGGAGACCTTCCAGCGTGTTTTCAGCGTTCAGTTCAAAAGCCAGCATCTCTGATGGTATGTGGGGTATAAGTGCATATGGGTAGCTTGCATGTTTTGGAAGACACTATGAATGCTGAAAGCTATATAAAGGTTTTAGAGTAACATATGCTCCCCTCCAGATGACGTCTATTTCAGGGAAGTCCTTGTGTATTTCAGCAGGACAATGCAAAACCACATCAGAATCAGAAAGAGCTTTATTGCCAAGTGTGTTTACACACACAAGGAATTTGTCTTGGTGTTAGGAGCTTCCAGTACAGAAAGTACAAACATATAGTGCAGACAACATATAATTAAGGTAATAAAAACACTAATAATGAAGAGAATAGACAATAATTATGAATAACAATAGTAATAAAAGAAAAATACAGAAAAATAAAAATAATACATAGACTTTGAAATGTGTCCTATACAGATGAAGGTTTGATGAAAACAGATGTTGACTGTGCACTTTGTGTCCTATGTACAGATGAAGGTTTGATGAGTTATTTACAGATGCATGTGTTATATGTTGTTCAGGAGTGGATATGGCCTGTGGGTAAAAACAGTTCTTGTGTCGGCGGTCCTTTTGAAGTGCAGTCATTTGTGTAGAGTGAGAAGAGCAGTGGGGAGAGAACGCAACCCTGAGGGGCGCCAGTGCTGATGGTGAGAGTTCTGGATGTGAGTTTGCCCAGCCTCACTAGCTGCTGCCTGTCTGTCAGGAAGCTGTTGATCCAGTGACAGATGGAGGTGGGTACAGAGAGCTTTGTCAGTTTGTCTGAAAGAAGGCCAGGCATGATCTTATTGAAGGCCGAGCTGAAGTCCACAAATAAGTTCCTTGCGTAATTCCCAGGTTTGTCAAGGTGTTGCAGGATGTAATGCAGTCCCATATTGACAGCGTCATCCACAGGCCTGTTTGCTCTGTAGGCAAACTGAAGAGGATCCAGCAAGGGTCTAGTGATGTCCAGGACCAGTCTCTTAAGTGACTTCATAACCACAGACGTGAGAGCGACAGGTCTGTAGTCATTAAGGCCAGTGATTTTGGGCTTTTAGGGGATGGGAATGATGGTGGAGCGTTTGAAGCAGCAGGGAACTTCACATAGCTCCAGAGATCTGTTGAAGATCTGTGTAAAGATTGGGGCCAGTTGGTCAGCACAGACTTTTAGACAGGCAGGTGAAATACCATCTGGTCCTGAAGCTTTCCTAGATTTCTGTTTTCTGAAGACCCGGTTCACATCCTCTACACAGACCTTAAGCACAGGTTGAGTGGTGGGGGAGGGAAGGATGGGGTTTGCAGGGGGGTAGGTGAATATGCGAAATGTATATCAGAGCAGGTGCTGGGTGTCAGTCTGGCCTTTTCGAATCGGCAGTAAAACACATTGAGATCATCAGCCAGTTGTTGATTCTCCACAGACTGTGACCTCCCCGTCTTGTACTCGGTGATGTTCCTCAGATCAGTCCATACTGACGCCGGATCGTTTGCTGAAAGTTATTTTTTCAACTTCCTAAGAGTAGTTATTTTTAGGCACTCTAAACTCCTTTGCTACTCTGTTCCTCGCCTGGTTATACAAGATTTTATCCCCACTTCTGTAATGATTCTCTTTGGCCTGACAAAGCTGTTTGAGTTTCCCAGTAAACCACGGTTTATCATTATTGAATAAGAATGTCCTGGTAGGGATGCACATATCCTCACAGAAACTGATATATGAAGTTACAGACTCTGTGAGCTTGTCCAGATCAGTGGCAGCAGCTTCAAAAACATACTGCAGCTATTATAACAGCATGGCTTTGTAGTAAAAGAGTCCGGGTGCTGAATTGGCCTGCCTGCAGTCCAGATCTTTCACCTATAGAGAACATTTGGCACATCATTAAATGAAAAATACGTCAAAGACTACCACAAACTCTTCAGCAGGTGGAAACCTATATCAGGTACAAATGGGACCAAATTCCAACACCAAAACTCCAGAAACTCATAACCTCGATGCCCAGATGTCTTGCATTGAACTGAAGAGGAGATGCTACACCATGGTGAACATGCTATTTTGAGACTTGTAGCAGGAATCATATGTTTGAAATGAGCTCATTTTGTGAATAAAATTGTAAAATTTCTCAGTTTAACATTTATGTTATCTATGTTATATTGTGAATTATATTTTGGCTCATGTGATTTGAAATTCTTTTAGTTTTCATTTTATTCTAATAAAAAAAAGTCCCAACATTTCCGAAATTCGGGTTGTAAAATCCAGTTAAAGTCACACAGAGTTTAAAACAAAAAACAAAAAAACAGCTGTTTCTTAAAAACAAATGGCTTGTTATTTTTTTATGTGATTGTTCATGATTGAATGGTAGGACCTTGGTGACAGAACAGTCTGTTACAGACTCTAATTATAATAATTTGCCACAAAATGTTGGTTGTCAGGACTCAACACCTCACAGTTCAGAACATTAAGTATTCTGTGCCCATCAATCATTTTTAACATTCCAGAGCATTCTATGGAATGCTCTGCATTAGTAATTGAAGAAGAAGGTAGAAGAATATTGAAGAAGAAGGTATTACTTGTGTATATGTGTATAATTTGCAGGTACGCCGAAACGTGGGGGAGGTTAGGATCATTCCAAGCGCGACTTTTAAGTCAATATGATGTTCAGGGGGCCCGGAAACCACAGCGATTTGTGGTTGATTTGATGATTTGTATTTCTCTCATTCGTGAATTTAAATAGAAGTTGAACTATGGTAAAAAAAAATAACAACAACACATGCTGCCGTTCCAGTATAAATATTATAGGAGACACATTTAGAAGAGTTAAAATGAAAAGTTTTTTTATGTATGATGTTTTTATTGAAAAGTTCATAAAAACATATCAAGACAGATAGACAGATAGATAGATAGTTCAATATACTGCTGCTTTATTCAATATTACTGTCATTCATATTCAAATTCCTATTCATAGTGTTTTTAGGTGGGGCCAATTAAATTCAAATTCCAACTCATGAACTTCAATTCAGATTTTTACCCAACCTTGGTCTTCATATGATATTACATACAGCAGTCTTTTACTCACCCTCATGTCGTTTCAAACACGTATGCTATTGTTTTCTATGCAACACAAGAGGGAATATTTTAAAAAGAACTGCATGGAAATATTGAAATATCTCCTCTTGTATTGCACAGGAGAAATTAAAACAGAAAATAAATAAAACACAAAAACTTCATATTATTTAACTCTAATATAACTATTGCTTTATCAGCTGTAACAATCATCCAATATCACTTAATATTTAATCATGTAAAGGGTAAATACAGAAACCTTTAAAACATTTTGAAACCAATAGTGGCAAAACTGTAAAAATATCTGCCACATAAAATCACCGGTGTCTTGAAAACATTCAGAAAAAGAGTCTTGCTCGAGCACCTTGAGAGCGGCATGTGTGCTTGTGTAATCAACAGATCTGTCTTTGCCTGGCTCGAATCAAATTTGCATGGGCAATTGGTTGATGGATTGCGGTGAGTTTCAGTGTGTGGTTACTAGTGCTCTGCCTGAAATTGCTCACCTTCCTGAGGTCAAATTACATCAGCCGCTCTCTCACACACACTCCCGAACACGTGTGCTATGGGGCAATACACAGGTATCCATTCGTGCTGTGTTTCGATGCCTTTTTGCTTCATTTTTATGCCTCATTTGTCCAATTGCAGTGTCAGAGAAGTATGACAGATGTCCTACCATGAACATACATCACATTTAGCATCTTGTTTTTTGCTGCTGGAAATCCTCTCTCAGAACATTTTCACAGTCAACAGCACAAAATGGACTCACAACAACTCTGTAAATGAATATCTGAGCATTGAAAGTAACTGATGCATTCCGGGGGCCAGAGAGCCAGTGCCGGCTATGGATTTGAGAGCCAAATGTTGACTGAGGGAGGGTGTCCTTCAGCCCTGAATAGGCCCTGATTGTTCTCCTCTATTACAGCACTGCAGCTAAAATGTGTACTTTTCAATAAGGTAAGAATCAGCATTGATCTAAGCAAACCATGCAGCGCTAACCAACCGTGTACACACCCAAACTCTCATTGTGAAATGACAGAATGAGTAGTGTGACAAAAGGTGAAAATTTATTTTATGTTCCTCCGGTGAATACAAACTATGACCACTTTCTAAAACACAATGATCATATGTATAAATGCATTACAGTGTCCTATAAATCACGGTTGGGATTTTGTGCTGTCTGTACACTGAGAGCATTAAGAAAATTAGCAGCACGTGAGCTCTATGTCTCTCTCTCTCTCTCTCTCTCTCTCTCTCTCTCTCTCTCTCTCATGCTTTCTCACATATAAATACATACACATACAAAACAATGTATGTCAAATCTAAAATATGACTTACTATTGCTTCTGGCTCTGAATGTCCTGAGTGACAGGATTTTGAAACCAAAACAGAACCAAACATCTCTCTACATCTGCACACTTTTCAGGAGAACTAATCTAAACTTAACAGGTTCAATATGGACAAAGTTTTATTTTTTTTTGTATATGTATGAACTAATTTCACAGGTTCACCTAATGTGGCCTTCACAATGAGTTAAGCTAACAATTCCATTACGACTAACCAGTAGTCTGGTTAGTCACTAACCAGACTAACCAGAGGCAACTCAAACTTGCAATTAAAATGCTGTTGTTTTCATTTCACGATTTTAGTTGAATTGGCTAAGAACAATAAGAGCCTAGTATTATTGAGACTGGACAGACTGGACAGGGATTTTTTTTAAGTTCCTAGCATGCTTTGTGTATAACTGGATGCTGGAAAGTTAGCTGCTGCAAAAGATTTGATAAGTGTGAGACTGACCAGCAGGAACAATAATCACCATAATGGTAAGCAACTGTTTTCAACAAAACAATATGTACACAAAAATCTGTATTTTTATATTGTTAGGTTTATTCAGTTTTGTTTAAAATAGTACACTGTAAGTTTGTAAATTTTACAGAAAAAAATGTAAAAATGCTACAGTAAACACACGTTAATTGGTTAACTAAGTCACCTTATCATATACAGCAAAATTGTTTAGTATTGCATTATATATAATTTTAAAATGCTATCAAAATGATGTTTTTTGGAAGAAAAAGCTATGCATTTATGGTGAAAAACAGTAATGGATACTTCCAGAAGTCCTTGTGTTACACATTTGCTGAGCTTTATATATATCTATAATATTATTTTTATTGTATAACCGTGTTCACTGTGTATATATACATATATATGAATATTACACTGATTGGCTTCATCACTCTGTCTCCTCTCCACCAGTAAGCTGGTGTGTGGTGGGCGTTCTGGCACCGTCAAATCATCCAGGTGGATGCTGCATATTGGTGGTGGATGAGGAGATATCCCCCTTGCTATGTAAAGCACTTTGAGTGCTTAGAAAAGCTCCATATAAATGTAACAAATTATTATTCGTACTGGCTTTGTTTAATATCATCCTTACTATGAACTCTGATTTATTGTCGTGCACCACCTCTATTATGATGTTTCTATTTTGTGCACTACAAGTGTTGAGAAGTAATTGTGAACATGTAAGTAAATATAACTATATTGTTTTAAGTACACAGCACATTAGTGTTTACAGCGCGTGCCTGCAGTCATAAGTTTGACATAAATAATTTTGTCCAGGTCTCAGAGACTACTGTACATACAGTATGTGAAGATTAGTAAGGGTCGGGCAATGTTGCTTGTGAATTTCAATAAGGACACAGACAAGTTTTCACATCCACTGCAGTTCTGAAAAGAGACACCTGGATAAACAAAATGGACAAAATCACAATAGTGCAGAGGGACTTCATATAGGTCATTTGAAGCTTTACAAATATGTTGCAAACAATGTGAGCTATTGTAAATCTTAAATTGAATGCATTTGCTGTGACATTAAGTAGAGAAAGTTTGTTTTAAACATTATGATATTTCTTGACTATTAATATAACTGTTAATCTTTGGTTGTTTTATTTTCTGACTTTCAGGCAGTCTGTTTCTTGTAAATTTTAACCAGACTGTTCACCCTTTTTTGTTAAAAAAGACTTCAAAGATCCTATTGATAGAAAGACAAAGACCAAATATCAATACACGGAAAAGAACTGACTACCCACAGACCTTAAAATATTAACTGTAATACGAATCACAAGGAAACCAAAGGGTTAATGAAGACATGTTCGGTTTATACTCTAACAAAATGAAGTATGTCCATGTCTATTAAAACGTGTTTGAGATCAAGCAGGATGTTGAATATAACTTTAAGGGGGTAGTTGTGCAATTCTGAGCACCGGAATGCAGTGGGAGGTGACCATATATGGGTCTAGGAAATGATGGAATTCCTTCAGGTGAGATAGGAATGACGTTTCAATGTAATGGGGTCAGAGAACGAGGAGTTAAACGATTTCTGTGCACTATCAATAAAATATGCAATTTGAAGTCTTTCAACATTGGATACGCCCATCTGCAGTACACAAAGTCACAATGACATTGCGTGAGAATAGCGAAACGTTACTGTCTACATGTCACAATCTTACCAACCGTATATTTTTTTGAAGCAACTTGTGATAATGGATGATGCAATGTGCGATTTTGTGCATTTTCATGTATGTTTTTTTAAAGCAACTTTATGTCACCCAGTTAATACAGTGGTGTACAAGAGTGTAGCACAAATGTCGTTATGATAATAAAATAAATGTTTCTTGAGCACCAAATCAGTATATTAGAATAATTTCTGAAGGATCATGTGATGCCTAAGACTTGAATAATGGCTATCACAGAAATAAATAATATATTACAATATAGAAAACCAGTTATTTATTCTACACGTGACGCAAGCCATCTGCCATATTGAAATGGGTTTGTAAACAGTCAAGAGCAAGTTGCCTGTGTGTCTACAACCCTTGTTATCCGTATGTATGAATATCTATATCTGCAATAGACTTCAGCAGATGATTTGGCTAAATTAACACAAAACAACAAGACGAAGCCATTAACTAACACGGCACTTAAAAGGTACTATAGTTTAAAAACCTGTACTATTGAGTTAATACATATTGAAAACACAAACTAACACATTTTTACATGTGAACGTTTATCTGATTTTGTCAGGAATTTTTATATTTTGGAATTTTTCAGATAAATCACATCAGCAGTTTTTACAACACACATTTGACCATTGATTGTTCCACACACTTCCAAGATGGCAGACACAGTATGAATGTGGCATTGACCTATACATATAGATAGAGTATCAACATATAATTTTTGTTTATTAAAAATGTATAAATGTATATTGTTGAATGTTAAATATTTCAAAATAACTTTTGACGTTTTTTTGTTTGACATTTTTCAAAACTTTATTTGCAAATTACATTTTTTATTTGATATATATTCAATGTGTTTTCAGCCTTTTGGATCCCACTGTGTATGTCACCTGTTACAGTGGCTGCCTTGTTTGCTAAAGTCTTTTTAATAGTATTCTGTCCTTGTACAGGCAGTAACCATCTGCTGCACACAAGTTTTTATAGCATAGCCTTACTGGTCAATAATAGGATGCTTAAACTTGAAAGCCTGCTTCGCAAGGACTAAAGAAGAACAGTTAAATATTTTGCAATGTTGTTCCGCCAATAACAATAAATAATATACATTTAAATGTAGAATTTACAGAATATAATTTACAAGTTAATGAAAACAGATCACAACAAAGAACTTAACTTTCAGATGGTTTGATAAGGGGAAGTTTGTTGTATTAATTTACAAATTCAATGTGATAATTCGGTTTTCATCAGAAAGTGTAATCCCTTTACAAGCGGAATTTCTAAAGCGTCTGTTTGCTCATAAAAAATGATAGGTACCTGACCTTATAGTTCTTTTGTTTTATTTTGTTGAAAAGACATATGTCTCTCTCTCTCTGTGTGTGTGTGTGTGTGTGTGTGTGTGTGTGTGTGTGTGTGTTTCATTTGCTTTTTTTGGTCCCACAGTGTCAGGTTACCTTAAGTCCAGTCTGAGAGAAGGCTCTGGGATCAACTCTCTATTGTTACTCCATAAACTAATAACAATTGGGCCAGGAGATTCCCACACTCTACGTCTTAAAAAGCTATTTTATTTCTTTTTCACCTGCATCCTCCTGCCTCCCACATCACCTGGACGAAAATTAATTTCTCTGAATTCGGAACAGTTCTGAATCACACTATCAGGAAATAACAATGGCGCTATTGTAATGAGCACTCAATGTTATGATTTGAAGGAAGTTTTATGCCAAATGGCATAAGACGAGTTTTAAAGATCATCTGATGATATGAAAGATTTTATTTGAAGCGTCATCTCTTTTTAGTGGTTGGTGGATGGATTGCAGCATTTGGAAAATGTTGAGTATAGAGAATATGCCGGAAAACCCACAGACTGGGATTATAGAGAGAGAGTATATTTGTGGGATAAATGCAAAGGTATCTAGGAAACACGGCACAAACAATAAATAAAAGATCATTCTTCTGATGTAACTTCAGGACGTCAGTCAAAAGATTACTTGCGTCAACACATTAACAATGGAAGATCTGGTTTGAGAATCCTATTATATTGTATTGATGCTCTAACAGTCAAAAGCCTCTAATGGAGGCTGTAATTATCTCATTTTTAAATGACATTGCATAATATCATCTAGCATCCCAAAAAGAAAGTGTCAGCGCCAGCGGGAACAATGCAGAAATGAAAAGAATAAAGGAGTGTCGACATGGATCATGAAGCAGTGTTGTTCAATAACATCCCTGATCAAAATCTGAATGAAAAAAGACTGAGTGAAACAACACTAGTTATTGCCCATTTTGAACAAGCAAGTCTTCCATCAATAAGTCAAACTATTAAAAAAAACTAACAAAATAAAAACAAAAACTCAATCAGTATTTTTCTCCAATTTTCCTTTTAAATTATTTACAATTATTTTAACAAAACATAGATTCTCTAAATATATAATGCAATTTATAATAAAACAAAAATACTGACTAAGAAAATGATAGTGCTGGAAGAATTCACAGAAATGACCATATGAAACTATTTCCTTTTGGTTCCTGTTAAGACATGGATTTAAAGGGTCTAAGGTACTTGCAAAATGACAGGACCTGTGGACTTTCCACTGAACAAAGAGCGGTCTGTTGTTTCAGTATGAATCATGACTGCAGGTAAACTATTACAGTAAGTGTGGTATCAGTCGACCGGATCTCCTGGGCCTGAGAAATCAATTAAACTATGGTCTTTTTTGTCCATTTGAATATCTTTGATATCTCAATTCAGAGCTGGTACTAGGGTATTTGAGATGTGATATCTAAAGTATAAGAACAATTATAAGCAGTATAACAAGTAAAACATAAAGTCCTGGGTACTAGTTGGTGTAGTGTTTGAGTAATGCTAAAATACACATAATTGTGACAGGTATGAGGCAAACTCCTTTTCACCGCGTTACTGTGTATATCATTACTCAGCAACCATACAAGCCAAATATTGACTTTAGTTTAAGTAGTCAGGAACTATATCTTTAATGTTCGCACTTACTGAATGTGAATTGTAAAAATTGGGTAATTGGGTTATTTTACAGTCCAGTTCCACGTGTACATTCTATGTACTAGTTATAATAATTTCAATAACAGGGTAAAAACTAGGTAGTAACCCTAACCCTTATATTATACAGTACTTTCTTAGGTTAGTATACTGTAAGTACAGGTAAGTGCACATACTGTAAAAACACAAAAAAGTGTTCCTGATATTTTTATTAAGTAGCAATATTAATTGTAAAGATAAGGCTCTTGAGGTGCTTGGGGGTTGCATATGACATGAATATGGAAAGTAATGGGGGGGGGGGGGTGATGTATAATTATGATGTGAAATATTTTCCTACCTATACAGTTCTAGATGGTTATACTCTTGTAAAAGGCGATTAACAGGACTTAATTAACAGAGTGATAAATACTTGCAGTCAACAAAAAAACATTGAACTGTCACATAGTAAGATTGCATTATCAGCACACTTTCAAATACAAAACAGGTCAAACCTGTTTTAACTATGTTATAAATGTAAGAAAAATATATTTAAAACCATTTAACTAAGCAACTTTCAAACATCCATTTTTTTTATTATATTTTTTTTTAGATGTCCTTGTTACAGAGTATTTATAATTTAAGAATTGCATGTACTTCATATAGGGTTAGGGTTAGAATGAGGGTTTGGTTTAGGGTTGGTTGCATGTAATTATGCATAATTTATTGTTATAATAATAGTGAGCACATGTAACATGTACATCGTAAAATAAAGTGTTACCATTTCAGTTTAATTGTATTTTATATTTTATTATTTTAGTTTATTTCAGTTTATTGTACAAGGTAGCCATAACAGATGTGCAAGTCCAATGACTCATTCTCATTGACGGACTTTCGTGTCAATCAAAGCTTTTTTCAAGAAGTTTCTCACAGTTGGAGGTATGATGGTCCTCTTACTGACGTCTGGAGACTCCATTCAGAGCTAATAGCAGTGGGCGGGAACAGTTGTACATTCTTGTGGTTTTAGTTTTGCGTGTGATTTAAATGTTAGGATTTCCGTTTCATGGTTGTCCTGGCAACGTGAGTAACACAGGCTCAATGACAATGTCAACAGATGACTTGCTGAGCAAATGGAAAAATTATTTGACGTAAGAGGAGTGCATTTTTGTTCTTTGTTCTTGTCAAATTCACTGGATATGCCCATTGCAAGTGAATTAACAGAAACAAACAAATCAAACAAAATTATATGATGAAAAGTAAAACATGCAAACACACCCACACGAATTGTATAAAGCCTAATAATTAATTGTAAGTTGCAACACAGCTGTTAAAACAAGCACATTTAATGAATTGTTTCATTTAAAAAACATAAAACAAAGTATAAATGTGTCATCATCTTCACTTAAACATGGTAACGTCATCTTGATATGGTAACATCACACTACCCTGCCACACAACAGAACAAACATGACACGTACAAAGCGTGAGGTAAACCGAGGCGACAGTGTGACAGCCAAGCAGCGTTTACTTAAACGACAGGACCTCAGGGAGCTGCATGCGTGGTAACGCAGCTAACTAGTGTGGAATTTCACCTGTGCTTTTGTCTCCCAGCACGAGTGGCGAGATGCTGTTTCCTCACTTAGTGCTTCGGGTCATTGTGACGCTGCCGCAAGGTGCGAGAAGTGATCAATTATTTCAGCGCCTGCGTCTGTGGGGTCAGCTTTCCCATAGGTGCCACACAAACACGGTAAAACAAAGACTCGGAGTCGGCAGAGTGAGACACAACAACGGCAAACTGAAAATGAGAAGGGGTCTGAATTAGCTTTTGATTTGTGCCAGAAGTGTCGTTTTTCTCCTTTGGGATTTGGTGGGATGGTTAATGGTGAACCGGGATACCACCCAATGCCGCCAAATCTTGGCTGTGATTAATACTCGTGTATACGCTGCTGGAATCAATCTGTCTTTCTTCATGCATTCATAAACCACCAGTCAGCAGTACTAATAACCATTATGAGGAGAATTCCTGCTTTTTCTGGGCAAGCTAATAGTTGAGAATATTGGCAACTAGCACTGAAACAACAAAAAAATATTTTTCAAGGCCCAAAACTTCAATAAAGGTGCAATCACTTTTGGTGTTCTAAATTTTCAGGTGAAAACGTCATTTCAATAGGAATCAGCACGATCAGGAATTTCAAGTCAGGACAAAAGATTTTGCCGCACAGATTTCGCAACAGCTTCATGTTGGTCACACACATTTGCCAGAAACAGAAAGCTGCTTGATTTGAAAGTTACTTCTGTGTGAGCAATGCTTCATCGCTACACTTTTGACAGCAGACAATGGACCTTTTCTGCCTGAAAAAAAGCCTGTAAGACTTTCATCATTCGTTCATCTTCAGAACACAAATTAAGATATTTTTGATGAATTCCGAGAGCTCTCTGACCCTCCCATAGACAGCAAGCATACCACCACAGTCAAAGTCCAGAAACTTAGGAAGGACATCGTTAAAATAATCCATGTGACACCAGTGGCAGAATTAATGACAGAATTTTTCAAGTCCTCAAAACAAATAAAAAATGTCATAGACATTTATAAAGCAAACTTCTTAGTAGATTTCTTCTTGCATTTTCTTTCTTATCAGCTTTTTTATGCTCATTGATCATGCAGTGTATGAAAATATAGCTTTGAGCATCTGGCTGGACATGATTGTCTTACCACAGAAATATTCATTTTCTTAGTTTTAAATCATCATGTGCTTACAGATCACGACAAGAGAGTTAAAGACAATGTACGCCTGCTGTATGAATATGCACACTTTCCTGTAGGAGTTATTAGCTGTGACTAGTTTGGACACGAGGTTAAATATTTCTCTTCAGGTTCAAAGAAATCACAGAGGTCTATGCTACCGTTGTGTCATTGTGTAGACTTTGATATTAGGGAAGTATTGTCGGGTAATGGAGCACATTGGATGTGTTGGTACAAGAAGCAGGTTCCCTTTGCCAACTGACTTAATACTACACAACAATTAAGAGTTAATCAAAGCAGGCATAACTCTTTGAGATGAGAAAAACATCATTTATTAAAAAAAAAAACATTTTAGTCTATTTATACAGCCTATTTATATTGAGAAAGATGTGGCCTGACAAAGCTTATAACAGAACATTTACCACAAAAAGTCACATTAGGGTAACTGGGGCAATTGTTAAAAAAAGCCCCTGATCAGTATATTAGAATGATTTCTGAAGGATCATGTGACACGGCAGACAGGTGGAATGGCTGATGAAAATTCTGCTTTGCCATCACAGCAATATATTTCATTTCAAATATTTTTAAATAGGAAAACATTATAATAAATTACTAAAATATTGTAATGTAAAATATTACTGATTTTTACTGCATTTTTTGATGTAATAAATGCAGCACTGGTCCACATAACAGACCTAAAATAAAACTACAAAAAAACATTCAAACCATTTGAATGGTACTGGGGCTTAATTTCAAAGTCATTTAAGATTTAGTCAGCATAGAAAATATGCTGGACACCACCAAAATCACTTCCATACCACAAAATTTATCATAAAATGGATTGAACACCTTTTTCTCAGGCAGAGAGAGAGAGAGAACTCTAAAAATCATCTTCCGTTCTACTCTGACATGTTGCGTTTCGTTTAATGCTATAATCATACTGTATGAAATTATGTAATTAGCCTCTGTGTGCCTTTATGGTACCTAAATATTATATTATCTTCAGTATAATATGTAAAGAAAGAGCACAAGCAAAGATCTTAGCTCTACATAGAAATAAAATGTATAATCGGTCAAACATGATACAAACTTTCAATTGTGGAATGAAACAATTATTCTGTCTGAAAGACAGAATCAGCACAGCACGTCAAGTAATAATAAAATAACACTTAGCTAACAATTTTTAGTTTCTAGAATGTTTTTGGAACATTAGTTTCTGGTTATGAAAAATACAACATAAAAACATTAGTGAACGTCGAGTTTCACAGAAAAAAAGGACATTGTGAATTCCTTAAAAAAAACGTTGTAGTTCCAGGAAAATAATAATAATAATTAGAAATATTTATCTTGAAAAGCTTCTACATCCTTCATTGTAGAAATCTCTTTTGCTGTTGATGCATGCGTTCATGTCCACCTTGGGTTTAACCACAAAGGTCTAAATATGAATATGGGCAATGATAACGTCCCGATATTTGAGGATGTGTTTTGGTTGGGTCACTCTCCCTGTGATACAGCAGCTGTCAGTGAAGAAGACAAGGTGTCTTTGTGCTAAAGGGATGACAAGATTACCATGAGCAACTGATGGCTGCTGTTGACACAGAGCCAACATGGAAATCATAGAGGCGACTTTAGAGAAAGATGAGCTGTGCTGAACGCTGTGGAACCATTGTTCTGTGTATACTGCTGAAATGATTATGTGCACAATAGTCAATAACGTAAACTAAAACTCTAATTCAAACCATCTTTTTTATTTTATTATTTTCTATTTATATTTGCTATACACAAACTCAATCCTTCTTACGCCTAACCAAGCCATTACAAGCAATTTATATATTTTAATTTACATTACTTAGACCATTAATTAAGTTTTCATACAAACCTGACCCACATGCACTCATTTTTGGGTTATAATTGTGTTGTCTAGACATGTGATGCTTACACTGATACTTTTATGCCATAAGCTCCATCAGTGACAGGTGTAGATGGACTAGACACAGACAGAGTATTACATCGGTCATGTGAAAACACATCGATAATACCAGTTCTCACAGTGCAGTGCTTTCACAGTATTTTCCCCTGGGTGGATGCGTAGTGAAGATTAAGCAGATAAATACAATGCTAATGTCTAAGACAGCGTTGACAGTCTCTCTCTCTCTCTCTCTCTCTCACACACACACACACACACACACACACCACACACACACACACAACACACACACACCCACACACCACACACACACACACTCACACACACACACACACACACACACACACACACACACACACACACACACACACACACACACACACACACACACACACACACACACACACACACACACATTGTTTTTTATGGTTTACGGGGACTTTCCATAGGCGTAATGGTTTTTATACTGTACAAACCGTATGTGCTATGCCCACACACCCTACACCTAAACTTAGCCTCACAGGAGATGGTGCATTTCTATTTTCCCTCAAAAAACTCACTCTGTATGATTTATAAGCGTTTTAAATTATGGGGACACTGAAAATGTCCTCATAAATCACCTTCTCCTTGTAATACCTATGTCATACCCATGTCATTATACAAATTTGTGTCCTCATAAACATGCCCCCCCACACACACACACACACACACAATTATATGAAAAAACAGATGATTGAAATAAATGATAAACTCTAAAGACTCCAACTTTTCTCTTTGTAACATTTTGTTCAGGTTTGATTCTAATCATAATGTAACCTTATAAAAAAATAAATCAGTTATAAAAATGCAAAACTTTGACAAAAAAATATTTTTGTTGTTATAATTGTGATTTCAGAATATGTATATATGAATAAAAGTGAAAAAAAACTTTGAAAAGATATCTTTCAGTTGAAAAAATTATAATTTTTTAATTTTTAAAAGTGCAATTTCCAAAAAATGGGCTAAAGTTTTACACTAAACCATGTCAAATGATCCATGTTATCCCCATGAATGAAAGTTAGAAATGTGGGTCTTTTATAAAGTGAATTTGACATAAAAAGCTGTTTTTTGTATAAAAGCCTATATAAAAATATGTTTTAATTTATTTATATGAATTTAAAAGATATCATAAATCCTCTGAGTAAAAATATTAATAAAAAAACTATTGTTTTGTTTCAGAATTACATTTTATTGCCTGGGGTCTCGAGCTCTAGCAGACACAAAGACCACAAGTTTGACTGTTTTTTCACACTAACATAAAAATCAAGATATCATTCAATTTTTTTTTTATAGATCTAAAATGTGTTTACCACAATACAAAGTCTCATGCCATTTGGACAAAGATACTTTTAAAAAAAATTCAGCAAACATCGTTTGCGGGTCAAAAAGAGGTGTTGGATGAGATGTGGAAGAAATAATCCTACTCACAATAGCGTTTTAGATTCTAAAACTGGACGAATGCCTTGAAATATATAATCTGATCAATGTCTTGAGGTGTGGCAACCGTAGTGTAAGCAGAATAATTGACTTTGGGATGTTGAATTATTAAAAAATAATGCACACCCGAGGTGTAACGGCCATTGTAACAGTGTCATAATTGCCCCCGATGTTGCAGCCATGATAAAATCTCATACCCTAGCTAGCCACACCTATATTAGCATCAGTTGTTCATATTAATTTTCTATCAATAACCTAGAGAAAACATTTATGTAGTTTAAATTCGCGATTATCTAAACTTTAGACAGCAGCAGAAAAATACTGTACATCCAAACATTTATTTTCATACCACAAAATCAGTAAAACATTTCTGCTGAGGTGAAATGATTGTGCTCCTTTTCCACATGCAGATAATCTTACTGAGCATTTGCAGAATAAGTTTCATCACTCTAGCTTGATTCTGATTGGAGGAATTGAGTGTGTTACAATTGCCACCCGTCTCTTCTATTGGCCCAGGTGCATTGGAGTGTATTGGGAATATACTAAAGTAATAAACCTTCTGATCAAGTTCGTGAATTTCTTTCACTATTTCAAATCCATGACTATATTTTGTTTACATACTTTTGTAATACTTTCTATATGTGACCATGGACCACAAGACCAGTCTTAAGTGTCAGTTTTTCGAAATTGAGATGTATACATCATCTGAAAGCCGAATAAATAATTTTTCCATTGATGTATGGTTTGTTATGTTAGGATAATTTGGCCGAGATACAACAATTTGAAAATCTGGAATCTGAGGGTGCAAATGTAACACGGGGCAACAGAATATATATATTCTGTGTATTACACTTGATGAATTTTACAATGGGCCTAGGTTCGACTCTGGGAGGATTTAATAATGACTCGTTGGGCCACTTATAGTAACTGAATTAACAGCCGGCACTTTTTAATACAAACACATGAAAACAATATTTGAACCATTCTTTTACAATTTGAAGGAATACTCAATTTTCCTGGTTTCCACTCAACATCCGTGAATGAAGTGAAAATATGTTTTGGGATTGAGTCCAATGTTTATGAAGTCCAGGAATAAAAAAAAGAAAAAAAGTGTCTCTAGTCCTTCAGCTCCTTCCTTGCTCCTTTGAATGTATGTGCAATCTTCGAATGTCAGTGTGTGTAAAGGCCTTTTTATGTTATTTACTACCCGGGTAGTGTGTATGTGTGTAGGAAATCTCAGCTTAGCTGTAACTTCGGCGGATCCGTTCAGAATCACGATTTGAATCGCAGATCAGGGCTCTGGCTCGCCATTCGAACAATCACTCGAGCAGAATCAGCGTTCAAAAAAAACAATCTGCACAAAACAATGCAGTCACATTAAACATCTCTGAATTTCATCACTTAACAACCATATTTTCTATCAGTTGCAAAAAAATGTATGTAAGTACATGTAAATCATGCTCATGACAACATTTGTCAACAAAAATAAGCTTATAATTACTTAGAAATGCGACACCTCTCTGTATTACGTATTTCTTTTCACTCGTTGACATTTACATACTTGTGAATGATGCAATCATTCACCCGAAACGAATTAACAAGCGTCATACACCAATTAACTCTGTACCAGTACAAACCCTCTTTAAACATAAAAATACATTCTTCACATCATATATAACTCTGATTGTTTTTTTTATAACACACATACATAAAGATGAACGTCTAGTAACTCAAAGTAATGCGTAAACAGGCAAAACTCACCAGAGTTCTCACAAAAGAAAGTCGCAGTCAAAAGACAGTTTTCTTTATCCCTCAGCGACAGGATGAAATTAAATTTGTGCAATAGTTAATAATCTTAAAGAAAAAAAGACACGCATTAAACCTGAGAAAGATAACATTTCTTAATTTTCTAAGACCGCATGCGTACCTCATACGTTTTCAGCAGATTTCTTCGTCTGAACTCGACACAACTGGTTCAACATGTATACCACAGCGTTAACTGCCCTCTAGTGGCAAATCATAGAATTGCGCCAATTTACAAGAGTTTCTTAGTGATATACCAACTAAAGGGAGTGGAGAATGAATTTGCATATGTTCAAACCAATTTAAATGTGCAATTTTAAGGGGGTTACATCCTCCCCTCCTAAACCTGCATGCGTCTCTGCATGTAGTGTACCTATAAAATCATTGATCTATCAGGAGTCAGTATTCTAACATCAGGGAGTTCATCTGACTCAAAGGCTTGTGTGAAAGCTTTGTTTAAACCACTTAACAGGGACTGCATGACTAAAACTAAGGGGCTTCCTAATGATTTGTAGGCTAGTCTGTCAGGTTGTTCCCTTATTCTTGTTGAACGTCTGAGCTCTGGTACTTCATGCAAAGGGGTATGTTCGTTCCTTTCAACATTATCATCAGTCAACAGGTCATTGTCCTCTTTTCTCATTCCATCTCTTTTTCCCTCAACAGGTTCCGTTCTAGGACTTATCAACTCCTCAGACTCAACATTGTTGACCTCAGCAGCCTCTGAATCCAGTTCCTTGACAGGTGAGTTTACCATATTATCTAGGGGGTTCTCGGTCTCCAGGGTGTTCTCGGGTAAGTGCGTTTCTCCATTTTCAGATGAGAATTCTACTACTTCTTCTGGGTTTTCCCCATCAGCTTGCACGTACTCAAATTGGACTTCGGGATTTTCCTCACCCCCAGAAGCCTCAAATGATTGTGCATTTGGATTCAGTGCTGTCTCACAGGAATTTCCTTCCACTCCTCTTGGGTAAGGCACATTCTTAACAATCGTTATGGTAGGATATGACTTATCCTGCATGATTTCTGGGAAGTAGACCTCTGGTTCTCCATCATCGTTATACATCAGTTCATCAACATCTTCCGGAACAGTTTGTGATTCACTCAGACGAGTTGTTCTTCCCTTTCTCTCCACTCTGTTGTCTTCATCAATGGAAGGAGCAGGGGTTAGGAACCCACAGGGCAAGAGGAGATCTCGATGGAGGGTTCTTTCAGGTCCATCTGTAGTAAGAGGTTTTACAACATAGACTGGAGAATCAGTTATTTGCTTGACTACTTGGTAGACGGTCTTGCTCCATCGGTCTGCTATCTTGTGCTTCCCTCTAATGCCAACATTCCTGACAAGAACACGGTCTCCAGCTTGTAAGGTGGATTCTCTCACCTTCAGATCATAGCGTTGCTTATTTCGGAGAGCAGTCTTCTTACTGCATTCCACAGCAATCTTGTAGCTTTCCTGAAGACTCTCTTGAAGCTTTTTAACATACTCTGCATGACTAACTCTCTTCTTTCCTTCAGGCTTGATACCAAAAGCTACATCTATTGGAAGGCTTGGCTGTCTTCCGAACATTAACTGGTAAGGAGAGAAACCAGTTGTGTCATTTTTCGTGCAGTTATAGGCATGTACCAGATGCTGCACATGATCACGCCATTTGATCTTGTCTTCTTCTTGAAGGGTTCCGAGCATTTGGAGAAGAGTTCGATTGAACCGTTCCACGGGATTCCCACGTGGGTGGTAAGGAGTGGTCCTAGTCTTCTTAATACCCAGGAGTAGACAAAGGTCTTTGATCACAGCAGACTCAAAGTCTCGTCCCTGATCACTGTGTAGTCGTTCTGGTATGCCATAGTGAATGAAGAAGTTATTCCAAAGTGCTTTAGCAACTGTCCTTGCCTTCTGGTCAGCTGTGGGAATTGCTACAGCATACTTTGTAAAATGATCAGTGATGACTAAAATGTTCTTAGTACCTTTATCATCTGGCTCAAGAGAGAGGTAGTCCATGCAGACTAATTCTAAAGGTCGGGTAGTCTCTATGTTAACAAGGGGAAATGCTTTTCCTGCTTTTGCCTTCCTTCTGATACACCTCTCACAGGTACTAATCTTGTTTTCAACATCCAATGACATCCTGGGCCAGTAGAAACGTGTACGAACTAAGTCCAAAGTCCGTTCCACTCCCATGTGACCCACTGAGTCATGCAAAGCTTCTAAGGAAACTTCTCTATACTTCTGAGGTAGGACTAGCTGATAAAGGGGCTCTCCTGTATTCATACGCTTCCGGTACAGAACTCCATCCATGACTACAAGTTGGTCCATCAGACGAAGCATGAGTTGGACTTCTCGGGGTTCTTTTTGTTTGACGCGGTAAGAGAGACGTTTTCCGACATTCAAGAGGTGAGTCACTCTACTAATGACTGGATCGTTGGCTTGTTCTGCAGCCCAGTCTTGCTGCGACATCCTGGGAAGGGTGCTTGATCCAGGAAGAAACTCAGCTTGGGAGAATTCAGTGGGGATGGCACTGGCATCGATGGCTAGGCACTCCAGGACAAGAGGTATATCAGCATCTTTGCTTTCTACTGTGGGTCTGTACAGCTGATGCTTTTGACAAACCGCTTTTACTGCTTCATGAGGGAAACAGGCCTTGTTTTCCTCTTTCAGGAACCGGGAAATGAACTGACTGATGCGTTCATCTTCGACCTTGGAGCTGGAATCAGTGTCTACCTGATCATGGGGTCGTCTGGAGAGACCGTCAGCATCCTGGTTTTTCTTTCCAGCTCTATATTGAATGCTGAAGTTAAAGGTAGACAGGGCTGCGAGCCACCGGTATCCTGCGGCGTCAAGCTTGGCAGATGTCAATATATATGTGAGGGGGTTATTATCAGTCATGATGGTAAACTCGGCCCCGTACAGATAATCGTAAAACTTATCTGTCACAGCCCACTTTAAGGCTAAGAATTCTAGCTTATGGGTGGGATAACGCTTCTCACAGTTTGACAACCCTCTGCTGGCAAAGGAAATCACCCTCATTTTCCCCTCTTGTTCCTGGTACAAGGTAGCTCCAAGACCCCGTAGACTAGCATCTGTATGCAAGATATATGGCAGTCTTGGATTTGCAAACCCCAACACCGGGGCTGTGGTCAACTTCTCAATTATTGTCTGGAATGCATCGTCACATTCAGGTTTCCATCTATCACCGAAAGGTTTCTTGAAATCAGAATTTGAGGCAGGCCTAACACCTTTTGCATTTCTTCGCGGTGGACAATAACCTGCAGTCAATGCATTCAACGGTTTGGTAATTTTGGAGTAATCTCTCACGAACCTTCGATAATATCCAGCGAAGCCTAGAAAGGACTTTAGCTCACTGATGTTTATTGGTTTCGGCCAGGTGGTGAGTGCAGAGATTTTCTCAGGGTCTGTCTCAACACCTTTCTCCGAAACAATATGCCCAAGATATTTTACAGATTTCATGAAAAAGTGGCATTTGTTTGGAGAGAGTTTTAGACCATACTCTTTAAGTCGGTTCAGAACTTTCATGAGGCGCTCTTCATGTTCCTCCAGGCTTTTCGAAAAGACAATGAGATCATCAAGGAAGACAAGGACTTCTTTGGGGTGTGAGGTGCCCATACACTTTTCCATGACACGCTGGAATGTACTAGGTGCATTGGTAACCCCCTGCGGCATTCTATTAAATTCCCAGAATCCCATAGGTGTTACGAATGCCGTCTTGGGTTTATCTTCCTCCTCAACCTCCACCTGATAGTAACCTGACTTTAGATCCATGACCGAAAACCATTTGGATCCTGTCAATGCAGAAAATGTCTCCTCGATATTAGGCAGTGCATAGGCATCTTTGATCGTCTGATTATTTAGTTTTCTGTAGTCTACGCAAAGTCGGATAGAGCCATTCTTCTTTTTCACTATGACTATAGGCGAAGCATAGGGGCTGTCCGACTCACGAATGATGTTTGCATCTTTAAGCTCCTGGAGATGAAGCCTGACAGCTTCATAATCTGAAGGATGGATGGGCCTCACTCTTTGCTTAAAAGGAGTCGGATCTGAGAGACGAATTCTGTGTTTGACAGCTGTAGTGTGCCCATAGTCAAGGTCACCAGTGGCAAATACTTCAGAAATGGAGTTGAGCTTTGTTGTGATTCTGTCTTTCCATTGCTCAGAGAGAGGTGAGTCTGTGAAGTCAAAAGTGATTTTATTTTCAGGATTGGTGGTACATACAGCATTGCATCCAACTTTAGTAGTAGAGGACACAACACTTAGCTCTCTCTCCTTAGCTGATTTACTCTCAAGTGGAGATAGAGCTGATGGAACAAAAAGTTCAGCTAAGCAGCAGTTGGCTGGAAGAGTGACTGCATGTGCGCTTTCATTCTGGAGGATAATGGGGACTTTAAATGAGGTTTGTCTGGGACTGGTCATAACATAACTGCACAAAAGAAGACCTCCAGGGAGACTGGAGTGTGTGGATGGCTCTACCACAAGGGGAACATCAACAACTGTAGACACATTCCTTGCATACCCATCCAGGACCACCTTTTGACCTGCTGGAATGGTGACACAACTCTTACCCTGTAGCTTAACTTGGCCTGCTTTACCATTGTTTTGTCCCATGGTATATCTGTGCAGTAGAGCTTTCAAAAGAGGTGCATGTCGGAATTTCCCTTTGGAAGTAGCATAACTCCTGTCACTTGCCACACAAGACTGAAATAATATATCCAATGTGTTGGTTCCAACCAGAACTGGAACTTCAGCATTGAATCCATAGTCAGGAATGACAAGGGCAAGTGTGGAAATGGTTTCAGATTTTCCAGCAATGTTCTCTGGAAAATGTATGCTCATCTCGGTATATCCCAAGTATGGTACAACCTGCCCCCCTGCTCCTTCAACTTCAATAAGATCATCAAGAGGGAGGATTTCAGAGGATGACAGATATGAATCATAGAAAGACTTGGAGACTGTTGTAACCTGTGATCCTGAATCTAGGAGAGAATTGCACAGTTGTCCCTCAACAATGATTTCAGCTGTGCATTTGGGGCCGATTATGCCTGAGATGACAGAATGGTCACAGGTAGGTACACTTGGGTGAGCTTGACATCTTGTTTCCATTTGGTTCACTTCATTGGGACAATCTTTGCTGCAGTGGGTCCCAGTATGTCCCGTTACTGAAACCCCGTCCAGTTTAACGGCACTCCATTTTTCACTTTCCATTCATCTTGTTTCACATTGAGCTCTTTGTACTTTTTGTCCACAAGCGCTTTGTTGATGATACCTTCACATATCCTGGCTATGTGGCCATCTTCACCACATCTGAAACAAAACCAGGGTCTTGGTGGTTTAGCTGTTACCTGTTGAGCTTGCGTCTCCACTTTAGGAGTCACAGACTTTTGGTATTCCATTGATTTGGATTCATGTTTCTTCATTTTCTCAGATTTCGCTGATTGAAGCTGCATTTGGAGATCAGCCACCTGCTTTCTCAAAGCCTCTGTTTCCGAAATGTAGGTCTGTAACACACTTGAGTCACAGTAAGGAGACAGGTCAACAACAGATTGCTTGTGAATGACAGCTTTGTGCTTTGAACTGCCCAGGTGTCGATGCATTCTGTCTAGTTTTGCTGCACGTCTGTCCTCCTCAGATCGGAGCAGTAACAAAAGCTCTGCAAAATCAGGCGGTGTCTTTGCTTTGGATTCCAGCTGAAGAGTAAGTATTAAAGACTGATCCCAGCAGCCACGCTGAAATTGTTTCAGCAACTGACGGTCTGCAGATGACTGCTTTACTCCGTTTCTCCTAACAGCAGTACTAAGCAGTGCTTGCAATCTTTGTAAGTAATCAGATGCTTTCTCACCAGGATCTTGGTTGGTGTTCAGGAAACGGGCAAAGATTTCATCGCCGTCCTCGACTAAGCCATATGCAGAGTCTAAGAGCTTCACATAGTCTCTTGGTGGAGCTGTGGATCCAAGCTGCTTAACCACATCAGAAGCTGGTGGCAGGAGGCTTTCTAGGATTTTTCTTCGCTGGATATCAACAGGAAGAGAATCCTGCAACAGAAGGTCGACATGAAGACACCAGGTATCAAAGTCAGCTTCACCAGGGGGCTTAGGTACTTTCCCTGAGAACGAACGCAGCCATTTGGAGTGTGTCTGGGCAGCGAAAGCATCATTTTTGATGACATGCTCAACCACAATACGCTGTATCTCAGGTGGGTTTAGGTCATCATTTGTAAGTGTGTTAGATACAGGCTTGGGCACTTTTTGCCTCACAGCAGGATCAGGCTGGTTGTCTGAGCCAAAGGCACGTGACTTTGATTTTGGCTTCTTAAACGGCTGTTTTTTTATATACCTCTTTGGAATAAAAGCACTGTTGTCAGAAGAGGCTTCTTCGGGCTCAGAATTATCAGTGTCATCACTTGACTCAATGGACGAACTTAGTACAGGGGCAGGGGGCTGTGCTAGCACTTTGATGCTATCTGCATGCCATGTAACTGCTGGGTTTCGCACACTCTTAACTTCTAGGGGGAGTTTAGGATCAAGAAAACTGACAGGAGTGTGTGCATCAAACTCAATAATAATGGTGGACTGTCCTGTCTGCCCAGTAGAAGAAGCTACTCTTACCACCCTCAAGATGACGCCATATTTCTCAAAGGTTGCAATAATGTCATCATCTGTGTCATTATCAGTAATGCCTAACACACATATTGAATGTCGTGCTTTGACATTGTATCTCTTTTCAATATCAGACATGCTCATTGTGCTCAATCACAATATCCTAACAAATAAAACTTGGAATTTTACCACTGTCTCAATGCACTTGTGACGGCTATAGATATATAAATCCTCCTGGCTGGCTCGCCACAAAAAGAGCTGTAACACGGGGCAACAGAATATATATATTCTGTGTATTACACTTGATGAATTTTACAATGGGCCTAGGTTCGACTCTGGGAGGATTTAATAATGACTCGTTGGGCACTTATAGTAACTGAATTAACAGCCGGCACTTTTTAATACAAACACATGAAAACAATATTTGAACCATTCTTTTACAATTTGAAGGAATACTCAATTTTCCTGGTTTCCACTCAACATCCGTGAATGAAGTGAAAATATGTTTTGGGATGAGTCCCAATGTTTATAAAGTCCAGGAATAAAAAAAAAAAAAAAGTGTCTCTAGTCCTTCAGCTCCTTTGAATTTATGTGCAATCTCGAATGTCAAGTGTGTAAAGGCCTTATGTTATTTACTACCCGGGTATGTTGTAGTGTGTAGGAAATCTCAGCTTAGCTGTAACTCGGCGGATCCGTTCAGAATCACGATTTGAATTGCAGATCAGGGCTCTGGCTCGCCATTCGAACAATCACTCGAGCAGAATCAGCGTTCAAAAAAACAAAATCTGCTTTTTTTTCTGAACAATCTTCCTTCAGCGAAAATGTTTGCTATCTTGGTATATCCCAAGTATGGTACAACCTGCCCCACTGCTCCTTCAACTTCAATAATGATCATCAAGAGGGACATTTCAGAGGATGACAGATATGAATCATAGAAAGACTTGGAGATGTTGTAACTGTGATCCTGAATCTAGGAGAGAATTGCACAGTTGTCCCTCAACAATGATTTCAGCTGTGCATTTGGCCATTATGCTGAGATGACAGAATGGTCACAGGTAGGTACACTTGGTGAGCTTGACATCTTGTTTCCATTTGGTTCACTTATTGGGACAATCTTTTCTGCAGTGGGTCCAGTATGTCCCGTTACTGGAAACCCTGCCAGTTTAAACGCACTCCATTTTTCACTTTCCATTCATCTTGTTTCACTTGAGCTCTTTGTACATTTTGTCCACAAGCGCTTTGTTGATGATACTTCACATATACTGCTATGTGGCCATCTTCCCACATCTGAAACAAAACCAGGGTCTTGGTGTTTAGCTGTTACCTGTTGAGCTTGCGTCTCCACTTTAGGAGTCACATACTTTTGGTATTCCATTGATTTGGATTCATGTTTCTTCATTTTCTCAGATTTCGCTGATTGAAGCTGCATTTGGAGATCAGCCACCTGCTTTCTCAAAGATTCTGTTTCCGAAATGTAGGTCTGTAACACACTTGAGTCACAGTAAGGAGACAGGTCAACAACAGATTGCTTGTGAATGACAGCTTTGTGCTTTGAACTGCCCAGGTGTCTATGTATTCTGTCTAGTTTTGCTGCACGTCTGTCCTCCTCAGATCAGAGCAGTAATAAAAGCTCTGCAAAATCAGGCGGTGTCTTTGCTTTGGATTCCAGCTGAAGAGTAAGTATTAAAGACTGATCCCAGCAGCCACGCTGAAATTGTTTCAGCAACTGACGGTCTGCAGATGACTGCTTTACTCCGTTTCTCCTAACAGCAGTACTAAGCAGTGCTTGCAATCTTTGTAAGTAATCAGATGCTTTCTCACCAGGATCTTGGTTGGTGTTCAGGAAACGGGCAAAGATTTCATCGCCGTCCTCGACTAAGCCATATGCAGAGTCTAAGAGCTTCACATAGTCTCTTGGTGGAGCTGTGGATCCAAGCTGCTTAACCACATCAGAAGCTGGTGGCAGGAGGCTTTCTAGGATTTTTCTTCGCTGGATATCAACAGGAAGAGAATCCTGCAACAGAAGGTCGACATGAAGACACCAGGTATCAAAGTCAGCTTCACCAGGGGGCTTAGGTACTTTACCTGAGAACGAACGCAGCCATTTGGAGTGTGTCTGGGCAGCGAAAGCATAATTTTTGATGACATGCTCAACCACAATACGCTGTATCTCAGGTGGGTTTAGGTCATCATTTGTAAGTGTGTTAGATACAGGCTTGGGCACTTTTTGCCTCACAGCAGGATCAGGCTGGTTGTCTGAGCCAAAGGCACGTGACTTTGATTTGGCTTCTTAAACGGCTGTTTTATATCCTCTTTGGAATAAAAGCACTGTTGTCAGAAGAGGCTTCTTCGGGCTCAGAATTATCGGTGTCATCACTTGACTCAATGGACGAACTTAGTACAGGGGCAGGGGGCTGTGCTAGCACTCTGATGCTATCTGCTTGCCATGTAACTGCTGGGTTTCGCACACTCTTAACTTCTAGGGGGAGTTTAGGATCAAGAAAACTGACAGGAGTGTGTGCATCAAACTCAATAATAATGGTGGACTGTCCTGTCTGCCCAGTAGAAGAAGCTACTCTTACCACCCTCAAGATGACGCCATATTTCTCAAAGGTTGCAATAATGTCATCATCTGTGTCATTATCAGTAATGCCTAACACACATATTGAATGTCGTGCTTTGACATTGTATCTCTTTTCAATATCAGACATGCTCATTGTGCTCAATCACAATATCCTAACAAATAAAACTTGGAATTTTACCACTGTCTCAATGCACTTGTGACGGCTATATATATATATATAAATCCTCCTGGCTGGCTCGCCACAAAAAGAGCTGTAACACGGGGCAACAGAATATATATATTCTGTGTATTACACTTGATGAATTTTACAATGGCCTAGGTTCGACTCTGGGAGGATTTAATAATGACTCGTTAGGCCACTTATAGTAACTGAATTAACAGCTGGCACTTTTTAATACAAACACATGAAAACAATATTTGAACCATTCTTTTACAATTTGAAGGAATACTCAATTTCCTGGTTTCCACTCAACATCCGTGAATGAAGTGAAAATATGTTTTGGGATTGAGTCCAATGTTTATGAAGTCCAGGAATAAAAAAAGAAAAAGAAAGTGTCTCTAGTCCTTCAGCTCCTTTGAATGTATGTGCAATCTTCGAATGTCAGTGTGTGTAAAGGCCTTTTTATGTTATTTACTACCCGGGTAGTGTGTATGTGTGTAGGAAATCTCAGCTTAGCTGTAACTTCGGCGGATCCGTTCAGAATCACGATTTGAATTGCAGATCAGGGCTCTGGCTCGCCATTCGAACAATCACTCGAGCAGAATCAGCGTTCAAAAAAAACAATCTGCACAAAACAATGCAGTCACATTAAACATCTCTGAATTTCATCACTTAACAACCATATTTTCTATCAGTTGCACAAAAATGTATGTAAGTACATGTAAATCATGCTCATGACAACATTTGTCAACAAAAATAAGCTTATAATTACTTAGAAATGCGACACCTCTCTGTATTACGTATTTCTTTTCACTCGTTGACATTTACATACTTGTGAATGATGCAATCATTCACCCGAAACGAATTAACAAGCATCATACACCAATTAACTCCGTACCAGTACAAACCCTCTTTAAACATAAAAATACATTCTTCACATCATATATAACTCTGATTGTTTTTTTATAACACACATACATAAAGATGAACGTCTAGTAACTCAAAGTAATGCGTAAACAGGCAAAACTCACCAGAGTTCTCACAAAAGAAAGTCGCAGTCAAAAGACAGTTTTCTTTATCCCTCAGCGACAGGATGAAATTAAATTTGTGCAATAGTTAATAATCTTAAAGAAAAAAAGACACGCATTAAACCTGAGAAAGATAACATTTCTTAATTTTCTAAGACTGCATGCGTACCTCATACGTTTTCAGCAGATTTCTTCGTCTGAACTCGACACAACTAGTTCAACATGTATACCACAGCGTTAACTGCCCTCTAGTGGCAAATCATAGAATTGTGCCAATATACAAGAGTTTCTTAGTGATATACCAACTAAAGGGAGTGGAGAATGAATTTGCATATGTTCAAACCAATTTAAACGTGCAATTTTAAAGGGGTTACAGTTGCATCAGGTATATCAGCACTAGGACCAGGATCAGTGTCTCCCTGATCGTCCTGTTCTGTTTCTGCAGGCAGTATTTCATCTTCAGCGTGTTCTGTTTCCCTAAAATGAGGTGCATCAATGTTACTTTCCTCAGACTCATGGATTTCAGGGCTCTGTTCCCTTACTGGGGGCTCTATCTGTTCATTTCCACCTTCATCGATTTCTGGTTGCTCTTCTCGCCCGCTGGGTCGTAACCTGGGTACTCTGGTGCAATGATTTAAGTGGTACCAAGTTGTACTTCCCTCTACCTGTACTGCTGTAGGGGTTGCTCTTACAACGGTATATGGGCCTTCTCTTCTTGGCTCATTCCACCTTCGCCTAAATACCCTCAAGTATACTTTATCTCCAGGTTGAATAGCGCCAGGTGTTTCCTCTTCCTCCCTAGGACCTCTGCTTTGCTCTTGAGCATTAATGGCTTCATGAATAGCTGTTATCTGTTTCATGTATGCTCTCAATTCCATCTGCAACTGTTCAAGAGGCGGTCCTTCATATGGGCCCCTCAAATAGGGGACTGGCATTGGTCTGCCTGTCAACATTTCATGTGGTGTCAAATTTGTTATTCTATTGGTTTGCATACGGTAGCTCATTAATGCCAGAGGCAAAGCATCTACCCAATTCAACTTTGTATCAGCGCAAATTTTGTTCAATTTTGCTTTGAGAGTCCCGTTAACCCGTTTGACGAGGCCTTGCGACTGAGGGTGGTAGACACAGCCTAGCCTTTGTTTTATCCTCAATTGTTGTATTACTGTTTTTACTGTTCTCTGAATGAAAGCTGATCCATTGTCTGAGCTGATTTGGGATGGGATACCAAATCTGGGAATTACTTCTCTTGTTAGAAATTTAATCACTGTCTGGGCTCCTTGATCTGCTGATGGAACTGCTTCTACCCATCTACTGAACCTGTCAATTATTACCAACAAGTATTTTTTCCCTCTAACAGTTCTTATCATGTCTACATAGTCCATGACTAGATGTTTAAATGGTCCTTCTGGGACTGGTATATGACCAATTGGAGCAGATATTCCTTTTCTGACATTATTTTGGGCACAGACTTCACATTCAGATAAATACTCATCCACCATTGCCTGTAAATAAGGTGACCAATAACCCTGACGCTTTATTTTTCTAATCACTTCCCCCCTCGCGCAATGGTCAAAACCATGCGCGTCAGAGATCAGGATTGTAAGCAATGGTGTTGGAGCAATCATGTGACCTTCGTGAGAACGCCAAAGTCCATTTGCATCTCGTGTTGCACCTCTGTGCTGCCACACACTAATTTCATATGGTGTGGCTTGTTGTTGTATTCGCGCAACGTCTGCCAATTGAGGTTGAGGTTGAATCAGAACTGAGGGAGCCATTATTGCTGTTGTACAGCCAGAGGCTTGTTTAGCATATTGATCAGCTGCATTATTGCCCTTAATCACAAAATCCTTGCCTTTTTTGTGTGCTTGACATTTGATTATGGCTAACTGTTTGGGATGCATCATGGCTGATATTAACTCAATTATCTGGTCACCATGCTGGATAGGCGTGCCATCACTTTTCTTAAAACCTCTTTGTTTCCAGACTGCTCCAAAGAGGTGGCATACACCATGTGCATATGCAGAGTCAGTGTAAATATTTACAGTTTGGTCTTTAGCCAGTTTACAGGCTTCAGTGAGAGCCTTTAATTCTGCTAGTTGTGCCGAGCATGGTTGTTCACACTGCTGCACCACCACTGGGACAAAATCATCATTAGCACGTCTTATAATTGCAAATCCAGCATGATTACCCAAATGGTCCCTAAAACATGAACCATCCACAAAATATTCAACATGTGCATCAGTAATTGGTGTTGATTCTAGATCTGGTCTCAATCTAGTAAATGCTAAGGAATCAGCTACGCATTCATGTGGTGTGCCTTCATCCTGCAATGGTATGAAAGTGGCTGGATTAACTGTTGTGCATCTTTTGATTGTAATGTCTGAAAAGGTTAACAATGTTGAGTATGCTATACATCTAGAGGGAGTCAGAACAAACTTCCCTTGTTCCAATAGCTCTGTTACTTTGTGATGAGTATAGATTGTAACTGGGTAGCCCATAGTTATTGTGGAGGCTTTTTCATATGCAAAATACACTGCAGCTAACCCCTGTTGGTAACATGGTGGGTATCCTTCAGCTACATTATCCAGTTTTGTGCTATAATAAGCAATTGGTTGTTTTTTCCTTCCACTACAAGTTTCCTGCATCAGCACTGCAGATGCATAGCCATCTTTTCTGTTTGCTACATACAGATGAAATGGTTTGTCATAAGTGGGAGTGGTCAAGGCAGGAGCACTCTGTAACTCCTTTTTCAATGATTCAATGATATTAATGCCTCAGCAGTCCATGTCAGTGGTGCCCTAAGATTTTGATGGCCCACTTGTTTCATTAATGCCCTTAGTGGAGCTGTTTGATGGCATAATCTTCAATCCAATCTGCACTAAAACCTGTCATCCCCAAAAAGTCATCATTTGTCCCACTGTTTGTGGTTGGGGCGCTTTGCTGATGCCCTCCAATTGACTGGGCGATACAGCTTTCATCCCATGTGAGATTGTGCGTCCCAAATACTCAACTTGTGGTAAGCAATATTGCAGTTTCTCTTTTGAGGCCTTATGTCCCCCCTCAGCCAATTTATTTAGTACTTTGATTGAATCTTGATGACATTGTTCCAAAGTCATTGAACAAATAAATAAATCATCTACATATTGCATCAATGTGCTGTCCAGCCTAAGATCACTTAAGTCTTCTTTTAGAACTTGATTAAACACATGTGGTGAATGTTTGAAGCCCTGAGGCATTCTCGTGTATGTGAGTTTTTTACCTTGATAGGTGAGTGAAAACAGTGGTTGGCTTTCCTCAGCTAGGGGAACACTGAAAAAAGCTGAGCAGAGATCAATCACAGTAAAATAATTAGCAGCAGATGGAACATTGGTTAGTAACGTATGCGGATTTGGGACTTCAGCAGGCCAATCTTCCACAACCTCATTCACTGCTCTCAAATCATGCACCAATCGCCATTTGGATTTGTCTGCCTTAGCTACTGGCAATATTGGGGTGTTACAATAACTAGTACTTTCAATAAGTACCCCTGCTTTCACCAATCCCTCAATTGTTTTTTTGATTCCCTTTTCTGCTTCTGGTTTCAAAGGGTATTGCATCTTTTTTGGTATTTTAGCTTCTGATCTGAGTGCTATTCTGACTGGATTGGCTGATTTCACTAACCCTACATCTGTGTCATGTTGAGACCATAATTCCATTGGAACTTGTTTTTCCATTTCTTTTAACAATTCAGTTTGCTTTGTTTGATGTTCATTGACTTTTGGATCAATTTTTGTATTTATCACCATTCTGGGAACCCCCAACATTGAGGTAGCACACAAAATTTTGAGATATACTTTTTCTGCTGATTGGAAGATTAGAGGATTTTCTGTGGCTTCCCACTTGCATTTTTCTGCTTTTTGCATCATGGGGCCCAAGTCTTTAGAAGCACAGTTTTTGCTTACGTATAAGGAAATATGGGGAACTGAGTTTGGTACTTCAAACCACTCATCAATGAATTTTTCCCTATCTACCTGCAGAGCTGCTCCTTCTGGTCCTACTACTATGTATTGTGACATCATAGTGATTTTCAGCCCTTTTGTGTTTTCTAACCATCTTTTTTCAAGTTCAGAGTCTTTGTTTTCATCATACTTCATTGTACAATGAAATTCAGTTTTTGGTAGGCTTGGCTCGCAAAGCTGTTCCCTTATGTATCTTCCCCATTTGCTAATTGTTCTTTCCACTTCTTCTTTTAGCTCTCCTAACCAATATATGTTAGCGCAAGGCTCTTGGGTTTGCTGTAATGTTGAGACATTCATTTGTCTAATTGCCTTATCGTCCACATAAATTCCATCAGGGGTACACCATATTTGCATTTTTAGTTTACATATGGCGTCTCTGCCCAATAAATTGACAGGTGTATGTTCTGAAACTAAAATTGGTATTCTTATTTCAGTGTCTTTCAGACTTATGCTCACAGGGGCTGTCATAGGAAGTAGCTGAGTTACCCCCGAGAATCCTACTGTCTTTATATATTTTCCAGACATGGGGAGGTGCGAGGCATATCTTGGATTTAAACACGAAAAGCTGGCCCCTGTGTTGAGCATCAGAGTAATGGGTTTTCCTTCGATATTAACTTGCAGCATTGGTTCTTGATCAGCATCACACGATATCATTGGAAGCTGATTCCTCCCCGTAGGATTCTCTGGGCAGCCCTAGTATCCTTGGTCAGGCCCACGCCATGGGTTAACAGGGCCTAGATCTTGGGCTCGCACGTGTTGTTGTCCATAGCTGACTTCTGGAGCCATTTGTTGGTTGTTCTGCCAAGGGTTGACGGGGCAATCTCTTCTGTTGTGTCCCAGCTGATTGCATCCCCAGCATACTCTTGGTGAGCCACCAACTCTCTGTTGATTGTTGTTAAATCTTCCTCTGCCGCGTCCTCCTTGTTGTTGTTGTCTATTCCAGTTCCTGTTATTTGACTGTTCTGGCTTGAGATAGATGACAACTGGTGCTGGTCCTTGTGTTGCATTGACTGTTTCAGCAGGTGTCATTGGTGCTGTTGCAGTCTGAAATGCTGGTGGATGCACATTCATTGTGTGATGGATTGACAAGCACTGAAGTATTGACAGGTGCCATTACTGCGGACTGGTCTTCCTTCTGCACTGCTTGGACTTTTTTCTTCTTATTTAGCAGCTCATCGAGCTGCATCTGGTACAGTTTGCTTTGTAGTTCTTTTTCTTGATCTTTTACTTTTAACTTTTGTCTTCTGTATTGTTCCACAGCATGGACCACATGGTCTCTGAACTCTTTATGTGACTTGGAATTCAGTCCTACCACATCTTCCAGTTTTACTTTCACTGTTGAAGGCATGGCTTCTACAATGGCGGTTCTGAAGAGTGCTGTCAGTATTTGTCTTTTTCTGGATCCCTTTCCAGTTCCTCTTTCCAACGTCTTAGTTGTTTCTGGATGTAGGTGATGGGGTTCTCAGTTTCCTCCATTGGTTCCCCCTTCAGGAACCCTGGGTCTGTTTGCATTGGGTATTCAGCCCTCAGTGTCATCCAGATGTTATGTCGATGCTTGTCAAAGGAGATTCCATCTTCCTGAGGCCTATTCACTGCTTGAAGGAGGCTAGATTGCTTGAGGATGTCATTCATCTTGGAGGCTCCCAGGCACTTTGCTAGCAGGGCTTTGATATCACCCAGGGCCAGAAGTTTTCCAACTGTTTCTTCTTCGAATGTTCTGATCCATTTCCCGGCACCTTCATGTATGTCTGGAAGGCGGGAAACCAAAGTGTCCAGATCTTGGCCGGCCCAAGGTATATATTGGGCATATCCTTGCTTGATGAGGATTGGACATTCAAATCTTGGGGCTTCAGCTTCTCTTGATGCCCTGGTTGATCTGTGTTCCTCCCTCCCTCTTTGTCTTCTTGTTAGATGAACTTGTAACTGGTCTTCTGGAGGTTCTATGTCTTGCATGACCAATGTCCCCGCTACTTGTTTGTATTGTTTTCGCAGGATATAATCATGTGGGCTTGAGTGTGACTGCATTGGTTTACGTTTGTCAATTAGTTCATTCAACTCTTGATGCAGTGAGTTCACAGTCTTTTCAAACTCTTCTTGTGTCATGTGGACAGCTTGTTTGAGATCCTCTCTTGTTCTGTTGCATCTTTCCTTCATTTCATCCTGCACTTCCTGGATGGAGTCAGCAGGTGTCATTCTTCCTTAAGTTGTTTCCTCAGGCTCTTCAGCTGGATAGTTTTCCACACTTTCACAACCTGATGTCATATGTCTGTGGCGGCCTGCCAAGTCTTCGAGCATTTCTGAAAGATAATGATATGTGGGTGGCTCACCTGTTTTCCCCTCTTCTCGGCAGTCTTCAGCTCTCTCTCTTTCCATCCTTGGCTCCTCCTTGTGGGCTGTTCTCTCTCTCTCTCTCTTTCTGTCTTGGCTGTGACAGCGGTGTGGATGCTCTCAGCCTCGCTCTCGGTTGCTCCAGCCCCTCCCTCATGGCTGTGTGAGTGTGTCTCTCCCTCTCTGTTCCCCTTACTTTTCCTGTGCTGCTCTGCTCTTCTTTGCCATCTGTATTTTCATCGTGTAAGTATCCTTCAAATTCTATCGGCCCCTTTAAATCTATTTTTCCCTGTACTATTGGCATTTGGTTAACTGCTTGATCGCAGGAAGGAGCATATGGAGGTGGCCTTTCTTCTTTTGTTTCATTGTTTTTATTCTCTCTTTCTTGTTTTTCCAATTGTATTAATTTAATTCCATATTGTTTGAACAGGGTTAATACCCCTAATTCTCGTTCTCTTTTTTCCTTTCTCTTTTTGGAGGTGTCAGTGGTTTTGTAATTTTTAATCAAGACTTCCATTTCTTTACACATAGTCACATTAAATGTTCCCCCTGCCGGCCACTTTGTAACCAATTTCTTTGTTCTCTCTGCCCACTTTCCTGAGAGTTCCCTTATTATTTCGTTACAGGCTGGATTTACAGCCGCCAAAACCTCCACTGGGACTGACATTTTTGAAAGTCAGATTTATTAACTTGTTCAATATACTGAATTATTATCACTATTGCTATTATTATTATTTTTTCCAGTGATTTACCTTTCTTAATCCCAGCCTTTTAATTACTTGTTATTGTTCACCAGGCTCATCAGACGAGGATCACTAAAAGCATCCGACCCCTGATTTCCACCTGGACTTATCACTTTTTATAGAATTTAGACTTTCTCAAATATTTTTAAATAATACCAATGTGTTTTCTAGTTAATAATTAATCTTTCTCATTGCTCCATTCATTTGGATTACCATAATATTAATCAACTTTGTATATTATACTCTGCTTTGGATGAGATTTTCATCCTTTTCCCTCTCCCTCTCCCCTTTGAACTTCACTGCCAGCAGTGCTTACTCCTACACACATTCGCTTACACACACACAGTCGCTCACACACACACACAATCGCAGTGAGCTCACTTTCTCTCTCTCTCTTTCTTTCATACACGCACAGTGGCTCGCACACACACTTGCTCACACACACACACACACGCACACACAGTGGGCCCCTCCTTTCTCTCTCTCTGTCTCTCACACACACACAGATCAAAAGAGAAAAACACCAACAGGTCTCATTCTCTTTTCGGGAATGAAAAATCAATCAGTTTTTATCTTTTTCTTTATCAATAATTCAGTTTCACAATTTGGATCACAACGTCGGCAACTTGGATGATGTCCAAACAGCCGACAAAGCCAATTTCTTGGTATATTTTAGTTTTTTCAACTCTTATATAGTTTTGAATAAACTCTTTATTCTCCATTCAATGTATTTATCTTTATAGATATTGTTTTTTCATTCCAGTTAAACCAAAAAACATTTAACATAGAACATATATCACGCACATTTAACACAGAGCAAAGCAGCCAGCACAGATAGTGATTAAGTCAAACCTGCACTGCTTCAATGCCTTAACACACACACATAGTGGACAGACAGACAGACAAAAGACTAACGATTCAACTTTTTCCGGTCTGCAGACACCTGCGCTGGCAAACCTCCAAAATGGGAGCCCATCAGAGCCACACTCAGCCAACCTACGAGTCGCTCTCTGACTTCCTGGGCGCCCCCACCTCTAAAGGCCGCGGCACAGGATTTTGTGCCTCTCTCTTAGGCACCACTTTTGCCCGTCCCTAAGGCAATGCGCAATACACCTCTTGTGTATATAAATCTCTTTACCACTCTTCCATATGAGTGTCTTTTGAAATCTGGAACCCCTTAAATCATACTTGCCTCTTCATTTACTTTTCCTTAATTTTAATTCCAATCCAATTTCTTAGATTCTGGTACTGGTGAAGCCCTGTCTCAGATCACCATCCCAGGCATGACCTTAGTCAACCACGCAAACAAGCTCTTTATTTCCAATTTAAGCAAAATATTGCTTACCTTTTTAGGCGCCTTGGTTTTGTGAGTTGTTTGCGTGTCAGCCAGGCCCTCCGCCCGCGACGGCTCTCAGGACCCCGGACCTCAAGCCAGTCCCTTCGTGGTCGCCAAATTATGTCGTAGCAAAAAGAGCAAAGGATGGATTTCTTCAATGTAGTCAATGTGGCTCAAGAAAACAGGAGTTCCAGATGTCAAAATTAGACTTTATTATCAGAATAACAAAGCCGAGACAGCGGGCCCGCAATGTCTGAATCTCTGTCTGTCCGCTCACCTTTTATACCTGTGGCACTGCCCAAACATGGGAGTTCCTGTTTTTAATTGGCTATGCTTGTCTGACTTGCCACCAATAATTTATTACCACACCTGGTCATCTTTTAATTGTGGCGTGCAATTTTATCAGTCCTTTTTTTAAAAGACAACCAGCTCCCTTCTAAACACCAAGTTAGTTCTCTCCCTTCAACCAAGGACCTTGGCAGTGTTCCCAGAAGACATACATCAAAACTGCTCACAGGTGTTTGTCATATTCTGGGACGCCAGCCAAAGTTCATATGGTTATTTAAGTTCATTAGTTGTCTTTTAATATTTCCAATATATTGATCAGTGTATAGATTGCTTTCTTGTACATACATAATTTTTAAGTAAAAATAACACCATATTGAGTAAATAACATACTATAAAAGGAAAACAACACAACAGAGTTTACAGAGATCTGATCTAATCATCATCCAGTCTGTCTGGAGTAACATGAAGAAACGACCAACTGAGACGGACTAAACCCAGAAGAACTGTGGCATCGTGTCCAAGACGCTTCAAGAAACCTCCTGAGAAACTCTGCTCAAGTGCACCGAGGGCAAAACCTGCTTTAAACGCAGAGGATGCTCACACCAAATGTTGATTTAATTTAGTTAATAGAAGTTAATTGATAAAAGAAATCTATTCATGACTATAGATCGACTGATATATCGGTTTACCGATATTTTTCCCGATATTTAAGCATTTTACCATAATCGGTTACCATAAAACGTGCCAGTTTCCTCCAGTCATGAAAAATGTACGGAAAAACACAATATTCTCCATTCATTTTAACCAATTGAAAAAAAACAAGCAGGTTTCAGACACGACCTCTTTTAATAGTTTGTTCAAGGCTGTTTCTATGGCATTATTTTAATGACAAATTAAATATCCACAACCCATCATTGTAATGTGAGGGCGCATCAAAATGCGCGAGCACCAATCTCGTCTCTCGCTGGTGGATTCTCTTCACTCTCACACAAAAGGGACGCGCTGTCTCTCAGAAACATAAATAAGCACATATGACTACGGATGTAAATCAGTATTTACATAGCATAACAGTAGTAAATGTATCTTTCTCACACGTATCTCGCATTGTTCCGCAAAATCACATCTACTGTCCCGCAGCAGATCTATTGCCAGGTGGTCACCCTATATTAACCCCCTGCCCCCAAATCAATATTTATATATTTCTTCCTATATTTCGAGCATTGTGAACAGTGATATTGCGCTGCCTGCTACACTATTTTCTCTCTTTGTCCATCTTCAGCATCTCGGTCCTGTCTTAACGGCTGTTTGCTTAAGCCGGGCTCACACGGTGCAATTTATTTTTACGTCCTTTAGGCTTGTACTTGTCAGACTGTACGAACATGATGATCATGTCACACTGTGGGATCTCAGTTGGTATTAATGTCAGACTGTACGACAGTCAAGACGCGTTAAGAGAGAAGAGAACTTGTCCAGAGTTTTACGTTATCAACCCATACACGTTCAGTGACTGGGAGCTGCGTTGCACGCAGGACCGATCTGTTGGCTGTCATGAAAAGTATATGAACGGCGGCAATACCGGCGTATTTAAGACGAATAGTGTATGTAACTCTACACACCCACATGAAAACAGACACAGTTTGACATTCATCATAGGTAGGGGTCGACCGATATGTGTTTTTCAGGGCCGATACCGATTATTACAGATCAAGTAGACCGATAACCGATATTTTGAACCGGTATAAGTGTCTGGTGTAAAAATGAAAATTAATGCCAAAATTAATAATAACAAGAGCTCTGACAAAAAAACGTTCTTTAAATGCTTTTAAACATGTCTTTAATTCTGAAAACTGTTAATAACAACAACATTAAATAAACAGTAATATTAATAATATTAATAATAACATAAGTGCAGGGATCACCCAGAAGCATTCTGTAAACATTTAGTAAAACTTAAAGTAAACAACAAGCAACAAATTAACAAATAATGGAAAATAAATGTAATAGCTCCCTGAAGTTTTATAAGCTAATAAAATGGGCAACAATTAGTAGTCCCAATCCAATCTTTTAATCAAATGAGAGTTAAACTTTATTTTTGGCAAACAAATGAGTTTACTATTAAAATTAAAACATGGAAGAAATAGCGTATTGTGTGATTATTCTCAACAAAAGTTGTAATAATTGTTGTAGTTGTATTACGTATATTCTACTGCACGTCAGTAATATATTCGGCTAAACCGACCTTAGATTTTGACAGGTTGCCATGAGGACCTTTTAAGTTTCTGTAGCCTATGTATATATGATATGACGATCGTTTTACTCAAATGAAATGGTCAAATGCTCATGAAGTGACTCTCCGAGCAGTTCTGGGGATGTTGTTCATGTATTTATGTCCTCATTTAGTGAGACGGCAGATGCTGAAAACACCGCGAGCAGCACGTGCTTCAGTATGTATGTGTGCAGTAAATGAAACCGCACGTCTGTGTCATTCATTAACAGAGATGCAGAACATGCAGGATTCATATTTAAAGTGTTTTTGCGGCTTAATATTTATAGATACTAGTCCATAGCGCGAGTCGATTTAAGTGTACTGACCTACTTTTGATTAATTCATCCAAACTTCGACAAATTCCATGACATTCCGCGTTATACGGTAAATTCCATTATATGACTGCATTCCGCGATTCCGCCCGCATTTTCCGCATCGCGGACATCATAGGTTATATTGAGGTGTTTTGCAACTTCAGTGTAGTGGATTGTGATTTATTGCAACGTCTGCTGCTGCCTTACCTTTGAGAGACAACTGATGCGTGATCACTGACGCAGCTCCAGTTAGCAAGTGCTTTCGGTGTGAGACTGCCTTCAGTTTTCCGCGTTGATTGGTCGGACTCGTGACTCCCTACATATCAGATGAGCGGTGGGCGGAGATTGCTCTAGGCCACAGAGTGTTGAGCTCAGACAGGCTGCATCGGAGCCAATTAGTGCATTTAAAAATTTAATAATTTCACCTGTATTATTTATTCACCAATAAATATGTCACCTGTAAATAGTATGTTTGTTTGCAAAATAAAAAAATTATCGGCAAATCTGTTTTGAAAATGGCCGATATCGATAATCGTAAAAATGCTTAATATCGGCGCCGATAATCGGTCGACCACTAATCATAGGGGTAGTCACACTGCAGGATAGTGTGCCAAATCTTCTGACACTGCCAGAATTTCATTGGAGGTGAAATTTGATCGCAACAGCCATTAATCGGCTGTCGGTGAACATGTCAAACCAGTGATCAAAGACTACAGATCTTATCCTAGGATTATAGAAATCTTTTAGGATTTTCAAAATGTGTCTCAGACGACCGAATCGTGGACAAAATCGCACCGTGTGAACCGGGCTTTAGTAATATTTCCACACATTACATTTTGGGAAACTATTATAATACAGTTTGTGTGCAGTTCCAGATTAGATATCAGCCAACATAAATGTAAAAGCCGATCGTGTGTTTGGAGCAAAAACCACGTTCTGATTTGTGGCCGCTCAAGCGGGGCATCTTTCTCTAGAGCCCTGCATTTCAGACCGATGCGGGCCGGGCCTGTTTTAGGCTTCTCCTTATTATTATATTTTAGACACCCATCAATTAGTTATAAAAATATAATCACTTACAAAACTTAACTATTTTAATAGCTGAAAGCGTATAATCTGATTTGGAAGATGGGGGAACAAAGACGGGCTCGGGTCGGACTCTGGCTGGTAATTCTGTAAATCTGTCGGACACGTGCTAGGGCCTGAGCGTCTCGGACCAGGGCCGGGCTAGGGCCTAAATTTGAGGATAATCTTTGTCTGTCCATCCAATGAAATTCATGAATATTTAACGGTATCCACGGTATAGCAAAATCCATATCATGGCACAATATAATACCGGTAGTCACATTAATACTGCTATAGCGCCCCCCCTAATTTAGTCTATCTCGGTTTGTTCTGTTTCTTCATGTCACTTCAGACTGAGGATGATCCGATCTAGTCTCGCGACTGACGGCTGGAATAGATGGTCCCATTCATTGGCCAAGGCCCGCTCATGAGGCCGTTTGACCGACATGTCCAACAACCAATAACAGTTTGTTTTGTTCAGCGTTACGTTTCAGGGGTGGAAATGTTGCCACAATAACAAACCGGTGTGTGAAACTCTCGGATGAATTTGAAAGATTTTATGCCGCGAGCTTTAAATATTTCACATATTTTTGAAAATCCAGTGTTCAGTCTATCCTGATAAGCGTTCGCCGTCACAGTTGTAAACACGACGGCTTTCTTCTTTCGTGAGAAGAAACGTTAAAGAACGCGACACACACGTCTCCTGAAAATCCTGTATAATCTATAATCTAATCCCAATCCCAATCCGGCAAGGACTTTGACACTCCTGAAGTGTTTCCAGATAAGTGTACCATATGCATCAGACGTTTAGAGACTGAGACTAGATCAGATCTCTGTGTGGAGCACAAAAATCTCACTGTATTATTGGCAACAATTAATGATTGGAAATGTAAACTGATATTTCCTACTGAAACACTACAGCAAAAGATTGAAATAACTGACTTACATTTGTGGATACAAATATTTTTTTTTTTACCGCACATGCTCACACCCCAAACTGTCTTATCTAGTTACTTATTAGACACATGTTTAAAAAAAAACAGAACTACTTCAAAATTCACGTTATTCTGTATGGGGTACGTTTTGGAATGAAATGTCAAAGTATTATCAAGAGATGTTTACCACAGGCGGGCCTTTACTCGGAGGTTGACAAACCCTGTAGGAAAATCTGCCGGATTCTGACTTTGTTTTGTTTGTTGTTGTCTGAACCTCTTAATTAATTGTCATTGTTTAGTAGCCTAATGTTCAGGATTTTATTTCTTGAGAACTGTGATCTGTATTCTGATGGAGAAAAAATTCAAGAGTCTAACCGAAGCCTAAAACACTAGCTTTTAATTTGCTGCCTTGCAAGCACTACTATTTCTTTTTGGGAATTCAATTTTGATATTTTTCTTCTGGATAGTTGTGTATTATGTTTCCAACCAAATTGACTTTATTTTCTGTATTTGCTTCTCTTCTCTCCCCTTGTGTCTTTGTACAGGACCGGGTGTATGTTCAGCAGAATAACGTAGAGAACGTCTATAATCTAGGTCTCATCATCTTCAGAGACCAGGTGGTTCGTTACGGCTGCATTCGGGACCATCTGAAGCAGACCTTACTGGACATGATTGCGCGTGAGAGGAAAGGAGAGGTGGTGGACAGGTGGGCGTCTTTGTTTTGTTTGAGTAGCGTCACAGACCATGCAGAAAACTGTGTGCGAGTCATCATAATATGGCCATTTTTGTTGCCACACAAGCACTTTATTTTTAATATATCAAACCCTACCTTTGATTTTAAATTCATGAGCCTCATAAGTACTTTTCTGCTCCGTTGTTTGTGCAAACACAACACTACATGAGCCCCTCTGGCTGGGACGGCCTGAGTTTGGGGTGTAAAAAGCCCCAAGACATTCTACATAGACAAAATAGGTAATATGTCATTTTAATGTCAAATTTATGGTTTTAAAAGTCAAACTAGCCAGTGACATACTTTAGAGAAAGTACCGCTTTTTGAAATGGACTCGTTAAATCAAGAGACAGCGGTGTTTGTTTAATTTAAGGGATAGTTCACCAAAACATGAAGCTGCTGTCATCAGTTGCCACGCTCATTTCGGTCCCAACCTGTAAGACTGAATAATTTCTGTAAAACATAAAAGAAGATATTTTGAGATGTATTTTTTGCCTGTACGATGGAAGTCAATGGTTACCAACATTATTTTTAACAATCCATTTATGCATAAAGTAAAGAATAATTACTAATTACCGGTTTCATTATTATAAGTTCTTCTGAAAGAATACATTGTGGGTTGTTGTTTTTTTTTGCTCAACAACGACAAAAAAATATTGAATAACCAGCTGATATTACCTGTCATCAATGTGTTAAATGTTGGTTAACTTTAAGCCTTTCTGAACATATAAGATTATTACGAGAAATTGATTTTAATACAATATACCTCTAATTCTATATAGCATTCGAGGGAGGGAGATAAAATATGCAATATCATAAAATCTTACCAGCAGTAAATCTACATTGAATCACATTACAATATAATTATTCTTTTGAAGTTTAAGCAATTAAAGTTCATCTAATCCATCATAAATTTAAGAATCATGCAGTCTGTTGGTTCTTGTAAATGCACTTTGAAATAATTCATTGATACTGCACTTTGACACTAGAGCTGCCCACGAAAATACATTGGGCAGAATGAACTACCAAGCAATGCTTTTGAAGATCCGAAAAAATTATACTTGACTCCAAACGAGCGCAATCATATGCTTTTTATTAGGAAATCAGCTTATTCAGTTTTTTGAAGTTTAAACACATAGTAAACATAAACACATTTGGCAAAATGTGTACACTTTTAAAATTACATATATATTATAATTTATAATCTAAATAATTTTTTTCCTATAATTTCTGTACAAATTATGTTTTCTTATATTGTGTTATATTGCATCCCTACTGTGTTATTCCTATGTATGTCTGTACTATCATGCATGTCCTCAAAAAGTGGTCAAAATGACAAGACATGATTGACAAGATGTATGTTATACAATTTAAGATAGTTAAGACTTTTATTTATGACCTTAACCCCCGGTTTCACAGACAAGGCTTAAGCCTAGTCCTGGGGCTGTTTCATAAATCAGGTTTACCAAATAAGCCAGGCTTTTTTCAGTTAGTCTGACTTATTTTGAACCAAATCAAATGACAATAAGTCATACTAGCTGAAAAAAGCCTGGCTTATTTGGTAAACCTGTTTTATGAAACAGACTAAAATGTAAGCCTGAGCTGTTTCAACTGAAATAAACTTGCACTGTTTTTTTCTACTTAAATTACTTAAAGGTCCTAATTGAACAATGGCCTAATCCTGGCTTAAGTATACTTCTTTTTTTTACGCGTATGTTAGCATATGCGCACAGTCGTACGCGCAGCCTTGCAAAGTATACTTCATTTGACTCGTACGCGTACACAGACATTCGACGCATGCGCTTTGCGCCAAATTTCGATACCTATCCTGGTCTAGCGGGGCCCGTAGGGAGCAGTTATGAAGATTACAGTGTGATGAAGGACATGGAAGAAAAACTCATATAAGCACAGCGGAAAGGCTAGCCGTGACCAAGTATTGCGTAAGCTAGCGTTTGGGAAGCTGGACAGTGTCTAAGCTTATTCCGGAGGTGTTTGAAGCCATATGTTTATGCAGTTTTTCTTCGGCTACTTTGTGAATCGATACCCCCCGCGGCAGCGTTTCCACCTTATGGATAAACTAATTACTGCAAGAGAGTTTAATGTGCATGTGCGACCTGAGTGTACAAAGTACAAGTACACGCGTACTACTCTGATGACGAAATTCACGTCACGCGCACTGTACGCTGTCCCTCGTGTATGCGTACAAAGTGAAGTATACTTTGGCCTTTAGTCTAAGCCCTGGCCTAAATGTCATAAAGCTTAAATTGTTTGACTTTTTAAGGACACAGTCACAAACTGAAAAGTAGAAATGTTAAAAAAAATATATATTTCTGATTAGCTGTTTTTCATAACACTCAGACAGGTTATTAAATGTAATGGGAGAAGGATCTGCTTCTCTTACTGTATATTGTAATAAGTGCTCGTCTTCATTCAGGGGTGCCATTCGTAACGCTTGTCAGATGTTAATGATTTTGGGCTTGGAAGGACGGTCCGTCTATGAAGAGGATTTCGAGGCCCCGTTCTTAGAAATGTCTGCTGAATTCTTTCAGGTTTGTTACACTTTATTGCATTATTATCTCTCTAGCTTTGTAGTTTGCATCACAGTTAATGCATATATTAGCATTTTAAAGTAAAAGTTGACCCAAAGAATAAAATGCGGTCTGCTTATCAGTGGTATCATTTACTGACTATTATGTTGTTCCAAGCCTGTATACGGTAAACCTTTCTTTCTTTCACAACTACCGTTGAATTAAATTGAATGTTGAATTGACCAGACTTTAATGTGTAGATTCCTCAAAAATATTTTGGAAATATGGCGTTTTAGTGTGACATAAGTGCGAGAAAATAATGACTTGTATGTAATAATTTCTTCATTATTGTGATGTTTTCTCTTTCTGTTTTTCAGATGGAAAGTCAAACCTTTTTATCCGAGAACAGTGCAAGCGTGTACATAAAGAAAGTGGAGGCGCGGATAAACGAGGAGATCGAGCGAGTGATACACTGCCTGGATAAAACGACGGAGGAGCCGATTGTGAAGGTGGTGGAGAGAGAGCTGATCTCCAAACATATGAAGAACATTGTAGAGATGGAGAACTCGGGCCTGGTGCACATGCTCAAGAATGGAAAGACAGAAGGTGCACTGTCCTCCTCTCAGTCCTTCATTATTACTGCGGTTTTACATCAGTACTAAAGCCTAGTGGTTAAAGAGCTGGAATGACACGGTCCTCTTTATCATGTTAGTCCCACAATTTCTGTGACAATGTTAAATCAATTCAAGATGTTTGATTTGTTTTTGTTTTTTACAAAATATAACTAGTCAACTTACAAACTGAACTTATGACATGATTCAAATAACATTCTGGTTAAAGAAAGTTCTGCTCCAAGTGCAGCACACATGAAGTTCAATATAGTGTAAATGCTAAACATATCCACTCGTTAAATATCTTTGCAGAACATATGCATGAAATATGAAAGACCAGTATTGTCCAAACTTGCCTAAAACATAACCTGGATGTTCAGAAGTAATACAAAATAAGACAAATGCTAAATATTTCTTAGAAAAAAAATGTAGCGATAGAGTTTTACAGGTCAACTCAAAAGGTCAAGGCAATTAAAATTCAAAATGACTAAACGTATAACACCAGTAGACTATTATTAACAGTAAATGTTTTTTTAAACAAAGAAAATGCCAGAATCTTTCAGCCTGTGACCCTAATGGGAATATGAAATATCAAACTTAAAGCAGTATTTTGTGATTTTGCATTTCACCATGCTGCTTTTTCATGTTTTTTTCTATGTAAACATGCTCTTGAAGGATGCGTTTGTACGTTGTGCTCACATGTCGTTTTCTAAAAATGTGGCGCTCAAGTTAAAAGCGTCTCATAACTTTCCCCTTTCCACTGCATGCGTATGGTTTTTCGGTGATAACGATAATGCTTAATTGATCAAACTGTCCAGGTCCTAGTTTGAAAGTGACTTCTGTGTGAGCACTGCTTCGTACATCACTGCTCTGATCACAGTGGACCTTCTTTAGTCTGCTAATGTGACCGCACTCTTACACTAGGCACAATACTAAACACATGAGCGTTACTGTGTTCATATTCATAAACACATTTCTGAAAGAAGTGTCTGTGCAGCTTAATGGTCAAAAGAATCGTGGTCTATCACAAGCAAAGAAATAAAGCATTTAATCAATTAAAGATTAGATTTAATTTTGTTCCTAAATTCTAATTGGAACATTTAAGTAGCTTGAATGAAACATTCAGTTAAATAGAAGATTAATAGGAAGTTGACACCAGTGGTTTTATGATATTATAGAGATAATATTCATGCTTGTGTGTGCAGATCTGGCCTGCATGTACAAGTTGTTCAGCAGGGTGCCGAATGGCCTGAAGACCATGTGCGAGTGTATGAGCTCCTATCTGAGGGAGCAGGGCAAAGCTCTGGTGTCTGAGGAAGGAGAAGGCAAGAACCCTGTTGACTACATCCAGGTAATAGAGATCATATCGAACTCCTTTAACACATGAGATGTGGGGAAGACCTTTATATCCAAACCTCCCTCTTTCTCTCTTCCTTTCTCAGGGTCTTCTGGATCTGAAGTCACGGTTTGATCGCTTCTTGCAAGAGTCTTTTAACAACGACCGCTTATTCAAGCAGACCATTGCAGGGGACTTTGAGTATTTCTTGAACCTGAACTCTCGCTCGCCCGAGTATCTCTCACTCTTCATTGACGACAAGCTGAAGAAAGGAGTGAAAGGAGTGAGTCAGTTTCTCTAGTCATGTGATTAGTGGACGCTTTCCAATATAAAAATCATGCCTAAAAATCTTCATTTCAGCAATGCAATATCAGTTCTTAAATCCTAAAATCAATCATTTAGTGTAGATTGTGAATGAGTTGCTAAGCATTATTAGTAGTTAAAACACTAAATATTCCATACGCCAATTATAAAACTTTTGTCCATTAGTGCAGGTTTTTAATTGTTTGTAGATTACGTATAGAAAGTCAGTAGTTAATCTGTTTCTGTTGTCTGTGCTTTAGCTGACGGAGCAGGAGGTGGAGTCGATCTTGGATAAAGCCATGGTGCTGTTCAGGTTCATGCAGGAGAAGGACGTGTTCGAGCGCTACTACAAGCAGCACCTGGCCAGAAGACTCCTCACCAACAAGAGCGTGTCTGATGACTCGGAGAAAAACATGATCTCGAAGCTAAAGGCAAGATCTGCTGCTGTATGGAGCGGAGGCTCAGCGTGCCCTAACACTGTATGTGTCTCATGTGACGTTTCTCCTTCCACAGACGGAGTGTGGCTGTCAGTTCACATCTAAACTGGAAGGCATGTTCAGGGACATGAGCATCTCAAACACAACCATGGATGAGTTTCGGCAGCACCTTACGTCGACTGGGGTGAGATGCAGATGGTACCCAACATAGAAAAAGTGCCTCAGTTGCACACTACAGCGAGACTGTGAAGTAGGGCTGTCAAAATAGCTGAAAAACTAATTCTCTTAATATGATCATTCGAATTATATTTAAAAGCCATAATTTGTTAGGGGGAAAAAAGCTTTTGGCTTCTCTCCTGAGGCCACAAGAGGTTGCATCGAGCAAAATATTACTAATGCACAGTTCTTAAAACATAAAATAACACGACTACCTTTTGAAAAATGTGCATAATGTTTAACCATATATAGTTGCTTATAGAATTAGAAACAAAAAGCATCATGTATATAGTTTAATACAAAGCACAGAAAACCCAGTCACAAAGAGTAACATTACTTTTTAATTTAAAAACACGAGATGCAGTGGAATGGCGAGAGACCCGTCCCACCATAAAGCTTTGAGACATGTTTTTCAAAGTTGAACTTACAATAATTTGAAATGGCTCTAAATAATTCTATATTCTACATTAATTCTATATCTCTATTATAATTCTAAATATACGACTCTGTGCTCGAGACGCGAGTGCAACGCTGATAGATGTCGCTCTAGAAAATGTGCAAAATATGCGTTCTGTATTAACGGCTTGGTTCCAGTTTTGACGTAAACATCTCCGCATTGATCTCTCTTTCCGCTGTATTTTGAATGAACAACGTATCCATTGGGTTCAACTGATAGGCTAAAAGAAGCATTAATGCAATGCCACCTACCTACATCTTCATTGCATCTCATGCGCCTCTGATAAGCTGCCTGACGGACACCAGAAATTACAATGCAACATTTTGCATTCGAATGTAGATTTTTATTTTAAATTTGACGGATGTTCAAAATAAAAAATTTTGACAGACCTACTGTGAAGTGATAACATTGACCAGATTGAATGGTGTTTAATCGTGTTTTCTTCTTAGGTGTCTTTAGGTGGTGTCGACCTCACAGTGAGGGTGCTAACGACGGGGTACTGGCCGACCCAGTCAGCGACTCCCAAATGTAGCATCCCCCCTTCACCAAGACATGCTTTCGAGGTCTTTAGAAGGTGTTGATTGTTGTATTTTGCAGTCGCTTCGTTCCAGTTTTTAACTCATTTGGGAAGAACTTTTACTTTAAGAGTCACTCCAGAAGTTGTGTTTGTGTTCACGGCCACTGAACTCTTTCATTGCAGATTTTATTTAGCCAAGCACAGCGGTAGGCAGCTCACATTGCAGCATCACATGGGTTCAGCAGACCTCAATGCCACCTTCTATGGGCCAGTCAAAAAGGTAACAAGCAGTCAGTGACAGTCCTAAGAGTTTACTTGTCTTGTAATCTAACCTTTGATAATTTGACTTGCGTCTTTCTTCAGGAGGATGGCTCAGATATGGTCGGTGGGGCTCAGGTCACAGGCTCTAATGCCAGGAAGCACATCCTGCAGGTTTCCACATTCCAGATGACAATCCTCATGCTTTTCAACAACCGAGACAAATCCACGTTCGAGGTACAGCACTCGTTCGTACCACATTTGGCAAAGCTTGGGCTATTTCTCATTGCCCATGTTTCATGTACGTGTCCTTAAAATATAAGCAATAGGTTTAAGTCGTGGGATTGCAATATAATAATTACTTTAACTAGTTCCAGTGCTGAAAGGTCTTTGTTAATGTTCCCATATTCAAAGTTGCATACTTTGCATGTGCAACACATTTTATTATTAGTATATTTTTATTTATCTTTATTTTTTTTATTTAAAGCATAGTAAAAAAAAAAAAAAGATGAATTAGATCTGATTGTAGTCTTTGAAATCCGAAAAGCATTGCATAAAGTCTTTGAAAGTCCTAAAATTTCATTTTAAACTGTTTGTACAGCTGTTTTATTACTAATAAATGCACAAGATAAAGTTTAAAGTGAGGAATAATAACTGACAACTCTGTTCAAATGGAGTATTGACAGAGAAAGAAACATCCCCAAACACACTATATATATATATATATATATATATATATATACACACACACACACACAGGGTACAGCTAAACGTGACATTCATTATAACGAGTTTATGTAAATGTTGTTTTAAGATTGCTTAAATTGAAAGTTGTTGATAATTTGCGGTTTACGTCTGGCTTTCAATTATACATTGGGCGGTACCCTTTCAAAGGGTACTAAAATGTATAATTTAACTACTAATATGCAGTCTTTAGGGGTAAATAAGTTATAAAGGTGTACTTTTCAAAGGTACCGCCCCAGTGACAGCTTTTCTATAATGTTCAATGGCTATAATTACTCATAAAACAGTTTAATAGAGGCACTGGTTCCAGAATAGGCATCAGTTGTACTGGCCTTCACTCATAGTACGTATTAATCAGCCTGTGTATTGAATTAAATGGCATTGCTGTACTTCTCCCACATGTCCCTGTGGTTTTCCGCTCGTGACAGGAGCTCCAGCAGGAGACGGATATCCCGGAGAGAGAGCTGGTGCGGGCGCTGCAGTCTCTGGCCTGTGGGAAGCCCACACAGAGAGTCCTCACGAAAGAACCCAAGTCTAAAGAGATCGAGAGCGGCCACGTCTTCACTGTCAATGACCAGTTCACCTCCAGACTGCACCGAGTCAAGATTCAAACAGGTAACACTCAGCTTGACCGATGCCGTAGAGCTCAAGTTCAGCAACGATGAAAACACATACAATTAGGCTTTCATCTATGTTGTCTATTTTGATATATATTCAAATTGTATTTATTATTGTAATGGCAAAGCTCTGTCTCTTCAGTGTCACATGATCCTACAAAAATCTTTCTAAAGGTTCAAATAACAGCTTTTACATTTACAACTTACTCTTTTTGCAATGGATTACTTTTTCTCAAACGTATAATTGGACATTTTTTTCCGAACTGAGGTTTATACATCATCTGAAAGCTGCATAAATAATATTTCCATTGATGTATGGTTTAGGATAGAACAATGTTTAAAAATCTGGAATCTGAGGGAGCAAAAAAAATCAAAATATTGAGAAAATCTCATTTAAAGTTGTTCAAATGATGTTCTTAGCAATGCATATTACTAATCAAAAATTAAGTTTTGATATATTTGCGGTCGGACATTTACTAAATATCTTCATGGAACATGATTTTAATATCCTAATGATTTTTGGCATAAAAGAAAAATCAATAATTTTGCCCCATACAATGTATTGTTGGCTATTTCTACAAATATACCTGTGCTACTTATGACTGCTTTTATGGTCACAAATATCACAGTTACAGAAGATTACAGGTTTGCAGTGCATGCAACATTTAATGACATGACTTTGAGAAGACAAGGAAGTCTCTGATTTGAGACACTTTTAAGGCGTTCATTTGTAAAAATGTGAATTAAGACTTTTTAAGACCCGCAGAAACCCTACTATAAAAAATCTATAATTTTGACCCATACAATGTATTGTTGGCTATTGCTAGAAATATACCTGTGCTGATTATGACGGCTTTTGTGCTCCAGGGACAGATATCCAAATTTTTACTCTAGGAAAGTATCTAATAAAAGTTTGATGCTATTGATTTGGATTATGCTCATAGTAAAATGCATGTGCTGTTTAGATTTCTGCAGTACTGAACTTGCTTCTTCTGATACCCAGAATGCAGCTTCTCATCTTCATGTAGCGCCGTCTATCGTTCAAGCGTGAATGTGCTTTTATTTCAGTCTGGTGCATATTCACTTAGATCTTGGTGTTAAAGAACAAATTGTTGACTATTTTTGCTACAAGTACCTTATTTTACATTGTTTCAAATTCCTAATGTTTCAATTGATCATTCCTGTGACACATATTTCTTCTTTAACTTCATCTGACTCGGTATATCTTGGTAATGGACCTTTTTCAGAGACTGATGCATTTCTGCAGCAGTTAACATTGTACATATTTATTTTAAATGATATACATTATCACTAAGCTTTTGTTACATTATTTTGGTTTTAAATTACCCTCCACCCTCTTGTAGAAAATCATAGAAATGCAATAATGGATTTTTTTTCTTTGCTGTTGGAACAAACAAGAACACACACAGATATATATATTTGCTATGGTCTCCCATTCATGTTAACCTTTATTTCTGTGAGGTATTTTCATATACTTTACATTATTGAACATTGAGCTTTTAATCACTGTATTGTGTCCTGTCTGGAAGCCTGGCTTATTTACTTGATTGCATGAGCTCTTAAACAGGCAGTATTTTGCAACGTATGGCCAGTAGTACATAATGATTTTATTATCTTGGGCAGCCACTGCTTGAAAGTAGAGATCGACCGATATATCGGTTTACCGATATGTTCCCGATATTTAAGCATTTTACCATTATCGGTTATGAAAAAAATAAAAATTTGTCACACACAATTATACAGAGTATAACTAGCAGTGAAATGTGTTCTCTGTATTTGACCCATCCAAGTGCACACACACAGTAGTGGACACACACACAGACACACACACACACCTGGAGCATTGGACACACACACACACACATGGAGCAGTGGACACTGTTCACTCAGGAGAAGCTCCAGCACGGCCACCACATGTAACTTTATACAAGATTCACTTGTTTGAAACACGCTAAACTATATTACCATTTTCTATAGAACCATTATTTCACCAATAAACATCTCTATCGAAATTATTTTTTTATTTTCTCCACAAGTGATCTCAGTTTGAGTGTAGTTCTGTGTAAATAGATAAACCTCGCTGTCAGCAGTTATTATAATTTAGAAAAACATTTTAATAATTCTGATAAAACGTGCCAGTTGAGAAATGCAATAAAATACGATGTTTTGTTTGTTATAGCTTATTTCAATATTCCAGAGAATATTATTCAGTGAATTATTCTTCACTCTTTAGTCTATTAAACAGCGTTTAAACCTAAAACTGTAGTTTAAAATGAAGTTGATATGACTTCTGTCCTTTATTTTCTCCATTTGAAAACATTAGACATTATTTTGCTTATTGTTAATATCAATGTTGCTGATGATGCTTTTTATAAATAAAATGTTTTTATTGTTGTAATTTGAAGATAAAATTTTACATGAAAATGTTAATTTTCAACAGTTTTTTGTTGTTGTTAAGATGACTGAAAGGAGGAAAAACCAAAGTGAAGAATGGACTTCACTCAGTTATTTATTTACTTTATAACAGTAAATAAATATCGGTTCTGCATATCGGTTATCAGGTACATAAACATACAAATAATCGGTATCGGTTATGAAAAATCAATATCGGTCGATCACTACTTGAAAGTGCTGGAAAAGTGTTTAAAAACCACTCCTAAAAAACTGTAAAGTGCCCAATTTCAAGTAAAATTGTCAGATTCAGCATTGGCCGTTAATTAATGTTACTGGCGCATCCCTTTTATTTTTATACATACTGTGAAAAGACCAAAATTGAACATTCATTTTTGCATCATTTTCGCTCATCCATCCCTCTAAATGTCATATTATGACTCTTTATTGTGTTTCTCCTCACAAATACAGTATTTCAGGATAGTAAGTATTGTTATACACAGCATCGTTTAGATGTACACTCATGCTATTTTTCAACAGTTCTGCTAGTTTATCGTTTGGAAAGTGTTTTTCTGTAACCTGTATGTCTCATCTCTGCAGTTGCAGCCAAACAGGGAGAATCGGACCCTGAGAGGAAGGAGACGCGGCAGAAAGTGGATGATGACCGGAAACACGAGATCGAGGCGGCTATCGTTCGGATCATGAAGTCCAGGAAGAAGATGCAGCACAATGTTCTAGTAGCAGAGGTGTGGAAACATAGTTGAAATATCCAAAAAAATGTTCATGTTATTTGAGAATAAAGGTCATTGCACACAGAGTCCGAAATGTTCGCACGTTGAAAAATAATTACGACCTCACGTTATGTCGATCAAGTTTACACACTGCCTAAAAAAATTGGGATGGGGTTCGATTTTGGGCGTTTTTCGCATCCGTGGCAAGCCTTTTGAGAGGTGTTTTGACTGTTCAGAGCCACCATTCAAGCGAACGCCAAAATCCAGAATGGCGATTGTTAAATTCATCCACTTCGTCTCGCAGCACAAAGCACTGTATAGAGATCCTTGCACACTGAGTTCACAGAAATTAGTGGTCTTTTTTTTTTATATGTGGCTCTAGTATCGCTAGCAAAGCATCAAACTGAGCCACGGACATCCTGAAATAAACTTTGAATCGCTCGTGATAATCCAGCTGATCCTTAATAAGGAGGAAGTCTCCGTCCTCTCTATATTTTAGGATCGGATGGACTCTATATTTCCTTTCTTTTTTTTTTATAAGCAAGAGGACTACAAAATCATCCTCAATGCTTGAAGACTCGATTTAGTAGGATACTGTTTTGCTAATTTATTCGCAACAGATTAATTAATACGCATCGGACTCAGTGTGCAAGATTTTTTTGTGCGTGACGAATTTTGTGCGCGAAACTTTCGGACCCCGTGTGCAGAGACCTTAACAGTGTGATGTGATTTTTTTTTCCTGTTTGAACAATTGTTCATAGAGCTTCAGTTTGATCCCGTGTGTTTTTGTCTTTAGGTAACCCAGCAGCTGAAGGTACGATTCCTTCCCAGTCCTGTGGTCATTAAAAAGCGTATTGAAGGACTTATCGAGAGAGAATACTTGGCAAGAACACCAGAAGATCGCAAAGTGTACACATACGTAGCATGAACAAGGAGCGCAATTAAATCTGGCATGAGAGTACGAGTGAGCGAACGAGCATTGTTTTTGGACTTTGTTACACACCTCACATGGGATGTTATTTTATTTTATGCCCTTTTTGCCTTTGTTGTCATTCGTAGTGGGAAGAAACCTCTCCTCTTCTAATGAACTTGTTTTAAATTGTTCTTTTTGATTCCCATGATGCTTTCCACTGGATTAGATTCAACACTTTTACAGAAGGTCTCTATGAGAGAAGTGATTTTTGTGTGCGTCTTCACAATCCTACAACCGAATTAATACAGTAAGCCACACAGTTCCCCAGCATTGGATATCATTACGACCATTCATATCATGAAATACCTTCTGAATTATTTTCTTATAGCTGTGTAAGTGTGTTTGCGTCTGTGGCACCTAATTTGGATGTACAGGTTCTTGCCATCAGTGCTTTACCTGTAAGATTGTCAAATGTGTATCTGAGTGACAAAGGGGTGTAGCGTTTGGTTCAAAGCATGCTTTTACTGAAGACTGATTGAGCAACACTTACACAGCATATAAAATGGTGGTTTGACTGTCTTTTTTCCCTTGCCGATTTTTTTGTTTTTGTTTTCATGTCTAACATGGCCAATTGTAAAAGATGACTTAAGTGTTTTATTTTGATGGGTCATCTGAAAGCAGTTTAAACAGGGATGGGGTGCAGTTTGTGTTTTCAGCATTATTATATTTCAATGTGTATAAATTGTAAAATAATTGTTATTGTACTCAATGCTGAAGTGAACTGTACAGGGCCTTGTTTTCATCATTAAATGTAGAAAAATACAGAAAAAAAACAATAAAAGGATTGGCCGTTTTGGGTCAGACTTATTGTCTTGTTCTGATTTCCCCAATGGAGGATCCTGGTAGGTAGGAGATCAAATCTCAAGCAGTGTGAAATTATACTTATTTGACCTTTAACAATGAGCAATGTACAAACAGAGCACATCAGATATGGTAAATGAGAGCTCAAATGTGCATGCTTGACAAGAGCCGATAAGGTTTGTTCCCTTTCAAATGGGACCTTGCACTGTGACCTCTAGAGGACACTATGGGGAATGCCTCCTGCATGACTGGTGACTAAATATGACAATGAACTTGATGTTGGTGGGCGACAGCCTTCCTACTAGTGCAGCTGTGAGTATAAAGGGGCACTTGTAGAACACATCATTCTCTTCTATGTCTTCAGAAACTGTGGCGTGTCTAGGCAAGAAGCTATCGATAGCACTAGTGCTAAGTATTTCAGGAAGTGTTAATCCGTGCATGGGCGAGAAGAATGCATGCTCAGTCCTCAAGGGGGCTGAATGCATGCATTGCTATTGTTTTTCTCTTAAAGAAGCTCCCTTCTTGTTGGTCCCCTTTGTCGAGAGCATTTGGACAGCCATCCTCAGCTTGTGGATCAGGACCTGCAGCAACTGACAAGTCATGGTGGAGTTCACTGAGGAGTTTGAGAAAGGAGAAATTGATCTTTCTCATTATTCGGTGGGTGATGACATGTGATTGCACATGTTTGTTACTTAATCAACATTTGTTGTCTAGGAGGACAAAGTAGGTATTCCTGACTTGTATATCCTCTGACACAAGTTGTATGGCAGCTAGCGGGTTTTAAATTCTAATTTACGCATTTCAGCTACGTTTAAGTTGGTCTGCTACAAGAAACGGTCTATGTGGACAGATGCTGGCTGTTGAGGACGAAGTTATTGGCGAGTCTTCACAGACTGCCTGCCCCGTGTACGTGAAGTAACTTCAGTAGAGCAGCAAATGAAAGCGGCTCTTATTTGTGGCCAGTAATGTGTACACCAACGGCTGCTTCATTGTATCTGTTTTTCTGTGTTTGTTGTGCTCCTGCCGAGTTTAGCACTTTCGGAAAAATCGAAAAAAAAGACAACCGGCGGTTGCCTCGCGCAATCAACCGGCCGGTTCCGATCTTTGGCCGGTCACCGGTGCACCTGAAGAAGCTAATCAATGTCTTCAAGATCACTAGAAAGTTACAGCAGGTGTGTTTGATTAGGGTTGGACTTTGCAGGACACTGGCCCTCCAGGACCGAAGTTGCCTATCCCTGCTTTAGAGAGTCATCCAGCTAATCAAGGTCTTCAGGATCACTAGAAACTTCCAAGCAGGTGTGATTTGGAGCTAAACTCTGCAGAGCTGTGGCCCTCCATGAACTGAGTTTGAGACCAGTGTGCTAAGGCTTCCACTCCTTGGAGCTCCACGTGGGTAGCACTTCTGGGTTGTTAGGCTTTCTGTGATCCTTCTTGGGAAGCTGTCCTGAGTATCAGACATAACTAGTCCTTCTCTAACTTTAGAGTCGTTTATCTGAGGCCTCCATTCTCACAGCTCCGGTCAGTGACGATGCCCCCTTAAAGGTGTTCTCTGGAACACCAAACCCTTTAGCTGTGTCCGTGCGGCAAACTTTTTTTTTTTCTTCTTCTTAGGCTTTGGCTTTAGAGAATAAAGTCACAACAGCTACAGGTGCGTACCCGAAGGACTGGGACTCCTTTAGAGACTTTGACTTTATTGTCAGCCGATACGGCACTCATCACTTCAGCATGGTGGAGAGGTTATGTGTTCCCTATAGCAGGGGTCACCAAACTTGGTCCTGGAGGGCTGTTGTCCTGCAGAATTTAGCTCCAACTTTTGAATCGGGTTTTATAAATGAGGGAGACATACAAAATATGCAGTGGATGGGGTCCCCAGGACTAGTTTGGGAAGCACTGCTGTAGAGCAGGGCTGCATAGTTTAGTTCAGGGGTGTCAGACTCAGTTCCTGGAGGGCCACAGCCCTGCACAGTTTAGATTCAACCCTATAAACACACCTGGTCCAGCTAATCAACTCATTTAGGCTTATTTGAAAGCTACACGGTATGCGTGTTGGGGCAGGGTTGGAATTCAATTCTGCAGGGCTGCGGACCTCCAGAAACAGAGTTTGATACCCCTGGTTTAGTTCCAACACACAAACTAAGTAGTTTTCAAATAAGCCTGAAGAACATGATTAGCTGGATCAGGTGTTTAATTGGGGTTGAAGCTAAACCGTGGCTCTCCAGGAACTGAGATTGACACCCCTGCTCTAGATGATACAGTGTGAGTTCCCATTCAAGAGAGAACATCTCAAGTTATTCGTGTAACCGTGGTTCCCTTAGAAGAGGAACGAGACGCTGTGTCTGCTTGCCATGCTTCAGGTATTCCTGTGCACGTCTCCTTCAGACATGAAGTGGATGACGTGTTCTAAAGGTGCCCTTTTATACTCACGGTCGCACTAGTAGTGACATCAAAGTATGTCACTGGCCAATGTCAAGTTCACTTTCATAGACATGCCATAGGCATTCCCCATAGTGCCCACTAGAGGATGCAGTGTCTTGTTCCCCTTCTCAGGGAACCATGCTTAAATACATTCTTACAGTGTAGCACAAGCACATTTAAGCTTCCACAAGCACCAGTGATGTTTTGTTCTCTTGCATCAAGCACTGATCCATAGTAGCCTGCTTCCGCCACAGAATAAATAACTATGGAATAAATATACTTTTTTTTACAAAACTCAAGAAAAATCCAAATTGTAAGATATAAACTCAAAATTGTGAGGAGAAAAAGTTGTAATTAGTTTTTTTTTGTGGTCAACAAAAAAGCATAATTTATTTTTTGTTCACCACTGAATTAAAAATATATGTAATTGTGACATTTTTCCTCATAATTTTGAGTTTATATCTTAGAACTTGGATTTTTTTTCATAGAATGGGTTTAGCAAAATATAAACTCAAAATTAAGGGGCCTCCCTTAAGTTTTCTGAGCTTATATCTTTATAATTATGCTTTTTTTTGCCTCATAATTCTGAGTTTATGCCTTGCTGTTTATAGTCTGAAAAAGCTCAAATGAAAATTCTGTGGTGCAAACTGTTTTTTTAATTGATCAGTTTGCATATGAGAATAAAAGGTCAAATTAAGTTTGTTCATTATATAAACCATATAATCGTGTTAAGAAGAGTTTGATTAAATTGCTTGCTTCCTATGCAGTACTTTAACAGAGTCTTTATGAATTTAGGAGAACAATTATGAGAAAATAAAGTATTTTGGGCATGGGGATGAGTAAATTATTTGAGTTTTATTTGTCACATAAAATATCTCAAACTCTAAAAGTGTGAAAAACTACCTATGCATTTCTATCAGCTCATGAAGAACAAGAATAGATTATTCAAAAATTGGCCAAAACACCGCCTTATCTTGACTGTTCAGTTATTTCTGTCAGGATACGTCTTAATGACAGTTACAGAGACATTGTTGCCACAGGGACTCTTCCCTATTCCAGCCTGACAACCCCTTTTGACCTTTTAAATATTTGTACATACAGTGGGTACGGAAAGTATTCAGACCCCCTTAAATTTTTCACTCTTTGTTATATTGCAGCCATTTGCTAAAATAATTTAAGTTCATTTTTTTTCCTCATTAATGTACACACAGCACCCCATATTGACAGAAAAACACAGAATTGTTGAAATTTTTGCAGATTTATTAAAAAAGAAAAACTGAAATATCACATGGTCCTAAGTATTCAGACCCTTTGCTCAGTATTTAGTAGAAGCACCCTTTTGATTTAATACAGCCATGAGTCTTTTTGGGAAAGATGCAACAAGTTTTTCACACCTGGATTTGGGGATCCTCTGCCATTCCTCCTTGCAGATCCTCTCCAGTTCTGTCAGGTTGGATGGTAAACGTTGGTGGACAGCTATTTTTAGGTCTCTCCAGAGATGCTCAATTGGGTTTAAGTCAGGGCTCTGGCTGGGCCATTCAAGAACAGTCACAGAGTTGTTGTGAAGCCACTCCTTCGTTATTTTAGCTGTGTGCTTAGGGTCATTGTCTTGTTGGAAGGTAAACCTTCGGCCCAGTCTGAGGTCCTGAGCACTCTGGAGAAGGTTTTCGTCCAGGATATCCCTGTACTTGGCCGCATTCATCTTTCCCTCGATTGCAACCAGTCGTCCTGTCCCTGCAGCTGAAAAACACCCCCACAGCATGATGCTGCCACCACCATGCTTCACTGTTGGGACTGTATTGGACAGGTGATGAGCAGTGCCTGGTTTTCTCCACACATACCGCTTAGAATTAAGGCCAAAAGTTCTATCTTGGTCTCATCAGACCAGAGAATCTTATTTGGCACCATCTTGGAGTCCTTCAGGTGTTTTTTAGCAAACTCCATGCAGGCTTTCATGTGTCTTGCACTGAGGAGAGGCTTCCGTCGGGCCACTCTGCCATAAAGCCCGACTGGTGGAGGGCTGCAGTGATGGTTGACTTTCTCCCATCTCCCGAATGTATCTCTGGAGCTCAGCCACATTGATCTTTGGGTTCTTCTTTACCTCTCTCACCAAGGCTCTTCTCCCCCGATAGCTCAGTTTGGCCGGACGGCCAGCTCTAGGAAGGGTTCTGGTCGTCCCAAACGTCTTCCATTTAAGGATTATGGAGGCCACTGTGCTCTTAGGAACCTTAAGTGCCTATCAGAATTTTTTTTGTAACCTTGGCCAGATCTGTGCCTTGCCACAATTCTGTCTCTGAGCTCTTCAGGCAGTTCCTTTGACCTCATGATTCTCACCGGCAGCCATATCACCCTGCAGCCCAAGACCGGTTGCCCACTGAAGCTAAGCAGGGTTGAGCCTGGTCAGTACCTGGATGGGAGACCTCCTGAGGAAAAACTAGGTAGCTGCTGGAAGAGGTGTTAGTGAGACCAGCAGGGGGTGCTCACCCTGTGGTCTGCGTGGGTCCTAACACCCCAGTATAGTGAAGGGGACACTATACTGGAAAAAGCACCGTCCTTCGGATGAGACGTTAAAACCGAGGTCCTGACTCTCTGTGGTCATTAAAAATCCCAGGATGTCTTTCGAAAAAGAGTAGGGGTGTGACCCCGGCATCCTGGCCAAACTAGCCCATTGGCATCCGACCATCATGGCCTCCTAATCATCCCCATACACTGATTGGCTTCATCACTCTGTCTCCTCTCCACCAGTAAGCTGGTGTGTGGTGGGCGTTCTGGCGCACTATGGCTGCCGTCGCATCATCCAGATTGCACATTGGTGGTGGATGAGGAGATTCCCCCCTTACTATGTAAAGCGCTTTGAGTGTCTAGTAAAGCGCTATATAAATGTAACTAATTATTATTATTATTATTATTATTTGCTCTGACATGCACTGTGAGCTGTAAGGTCTTATATAGACAGGTGTGTGGCTTTCCTAATCAAGTCCAATCAGTATAATCAAACACAGCTGGACTCAAATGAAGGTGTAGAACCATCTCAAGGATGATCAGAAGAAATGGACAGCACCTGAGTTAAATATATGAGTGTCACAGCAAAGGGTCTGAATACTTAGGACCATGTGATATTTCAGTTTTTCTTTTTTAATACATCTGCAAAAATGTCAACAATTCTGTGTTTTTCTGTCAATATGGGGTGCTGTGTGTACATTAATGAGGAAAAAAAATGTACTTAAATGATTTTAGCAAATGGCTGCAATATAACAAAGAGTGAAAAATTTAAGGGGGTCTGAATAATTTCCGTACCCACTGTATATATATAAATGATTTTCCAAATACTAAATGGTAAGCAGAATTATTATTATTATTATTACTGTATTGGATAAGTATTTGCTCCAAAGATCAAAGCTGGGAAAACTGTGCTATCAGATGGAAAACATTAGCAATTTTAAACATTTTGAAAATATTAAACATGTTAAAGCCTTGCTGACAGAATGAAAGCCTCTTAAGAATAGCATGGTTTTACTCTTAAATGGCACAGATTTTAAATATTGCAATAATGTGTAATGAGTTTCAAAGCAACACTTTTGTCTGTACATTCCTGAGTGTGTGTTTTGTACCTAGAGTACAAATACATTTATGGAAGAAATTAGGTTGAAATATTAAAATGTTTAATGTTTTAATGACAAGAAAGAAAGACAAAAATGTCCCACTGCACAAGGCTTACATTTTCTAGATGCAATTATGTAGTGTAGCGTGGAGATTTGTCCTTTCAAAAATGACAGTAAAACAGGCCTGTGCTTTGTTTTGATACAGAATTCGTTTTTATGACTGATTTAATTAAACATTTATAGTAGGATGCAATACACATTCCTCGGTTTTTGGTACAATTACGATGTCCATTGTCCAGGACTGCACAGTACTTGAGAAGATGCTTGTTTAAAATGACAGCCATCTGCTGGGGTCCAGGCCCCTGCTTCTCATTGTGCTCCTCAGAGAGAGAGGAAAAGCCCTTCCCCCGACTCCTCATTTCTGAGCTCTTCTCCAAACACACACGACTCTATCCGAAACAGCTTCTCCGTCGATATCCCAGGGTTTGGTTTGAGTCATCATCATGAATTATAAAGGCTGAAGTGACGTCAGCGTGAACCTGACTCCTGGAAGGCATGTTTGAGGCGGGCTTTGCGCTCATGTAAAGGCAGCTATGCTCCGAGGACCGCGGCGCTTCACGAGCAGCAGGGCGGAGGATGAGACGGCGGACTCGGGCGCGGAGACCGCGGGGTGAAAGCTAAACATCCGCTCGCTTTTGTTTGCGTTTCTAAGCGAAGCAGCACAGTAACCGAGCACAAGGCTGTGTGACGTCAGCAACACACGATACACTGTAACATTACAAACCACTTCTGATCTTCAAACACACGCCAATGCATGCGGATCATTCATGAAGGTACATCATCTGAATCAGGCAACTGTTTATTATTCATTTGTATGCATGCAACCGACCGAGTGTTGAATTAAACTTAGTTTTAACTCGGTTTGGCTGTTTAGGGACATTGGTGAAAATTCAACTAGTTTCATGATGTTTGGTTACAATAGCACTTTAGTTTATAGAATATGTATTCCTTATGATAATAAATATATAGATGTTTGTATACCAAAAATCTTGTCAGGCAGACAAGGATCATTAGATGACATTAAAATACTTTATTTAAGGATCAGCCTCCAAAACAAATTATTATTTATCTTTGCCAACATCCTTCAAATCACTAGGTTTTACCCATGTATCAGCAAGAAGCATTTTGTTTTCAATCATTTCAAATACAGTGATATTTAGGAGGATCACTTATTATTTATTTATTTTACCAGGTCATGATAAGTGTTGTTTCATTTTTACATATATGTTTTTCTGAATGATGGAACATTTTGACTTTTTTTCACAGTTGTTTGAAACATTAAAGTATACACTTTACTTACATTTATTATGCTTTTTGTGTATATATAGTCAATATTGTGAATTTAATTTGATGTGGATATGTCTTTGACACACACACACACAATACCAAATTAAAGTAATAGTGCCTCCTGATTTTTTTTTACCCATGAATGTACTTTTTGAACGAATAGTAGGCGTATATTGTACAAAAAATTTAATAAAAAACATCATAGTTAAATTTGTATTAATATTAAAGACATTCTGGAAATTAAGTTAGAGATGTCCATCCAACATATTCTTAAATATATATATACTCTAAAAAAATAATGAATCACTGATTCTATAGAAACACCACAAATTCTCAAGAGTTTTCATTTGAAATCCAATACCTCTCACTGAATTATTTATAAAGAACGTATGTGTTATTTGCTGATAGATGGATATCATGTGAACAGTATTAGGCCCATTATAACACGCATGTGTTTTTTCTTTAGATCTGACTGCAGTAAAATGTCCTGCAGTAGCAGTAAGTCCATTTTCATTATGTCATTTGCTATCACATCAACAGCCAGGCTTGTGATTCGATTTTTTGATGGTCATTTCCTCTGCCCTTTGTCCAGCGGACCTCTCATCCGTCCCGGGTCAGGAGCTTCTGCTCACCGTGCACCTGCTCACCGACCCCGGCGCGTCTCTGCTCCTGCAGCACACTCTGGACCGCCTGCTCAAGCAGGTCCGTCCCGGCCTGCGCCTCTTCCACGTGTCCGAGCGGGCCTGTCCCGTTCATGCCCAGCACCCCGCGGCCGGACACCCCTCACACGCCGTCACCATATTCTTACATGAGTCTTACGGAGAGGAGCGTATTCTCCGAGTGCTGGACTTCCTGCAGTGTCCGCCGTGGCAGTATCACCATACGGAGAGCTGTGGTTCTGGTGAGTCCGGCATTAATGATCCATCCAGCGCCCTACTGAGGCCTTATCTCCTGCCCAGCCGGGACTTCTACAGCCTGGACGCAGGGATGCCGGTGTGGGGCGTCCGGCCGGTGCACTACGGAGGGGAGGTGGTGCGGGTGACTTTGCACAGCACCTATGATAACTTTGAGGACACCGTGCGTTTATATGAGACGGTGCTGCAGAGGAGGGTTGAGGAGCAGAAGACGGGCTTCTGTTGGTTCACGCTGCTCACAGAAGCCGGGTTCAGTCTGCAGCTGGCCATCAAGCAGCTGGCGCCCGGGGTGCGTGTGGAGCCGTGTTACTCCGCTGTGCTGCAGTTCAGAGTGGGAGAGATCGGACAGCTCGTGCCCTTACTGCCCAACACCTGCTCGCCCATCAGTGCCAGCCGATGGCACACCGAAGACCTGGACGGAAACAAGATCCTCTTCCAAGTAGGTCACCGGAAACGTGCTCTGGTTTCTTTCAGTGTGCCGTCATAGTGTTACTGCAGGTCTTAGAAATCTTAATTGGAGCAGAACATCTTACATTAATAAAAGTTGCATGAACTGCAAAAAAAAGGATATCTTAGTATTTCTGTCTTGTTTTCCAATATAAATACTGTATCTAAACATATTGTTATCAACATACATTTACTTGAGATGCAAAATGAAGAGATGAGTGAGAAATTGATCAAAAGTGTGAGCATATATCTGCCAAAGGGATCAGAAAAATGACATTTTCAAAAGGAAAACTACTTTATTTTTTTGACCCCACTCACAGACATTTGTTCTTGTTTAAATCATAAACACATTTTGATCAGTTTCTTTATGTCCCCTTCCAGTAATCACTTAGATTTTCTTTTGGTCTTTAGAAGTCTTACTTTACCTTCACAAAACCAGCAGAAACCCTGGATATGCTGGGATAATATCCTCAGAATATGACTGTGTTATTACACATTTGAACCATATGGTTTGTCTATGAAATATAAATAGGCTGCGTTTCATATGTTTAAAGCCATTTTCCATGAATTTAGTCTCAGATTGTCCAATTTTACAGCAAAGTCTGTTTTCCTTGTGGTTTGAGCATTTACATATTAGATAAGTTGACACACTGTTATAGCGCTTTACACAGCACAGCTTCACAGAAACAAACAGGGAAATATTACGAAAGGAGTATGATTTCAGCAGTAAAGCAGCTCTACAGAAGACAGTGGTGCCGTTTATATTCAGCTCAGTTCAGTGACGGTGTCAGTGTTGGGATATTCTTTCTTCTCTCAAACACAAAATACATTTAGCCCATATTAAAGAATGCTGGTAACCAAACATTTGTTATTTTATGTTGCTGATGCGACAGAGATTGTGTTGTTCAGATAGTGTTACGCCACACAAGTCCATGATGACTGCGACTGCGAGGCTTTATGATCTGATTACCACAGCCTCGATGTCTCTGTGTTAGACCTCCATATGGGAACGAACATGCTTTTGGAGGAGATGACAGCATCTTTTCCACCACATGACTACAGTGCTGGACTCTGAGAACGTGTTTCCCCAGATCCTGCATCTAACAGCGGTTCAGATTCAGCAGACAGTCTTTAATATTCATCAAGAGTTTGAGCAGACCGTCGTTTAGAGTTAGCTCAAACATGAGAGCTAGTGTGAATGTGAACATGTTAGTGTGAATATAGGCATTATTTAGAACAATGCTGGAGGCCGTATTGTGTGATTATCTCTTTTAAACATTAGATTTTTAAAGTAAAGAGAAGCATACATTTTATGGAAGCCCATTTCCACGTCATTAAAATTATGACTTTTCTTTTTTCCTGCAATTGTGAGTTTACATCTTAAAATTTAGATTTTTCTTCTACAGAATTGCAATTAAAAAAAATCAGAATTGTGAGAGTCACAATTGCCTATTTTTTTTATTTATTTATATATACAAAGCAAGCTTCCAAATAAATCAAAGAAAACCTGAAACTGAAAAAAAATAAGTAATTTTACTGAAAATGACTGATCATCACTGAATACAAGGTGGTCTTGATGGGGACGTGTTGCTTTAACATCTGTGTTTTTGTGCTTTTTATCACAAATTTTGATATAATTTTCTGAAATGTATCTGCTACAAATTCAGATTGCAATAATGCAATAACAACATGGTAACATTCACCACTTATTAATGCTAAGTTGCTTATCAGATTCAATATAGTTTTAAGTTGAAAATCTTTTATAAAATATTGATTCATTGGGTCCAAATGGCATTATGATGCAGATTTGAATGCATTCTGAGGGTTAAACTGCAGTTTGCTAAATGACTGTTGAACTGATAACGCATGGTTTCTCCGCAGGTTAAAGCTCCAGCACAAGCCCAAGGCTTCCTGAGGTCTGCGTTTCCTCTGAGCTGTCCCAGGATGCTGCTGAGGAGCTGTGGGGCTGCCAGGCCCCCTTCCACCGCTACCTGCAGGAGGACGTCCCATCTGAAGGAGCAGACCAGAGGACCGCTGTCCCCGCGGCATGAAGTCAGGCAGAGAGAGCGCTGGGTCAGACGGCACCTGCAGCTCTCCTCCGGGAAGCTCCTGTTACTCGTCCCAGCGCAGCAGCCCCGCAGGCCAGTCAGTCAACTGGTACGAGCCCGCGATAACCTCCGAAACCTCCCTGTCCCGCCTCCGGCTGGAAGAGGAGGAGCCGGAGACCGATGTGGACACGGGTTGTGCTGTGAAGCCGCAGGCAGCTTTAGGAGCGTCTGCTCTGCTGACTCTGTCTAGAGACCTGAAACACGGCCTGGATGAGAGCATGAAGAGTGTCCAAGCAGAGACACAAGTCGAAGAGTTCTTCATCTGACTGGTCACACTTATTCCAGCAGGCAGCACACATTCACATGAATGCATTTGGCAAAGCCGCTTACAGTGCATTCACATTGAATCAATTCAAGGATTCCCTGGGAATCAAACAGCAATACTGTCGCTTTCATGATCGTCCACTCACATCATTAATTACGTAGTCTTAATAAATTATCAATTAATATAATTCCCTAATTGTATTTTATCTTTTGCATATGATAGAAAATTAAAGAGCCTCCATTTTGAGACAGCTTTTTAAGTATAAATTCTATGATCAATGTAACTAATTCAGTGAAAGGAGCATTTTGTCACAATTTTCAGAAGTATGTTTGATCTTCTACAGCTTTAAATGATTAGTTTGTCCAAAAATGAAAATTTGCTTTCAATTTACTCACTCTCAGGCCATCCGATACGTAGATGAGTTTGTGTCTTCATCAGATCTGGAGAAATGTGTCTCCGCAATGGATGCTCTGCTGTGAATGGGTGCCGTCAGAATGAGAGTCCATCCATCAAGACATTTAAACGTTTGCTAAAATATGGGTCCAAAATCCACAATAACTCTTCCTTCAGTGAAAAAGTGTTCTGGTCTGAATCAGGAGAGATATCTGCACATGTCACAAGCTGAAACAGTCCAGAACAGCTCTAAACAAATACATTGGGAGTTTGATGTGAGACATCAGCAGATGCACTTTTTCTCTGGAGAAAGCGTTATTATGCATTATGGACTCCTATTTAGTTAAAAACATCTTGATGGATTTTGTTCCTATAAAGAATTGTATTTAATTTTGTCATTACATGCTTTTACTTTGTTTATTTGTTCAAATCTTTCACTATTTACTCAAATGTTTTTTTTTTCAGTGTTTGAATCTGAACTTCTGGACCTCCTTCCATAAAGTATCATTATCGTTTCTATAAAACAAACTGTGTATTTGTGATTTAAAACATAGCCTAAACACAACTAAAAGACTAGTCATCTAAAACATTTCTGTCAACATACAATTTATTACAGTAGAGATTAGTAGTGTGAAACAATGATTGGTCTTTTGATCGAGTGCAAGTGAATGAGTCCGGCTCAGATAATTCACTGTGCAAGCTTATCTATAGAAAAGTGCTTGAAAATGTATTAGCTAATACAAATGAGCGTTTTGTGAATAGTCTTTTAGTGGCATTGGGATTGTCTGATGATGCAGTGTTTGGATGATGACAGTTTAATCACAACACATTGAGAAATTAATGTTCTGTTCAAACTGTTTAAAGTATATCTCCTGCACACCTGCAGAAATAGCAGAAGTAATGTATTCTGAACACACATTCTCTTACAGTGTAGCATGAGCCAAATTATTAATATGTTATACATTACATTGTAAACAGGCACTGTGCAAAGGTAAATGAGTGTAATGAAACTAGTAAACCCTAATTAGGCAGATTTATATGTTATTCCAGACACAACCAGTGGGGAACTGATGTAGAAGAGACATCAAATAGACATCAAAATTTGACCTAAAAAAACAGATCAAATATGCAAATCACACTGACGTCAAAAATTTGACATGACGTTGATTTGATGTAAACTGAACATCAAACATATTTCAGTGTGGGATTAACTTCCTATTGTCACCCAATTATCACCAAAAGAAATTCCCGTCCAAACTAAATAAAAATTATATTACAGCATCTTGATCAATCTTGACTAATATTTGATGTCAAATTGATATCAAGGCGCCCACTGAGAAAGCACTGTATTTGTCTCAGAACTGTTTATTGTTTTTCCACTAAATTATTAGTACTAAAACTTTAATCTCAGCAGTATTTATGAGACCGTCTCAGTATTTTGACATTTGACAATGTATTTTTATGAAATGTATTAAATACATAGTACTTTGTATTTACAGTTATTACTTGTAAAATAATGTTATATAGGTTAGTAATAAATTAATTTAATAATTATGTAGTCCTATGAAGAAAGATGTTTGAAATAAATGAGAGGAGTGTCAATTTGGAGGATTTCTGTAAGGCAGCCCTCATTCTTTTTGTGGCCTTCGTTTAGTTTACTTTAAAAAAGCAGAAAGTGAATCGGCATTGAGCCCATTCAGTATGTATTGTAGTTCTCTTTCTGTCAGTCACGTCGATGTTGTGTCGAAGTTCCCACACTAGGGGTCGCTCTTGGGAGCCCAGACACCTCTGACATCATTGAGAAAAGACCATTGAAATTGTTGAGCAAAATTTGCATAACTGGCCACACCCGGAAATGAGTATAAATAGGCCAGCCTGGCAGTTGCTTACTCATTCTGTATTTTGGAGCCGAATGCAGCATCTCACTGTGAGAAGCGGCACGCATTCACCTCTCGATCTCCTCATTGTTGAATCTAAGGCACAGACAGCGGTCTCTCCCTTCCCACACACAGCTAAGTGTTGTGTGAGTACCCCTGAATTCTTCAATGGCAATATTTGAGAACAAATTTCCTCCTAAAAGAGCTTCATGGGTGGAATTGTGTGTTTAACTCATGCTTTTTTGCAAAAAAAATTCTGGTTGCGGTTTCATGTCTTTCCATATGACTGGCATGATCTCTGCATTCAGTGTTTGGCCCGTGCTCATGCTGAAGCAGCGCTCATGGACAGTTCATGTCCCACTTGCTCGGGTTTGTCGCCAAAAGACCCAGTGTAACCCCAGCTATTTCCCGTTACACCGTGTCCTAACTACACGCGACGCCGCGGCACGCAATAAAAGGTATCTTTTCCATGTTAATCAGAGTTTCTGTCCTGACTAGCCATTGTTCTGTTGGAACAACAACATACAAACTAATGACAGTGATACTCTCAAGTACTGATTATGTGCTTTATTCAAACTTAAACGTGTCTAATATGAATTTGAATATCATTCCGCATGACCGTTATAGCCATACTGAAAGCAAAAACAGATAGTTTACCTCAGATCTTGTAAATAAGATGTATGTTAAAACTGCGAACTCCGTGCAAACCAACAAGCATATTCCATGACAAAGATGGTCTCAGTCACCCAGTATGTACTTTTAATAATGTTAAAAAGGTTTAATATTTATGAATTAGATTATAAACATACTAATTTCGTTGCGAGAGCAGTGCGCTTCCATGGAGGGCCCGCCCACACACTCTTCTGATTGGCTGTGATATTTGATTGATTCTGTCGCATCGCGCTGTCGCGTGTAGTGTGGACAGCCAAACTGCATTTCGCTGAAATCCTGTCACATCGCATGTAGTTAGGACACGGTGTTATGGTCCTTCTATTTCGGGGAATGAGTCCACAGCGGTATGCGCCAGGGAAGAGCCTGGTGAGGTGAGGTGAGAATGGTTCTGCCAGGTGATTCCCCGCAGGCTTCTCGTTTCTCCCTCACTTTGTGTCCTCCGGTTGAGTTTCCGGATGAGTTTGAGAGATTGTCTCAGGGCAAGTTCAATTTCAGCTTTGCTCCAGCTGTCTGCCACTTATCTCCTCATGCTCTGATGCAACAGGTCCCTCTTCAAGCCAGTAATGATGCATGTTGGCGAAGCCCTGTTCCCTCATTTGTCAGTGGCTCATTTGGCAGATCTGGTGGACAAGGCAATCTGCCAATGTGCCTTTTGTCTTGCTAAGCTGCAGTAAACCTGCCCTAGGTACGTTGAACATAGTTCCATTGAGACCATTGATAAGGAGGATTAGTTAAGCTCCCCAGCCCTTACTGCTGCCTTCTCAGAAGCGTTCAGCACGGCTCTGAGATTCAGTTCGCCAGGCGTCCGCTGAAATTCAATGGCATTTGATTTACCTCAGTGCGAGGCAAGAATGCTGCTGTTCTTCAAGTGGAAGTCACAACCTTTCTAGTGAAGGGCACAATAGAACCTGTCCCCCCAGCCAAGATGAAGACAGGGTTTTACAGCCCCTACTTCATTGTTCCCTGAAAGGGTGGGGGGGCTCAGACCGATCTTAGACCTGAGGGTGTTGAACTGGGCCCTTCACAAGTTCCGTTCAAAATGTTGACTCTTAAGAACATGCTGACATATGTCAGAGACTGAGATTGGTTTGTGACAATAGACCTGAAGGATGCATACTTTCGTCCCAATTCGTCTGTACCTTACAGGCCGTTTCTTCAGTTTCCCTTCGAAGGGCAGACATATCAATACAAGGTTATTCTCTTTGGGCTTTCCCTATCTACTCGCGTCTTCACTCAAGTGGTGGAGGCTGCCCTTGTCCCTCTCGGGAAAGTCGACATTCACATTCTCAATTTCCCTCGACTTAATCTAGCTCACTCAGAATAATTGGTTTGTGCACACAGGGACATGGTCCTGGACCACTTAGCTTGACTGGGACTTCAGGTCAGCTGGGAAAAGAGCAAACTCTCCCCCGTGCAGAGTATCCCTTACTCAGTGTAGAACAGCATGTTGCTCACTATAACAGCATGTCTCTCAGAGGATCTTGCTTAATCAGAGCTGAACTGCTTGAGAACACTCAAGCACAAAACAGCAGTCCCTGTCAATTACTTTCAGAGGCTCCTGGGGCATATGGCATCCTCAGCCACGGTCACGATGTTGGGACTGATGCATATGAGACAGCTTCAACACTAGCTTCATACCTGAGTCCCGAGATAGGCATGGTACTAAGGCACATATCGTGTGAGCATCACACCAGAGTGTCGTCGCACTTTCAGCCCCTGGAAGGATATCTAGTTTCTACAGGCAGGAGTGCTCTTAGAACAGGTGTTTCGATGCATCATTACAACAGATGCTTCCAAGACAACCGGAGTACAGCCTCCCGGGTCTGTATGGGCCCCGGCTGCATTGACATATAAACTGCCTGGAATTGTTGGTGGTGCTTCTGGACCTGAGGAGGTTTCAACCTTTGATCCAAAGTAAGCACATGTTGGTCCAGACGGACAACACAGCGACGACTGTGTAAATCAACCACCAGGCTAGTGTTTGCTCCTGTCGCATGGCACAACTCGCCTGCCAACTCAAGTCTCTGCGTGCCACTCACATTGCGGGTGACCTCAATCATGTAGCCGACTCTCTCTCTCTCAAGACTCTCTCTGAGGGGAGTGAATCCCAGACGGTCCAGCTGATTATGAGTCAATGCAGTCAGGCGCAGATAGATCTGTTTACCTCACCAGAATCCACCTATTGTCTGTTGTGGTATTCTCATACTCGGACATCCTGTCTCACAGCTGGCCCAAGGGCCTATAAATATGCTTTACCCCCAGTGAGCCTCATTGCAAAGACCCTGTGCAAAGTCAGGGAGTACAGGGAACAGATCTTGTTTGTGGCACCATATTGGCCCAACAAGACATGGTTCTCAGAGCTTGTGCTGTTGGCATCAGCTTATTCCTGGCGGATTCCCCTGAGGAGGGACCTTCTCTCCCAGGGGAAGACCACAATCTGGCACTCACGCCCAGATCTCTGGAACCTCAATGTCTGGTCCCTGGACACTACTACATTGGCCTATTAATACCAGGATGTCCAGGGCGTGGCAACTTTGCTCACCAATTTAATTTTCTCAATGATGTTAGAGGTGTCTGGGCTCCCAAGAGTGACCCCTAGTGTCAGAACTTTGACACAATGTCTCTGTTCCCTCCATGAGTGTTTTTTTTATTTCACTAGTTGCCAAGGCAGCATTTGACGTTTTCATTTAGTTTATCCTGATGTACTAAAATTATGTACACACACACACACACACACTCAAATAACACTTTTAATGTGCTCAGTGATGCTTCACTAAAATTATTTTAACATCTTTTTAATTAACATAAATCTCTAGATGCATGTTGTATTAAATGAAAAATAAATGGACAATGCTTGTAATAAGTCAACAGTAACATGCTTTATTAAAGTCCAAGTATATATATATTTTTTTTTGTTTATATTCTAAATAAATTAACAAAAATGGTCATATTAATTTTCATAAAAAATATGAATATAGTAAACCTTTCTCTACAATTCTTTGCAAACAAAGGCTTTAATTACATTCCCATTATGTTTTTAACATTCCTTGCATTAGATTCAATTTAGGGAATATTATAGAGCTAAGATGGTGACTGATGCATTTGATTAGGATAATATTTCATATGAGATAGATGTTGGTATATGTAATCAACCCATCACCTTTTTTTACATATATATAATTTGATTTGTCTAGACTAAATATTTGGATTTCTGATCGGTGTCTTTCTGGTAACATTATTGTTTTTTAATAATATTCAGCTACATAAATGTACTTAAAACTGTGAATGTTTGCAAAAATGCAATGTCATGATATTACCTGTTAACCTAGGTGTTGATGCACTCAGCATAAAACATTTCACATAAAACATAATTACATTTATAGACTGCAGTGGAGCAATATTTCGGTTGTGTATTATTGTGAATCTCGTTTGTCTCCCTCTGCTGGTCAGAGTAGCTCATTATCCCGTGATGATGGAGTTGTGTGGCAGCCGATCCACGGCAGTCTGTCTGCCCACTGTCCAGTCGCAGTGATCCGCACCTTTCCAGGATCAAACCTCCAGTACTGCTGCTCTTTGAAGAAATACAGCTTTCCGTCCGGCCGGGTCAAGGCCCCGTTGAGTCCGCGTGGAAGCCCCTTCCAGTCCCGCAGGGCACGAGGATAGTACGGCTCCACGCTGAGAGACTCTGGGTTCAGGACGTAGTATCGGGATCCTCTGAAGAGCACCATGCGTCCCAGCGGCTGGTAGAAGAAGGCACAGTCAGAGTGATTCGGCAAACCCAGATTACTGCTCTTCTTAGGGAATCCAGGGTCCAGATCAGAGCCTGAGTAACGCCAGATCCGCCGTCCTGACAGGACAACACAACATGGAGATGAGTGGAGTACATGCAGCTTAACCCTCTGCTGTTAGGACATTTTCACTGGAAATTACACAAAATTTGACTTTTTTGCTCTGAATTGAGTGGTATAAAAATATATTGTATATAGATATAAACTTTCATTTGTAAGAAAATGGTAGTTGTGAGCTGACTTTTTTCACCTCCAAATTGGATTTACTAGTAATTGCAAGTTTATATCCCACAGATCTGAAAAAAGTCAGAACTGTGTAATACAAACTCGCAACTGCTAGACAAAAGTCTAGTCAACTGGAAATAGCTAAAAGATGGAGGAAACAAAGTGCTAGTCAAGCCTGGACAAAATTTTAAGCTGTTGAGGATAATCTGTAAACTGGATCTATATACAAGTTATCACTTTTTATTTTTAATCCCATGGAGGAAACAAGCTTTCATTGCATCCTGCTTGGATTTTATTTTTTAAATCGTTTTTTCCTTGTCTTATTTTCCTCTCTGTTCTAGCCTGTGTTCTTCCTGACAATGTTTGTACTCAGTATTTTAAGCACTTCTTGTGTTGTTGCCTCCTTAGGATGCAGTGCTTTGTTGTGTCCCTTATCTGTAAGCCACTGGATAAAAGCAGCTATATACAAGTTATCACCAGCGTTATTTACTGGAGAGATGCTCTTAGACATGAGTTCACAAGTAAAACTTGTTCACAACAAAAACATCAATATACGAATGATGAAAATGAGTAAAATAATGCAACTTGTTTACATACCTATTTACTTTTATAAGGCTGGTTGCTGGTCTTATTGTGAACAATTTATCAGTGCATGTTGTATCATAGAAAGTATTTTTCCATGAACTAAATGTAAAACTTATTTTCTCTTTACATTTCTCCCGACATAACTTGTCAAACTTACATTCATACATGTCCACTTTTCACAAATGCACAAACTCAAGTCCAGCGGTTGAATATCCAATTTTGTAACTTGAGAATTAAATAAATTTAAAAGTGACTTTGAATTTAAAACTGAATACAGTTTCATGTTGCATTGGAAAGGGACACTTGGAAAATCCCCAAAAGCAGGATTTTGTAATATACCATAACACCTGCATTACCTGTGTTAGAGTAACTGTCTGAAGTCCAGCCTACCTTTAAAGAAGTAGAGTTTACTGTCAAGTGGAGAGAAGGCAGCTGCTTCAATAGCCAATGACAGCTTTGGCCAGCGCGTCTGAAGAGGGAGAGGAGCGCTCACGCTGCCATTAGACACCGTCCAGAAACGATGGCCCTGGAACACCAGCACAGTCCCATTCTCATCTGCAGAAAAAACACTGCTTTACACAGCTCCAGGAAAACTGATCTCAGTGAGTAACAGAAGATTTGTTCTTACCCATGGTGACAGCATCAAAGAAGCCCTGGCAGTACTGGGGTGTGAGGGAACCTTCTTTAGGGTCCGGAGAAATCTGCCAGTCCCACATTATCCATCTCAGAGCCCTTCCCGCCAACTGCTGCACTGAATCCCCCGCTGGTTTCCCTGCACACATGCATGCCAAAGTATATGACACTGGTGCACAAACATCCACTGATGTGCATTCATACGTGTATGAATGTGGGAGACTGGAAACGCAAACTAAAATTTTGCTGCATTTTAAGGTTTGGTGAACTCTGACCTGTGAACTCGTATCGCATGAAGACGTGTGACCAATAGAAGATCGGAGTGGCCTCTCACTTAAAAGAACTCAAACTTCAAATCTTCAGAATTGGAGTGTTGCAGTAATTACATATTTATATATGTTTTATGTTTTTTTCTTTAAAAAAAGACACCACAGAGTGTTATGTTGTCACAGTTCTGTCTTTGTGTTTTGTTCTGTTGACCTAGTGTCTCAGTCTGTTTTATAATCATTATATTCACACGTGTCCTCATCAATTGCTTAATTAGTTCCTTCTTATTTATAATCCTTGTTTAGTTCAGTTTCTTCTCTAGTTCCTCATCTCTGCAACCATATGTGTGACTTAAAAAAATAAATAAAGGGCCAAAAAAAAAATATTATGCTGTAAGTGGGCCTCAGGGAACATTACTAAATTTAAAAAAGGCAATGCATAAGCCCTTTAAGACTTTCCTTTGAAGAATCCTCTATGTCCCCTTATATTTAATGCACCGAATTCAGCTCGTCTGCAATAAAAATAAAATCTGATGGCAACTCTCTTTTTTTCTCAATTATGAGAATTTTGTTGATATATATATAATTGTTGAATTCTGACTTCTCAGAATTCTGAATTTACATTTCCCAATTCTGTCTTTTTTCCACTATGAAATAAAAAAACGTAAAAATAATTATCTTTTTATTTCACAATTTTGTCTTATTTCTTGCCATTTTTCTCAGAATTGTGGGAGGGGGGAGCAATTCTGAGTTTACAGCTTGCAATTCATTTGAAATTGTACACACAAAGAAAGGTTTCAATTCCTATCTGATTTCTTTCCCTGGAAGGCAGAAAGAAAGATTAGTCTGGCAAACGTACTACGTGCTCTATCAGGCAGTAGTGCTGGAATGCGGCTTCTCTCATGCGCTGGAGATGGATGGTGTGGAGGTTTTCTCTGTCTGGCGTGTGTAAACCTGCCTGACACACACAGGAGAAACAGCTGACAGCTTCAGCGGCCCGGAACTGGAGTTTTTGTCTTACTGTGTCTTTCAGCATCAGTCTGTTTATCTGTGTTTGTAAGGCCCTATATTTCCATGATGCAGAACGGAATCCAGTCATAAAACATGTAATTTACCCCATAATGCAGAATGTCACAGAATTTGCCAAATTTGAATGAATAAATTAAAAGTAGGACAGTACACTTGCATCAAATGGCTAGTGGCTGTGAATAATTAACTTCAAAAGGACTATTTTAATATGAATCCTGCATGTTCTGTCTCTCTGTGTGAATGCATGGTGCAGATGCGCGGATTCAAGCATGACGCTCATAATTTTTTTCACAAAATGACGACTACTGAATTACTATACTGCTGATACAATTATTATTTCAAATTTATTTTTAAAAGAATAGTTCACAGATTTAGTGTTTTAATTTTAACATTAAACCTCTGTTGTACAGCAAATAAATAAAAGGGTTTCTTTAATCTTTATTTGATGAAAAGATAAATTAAATTAATGTTCCCTATCAATCTGTCACATTCGACGTGACGTCAGAGTGACTGACGTAGTGGGATCTCGCTCGAGAGCCCAATCACCTTCGAGTGTTAACAAAACAAGCCAATGACAGTTGGCGTGCATGTTTCGCCACGCGCACCCCGCCCCGCAGCACGGGTATAAAAGGAGAGCATGTGCAAATGCACATCAGCTTTTCACTTCGGAGCCGAGCCTTCTAGGAAAACTGAATCTCCGCGAGAGTCTACGAGACATTGCGCGTCTCTAAGTAAGTGGGAATTATACCGAACGTGGCACTTGCGGGACTCAATACCCCCAACCTCACACCAAATTTTAGGCCTTGTAGATAGACAAGCATATATACAAATCATTAAGTAGGCAGAAATCCGAAATATACCTTAACATATTAGCAGGGGCAGACTTACCCATTAGGCAAATGTAGGCGATTGCCTTGGGCCCCCAAAAGGCAAAGGCCCCTAAAATGATTTTCATATACGAGAGGCGCATTAAGCGTGGACACGCGAACGTTTATTACCACGACAACCGTCTGCGTGTGTTACACCCCCCTCCCGGGTCCATACCACCACAACTCATTCGTGTTCCGAGCGGGTCTCGAACCCGGGATTCCGGTGCGGGAGGCGGGCGCTCTAACAAGGAACGCCAAAGGGCTCACAGACTCTAGCGTTGCCCACACAGTACTGGCTAGAACTCCCGTCCTGGTCTTTTTGAGTGTCCAGGAGAGTGAGGCTTTACTACAGTCGCAGCCCTTACTGGCATACATCCGTTACACGTGTCCGAGTTGAATGTGCTTCTTGTCTATCCTGCTTGTAGCAAATTAAAATATTATGCATCTGAAGCTGACGGCCGCACAAGCGCGAAGTCTCTCTTTCCCAGCGCACACGCACCTCTCTCTCTCTCTCTCTCTCTCTCTCTCTCTCTCTCTCTCTCTCTCTCTCTGCGTCTGCTCTATTCAGCGTGCGCATATACCTCTTTATATTAGCGGCTGAAAAGAGCTGCACTTTCAGTTAAAACACAGATATGTTGCTTCTCTAATTTTACATGAAAGTATAGCCGAAATCACAGCACAGCTATTGTCTTTATCTTATGTGTAGCCTATTTGATTTTATTGGACGACGGCACAATTATAAATCAGGATTTTTCTGCAGATTAACATCTTGGAAGGGAGAGCTTGTTATGTAGTCTTAATGGGTTGCGTTTCAGTCACTATTTTAAATGTATTCCGTTGTTTAACAACAGAAACAGGAAAATATATCAATGAAAACAGTTTTATTGAGAATTTAGCTGCATCAAAATAGGCTACAGTATGTGGCACAGAGAGGCAAACAAATGCAACAATAAATAATAAATGTAGATTTTGCATGTTCAGAAGAAGTAAGCTGCTCTGTCGTGCAAAAATGTAAACAGGCTTGTGTCAGAAATTTGCTCAGAGCAAATAAAGAGAAGTAATAGGAACCTGGTATTTCTATGTTCTTAATTTCATGTATCTAATAGAAATGAACAAGTTATTTGAAAAACATATATTACGTTGGTCTAGTCTTCATGCTCTGTTGACTTTGTTTTCACTAATAATAAACATATATTGCATAAAGCATCTATATTTGTCCATGCCCATTTTGATTAGAGTATTTAAAACTTGAAAAGTATTCAATTAAGGTACATTTAGAACAGATAAAAATGTTCAATTAAGTTGCAATTATTCGCGAGTTAACTCATGACAATCATGCGATTAGTTGCGATTAAATATTTTAATCGATTGACAGCCCTATGTAAAAATTACTCAAATTAAGATTTAGAATGCTGGTACTCATCAGTGACATCTTGTCAATATAGCTGCTATATTTTTCACACTTTTCTCATTCTCCCTAATTCAAGTTTTTATATGAATGTCTTCATTGTGTGAATGTCTTCAATGGCGATTGTCTTCAGAAAAGTTTCGATGCATGTTGTCTTACATGTAAAGTACATTTATGAGCCGAGCGCTGCTTTATTTACAGCCGTTGCCGAGGAAATGGCTATGTTTCTGATGTTCCAAAAGCACCTCCTACTGGCAGAGAATGAATGCATTTCAATAATACGGTCTGCAGTTTTTGTTCAGACCAATGCGAAAAATCCACCCAATAAGTATTCAGTTCAAAAATAACAGTTCAATTGTGATTTTTTTTTTTTTTTTTTTTTTGTTAACTTCTATCTCAAAAGTAAATCAATTGGTCTGCAACATGAAATAATAAAAGTGTCTGCTAAATTAATAAATATAAATGTAAATGAAAGAATCCCATTATAACATGTACATGAAAAATGTAGAAACATTGGACTCAGTGCCATTCTGCAGCAGCAAGCTTCAAGACAAAAAAGGAAACTCAAGGTTGATCTAGGTAAATGTGTGCAAATGTATAGGGCCCCATTCCTATATTTGCCTGGGGCCCCCAATTCACAAAATCTGCCCCTGCATATTAGAGGAAGAATGCACTTCCAGCAGCCATGATAAAAAGCAGTTGGTGTTTAAAGTTTTCTATGCCCAATTTGATTTGATGAAAGTCACGAGACCGATTACTCTCTCTCTATCCAATCACATTGATGGATAAAAATAATTAAAATAAGCATGTAACGACCACAAACGGAGGAAAATAGCGGAGTAAAATTACAGATACATCACTTAAAATGTACTCAAGTAAAAGTAAAAGTACACACATTTTAAACTACTCAAAAAAGTACAATTACTGATAAAAACTACTTAATTACTGTAACGTGAGTATTTGTAATTCGTTACATCACATCCATGATTAGCATGCCTATTATCAACATATTGGCTATTTATTAGTACTTATAAAGTACATATTCTGCATGGTCATATTCTGCATCCCTAATCCTACCCAATACCTAAAATTACCAACTACCTTGCTAACTATTAATAAGCAGCATATTAGGTGTTTATTGAGGGAAAATACATAGTTCGTGGTGTGTTAATAGCGAGAATTGGATCTTAAAAATAAGTGTGACCCTAAAAGCCTTCAATATTACAAATAACAAAAAGCTTTTCAGAAGTTCAGACAAGAAAAGAGATGCTTGTTTACCGTACAGCTGTTGAACAGCAGTGATATCATCCCAGCTGAGCAGCGCATTCGATCTCATCTTCTTATAGTACGGTGACATTAGAGCATGACGGACAGGTGAATGCATTAAACCCAGAGTGTGGCCAATTTCATGGGCCGTCACCAGGAACAGGTTGTGTCCTTTGAGACCGTTCAGGGTCCAGCGTTCAGACAAGTCAAAATGAGCTTCACCGCGGAAAGGGAAAAATGCATGAGCTAGAGCGCCACCTAGAGAACAGAAAGAAAGAAATTAAGAATAAATATTTATGCCATGCAGCTTTCATGTCCCTTTCTGTATCCTAGATGAAAGACTACAAATAACTATGGAAAAAGAGAGTTGGTACATGATTCTATCACACAGGGATGTACTGGGTGGTGGCCTCTGGGGCTCCAGCCCTGAATGTTTATTTAAAAGCCCTGAATCTTTTGGACTTCTTAATAGTGTTATCAAAAATATGCTAAATATTTTAAATGGTTCAATACCACTTTCCTACAGTATCAACAAAGTGATACCAGATAAAATTATATCTGTCTCTTCTCTCTGGCAGCAAGTTCACACACACTTACAGCAGTCCAACAGATACGCCTCTGCTCACTTAGAGCCATTTAGCCTCCTCTCAGCACTCAAACCCTCCTCTCATGCAGAGCCACGCCTCCTCTCATCAGAGACACGCACTCAGAGCCATGCCTCCTCTCAGCCATCAAAGCCACCTCCTCTTATCCACGCACTCAGCCATGCCTCCTCTCAGCCACGCCTCCTCTCATCCACGCCACATTCACACACTCAGAGCCACGCCTCCTCTCCACGCAGAGCCACGCCTCCTCTCATTCACGCACTCAGAGCCACGCCTCCTCTCCTCTCATTCACGCACTCAGAGCCACGCCTCCTCTCATCCGCGCACTCAGAGCCATGCCTCCTCTCATCCACTGCAGAGCCACGCCTCCTCTCATCCACGCAGCCTCCTCTCAGCCACGCCTCCTCCTCTCATGCCTCCTCTCACGCCACTCCACGCAGGCCATGCCTCCTCTCATCGCACTCAGAGCCAGCCTCCTCTCATCTGCGCACTCCACGCCTCCCTCCTCTCATGCCTCCTCTCATCCGAAGGGCGCCTCCTCTCATTCACTCAGAGCCAGCCTCCTCTCATCCAGCACCAGCCATGCCTCCTCCTCTCACGCCTCCTCTCATTCACGCACTCAGAGCCACGCCTCCTCTCATCACGCACTCAGAGCCACGCCTCCTATCATCCACGCAGAGCCACGCCTCCTCTCATCCGCGCACTCAGAGCCACACTTCCTCTCATCCACGCAGAGCCATGCCTCCTCTCATCCACGCACTCAGAGCCACGCCTCCTCTCATCCACGCACTCAGAGCCATGCCTCCTCTCATCCACACAGAGCCACGCCTCCTCTCATCCGCGCACTCAGAGCCACGCTTCCTCTCATCCACGCAGAGCCACGCCTCCTCTCATCCACGCAGAGCCACGCCTCCTCTCATTCACACACTCAGAGCCACGCCTCCTCTCATCTGCGCACTCAGAGCCACGCCTCCTCTCATCCACGCACTCAGAGCCACGCCTCCTCTCATCCACGCACTCAGAGCCACGCCTCCTCTCATCCGCGCACTCAGAGCCACGCCTCCTCTCATCCATGCACTCAGAGCCACGCCTCCCCTCATCCACGTGTCTCATATTTTAGAGCAGTCACTGCAATTTATGAAATAAATAAATTTAATCTGCATGTGTGTGTGTGTGTGTGTGTGAATACAATTCAGATGTAACCTCCTTTGTAATTCTTAACATTTTCATAAGTAACAGTAATTTCATTAAAAAAATTCTCAGTAACTGTAAAAGATTACAGTTTATTTTGTAATTAAATTACGGAATTCCGTTACATTTAACTAGTTACTCCCAACAATGTATATATATTATAAATATATAATAATAACTACAAATTCCTTTAGATAATATAATGTTAGGAATATGTAACAGTCCATAAATTATTTATTTGCCAAATGACTATAATTTTCCTGCAGATCTATGCCCGTTACGGAGGGATTCGTGCAGCTTTGGCGGCTGTGCTCTATAGCTATGAATGGGCATTATTGTTATGTTGTCACTGATTTGTTGGCATATGGGTGATTTAATGTGCAAGGAAACCTGACGTTTAATCGCTCACTCAAGCAGAAAAATGTGCTGTTGCTGCCAGATCTCGATTACCGAAAATCACATTGTAGATTATGCAAAACTCACTTGACTAAATAATAAAAAAATATATATATAATTTCATATTTTCTCAAGCAAAGCAAATTGTGAAAGTCCACTGAAAACATTTCTTCTTCCTTTTTTTTGGCATAGATAGTATGTTGAAAAAAAGTATGTTGAAGATTCAGGTTAAAAGTAAACATTTCTGATATTTTTTATTGTTCCTCATGCTTTCCCTATGCTTGACAAATCTTGTGATGTGTTTGTGTGTATAATGGATATTCCTGGCAATACCTTTAAATCAACACCTGCCAAAGTGTTTCTTATTCAATGTCTCTGGTAAATTAAACAATTATTTAGATTCCAACCTGTCTTACTGTTATCTGCCCAAAATAAAACATTATCCCAGATACATTTGACATAGTTTTGAACATAGTTTTTGAACTATTCTATATTAGTTATATTTGGGATACGGGTACAATAACAGTTTGTTTCAGGCTCATTTCTGCAAAAAAATGTGTCTGACACACCTGACTGGTGCACTACGTTTAGAAAGAACAAGATATACCTTAAAGGGAAAAAAATCTGGTTCCCTTTCATTTCTTTTCTTCAATCTGGTGTTTTTCATTTTCTGCTTTTACCTTTGGATGGCAAATTTGGGTTGGGAGTTGATTTTGTTCTCTTTCTATTTGAATCTTTCTGTTCAATTATTATTACTTTATCTCTATTTCATGCATTTTTTGTACAAATGCTGTCCATAGAATTAGGCTTTGAAGGAGTGGATCGCAGATCTGCAATGACCTTTATAATAACACTAATTATAATATTTCTTGAATAATTATTAATCAAAGTTACATTTATTAATGTTAGAAAATAAGTTGAATATGGCTTTAGTCTGCCTTTGTATTCTCTAAGAAGCTGATCTCATTGTGTGCGCGTAGTTAATCATATTTAATCAGATTCATGGCAGACATTGAAGAACAGATAAGTGTTCTCTGCGTATGTGTGTGAATATATTTGCAGCTAGATGCAGAGAGAGAGCGAGCGCTCTAGGATGAACCCGTCATTTGCCATCACCCTGATGTCCAGGGTAACAGATATACGTCTCTGGAGAGACCTATTGCGTCTGACCTCTGATCACTTGTCACCAAATGAATCACTAGGAGATATGCTTTGAGTTTTACGTCCATGTGTGGAGATTTTCTTAGTTTATCTATGTTTCAACCGACCAGAATCTAGCTGTATTGACGTAATTAGTGACCTCTGTTAGAGTACAACTAATGGTGTCTGGAACATGTACGCAGAGCGGCCTATGAACTCCATTGCGAGTATTGAAACTAACTATTTTCTTCAGTAGATGTTTCTTCAATTAATTGCATCTCTAACTCCTGGTCTTCATTCATCATACCTGGTCCTCGGGTTTTAACTGTACATTCCCCTATAGATTAAAATAACATGGACTATTCCTTTTAAGACCAGAATATTGTAATATTTATTTATTTATTTAAGAAAGAAAGAAAGCATCACCTGGCCCGTCAAATGCATTCCCTGTCCCATCATCGTGTTCTCCTTTAAAGAAGGCCAGCCGGATGTCGGCGGGACCCTGCTGGAGCTCCTGGAAGGTCAGTCCGGACACATTACTCCACAGCTGGAAGGCCATCTTCACTGCCATATGCACTTGACCGGGAGACAGATAACGCGGCCAGTTCATGATACGATACGTCAGGTGACGTTTGTGCCACTTCTCTCCTGTGGAAGTACGGACCAGTATCAAACCAATGTTTAATCGTTACATTTCTTCTTAACATTAGCATTTGTGAGATTTATTCCATCTGGCGTTGAACTGATGCTGTATTTCATTTAGATTTGTATGGTAACAAATTAGTTTAATATATAAGTAAATAATTAAGTTGAAAGTAAAGGCCCCAGAACAATGCTGTTGCTAGTGTGTTTATGATTTAAGTTAATAACTACTGAAATTATTTTATTTAATTACATTTAAAACGTCTTCACAGTCCAGTCCCCTTTTTATAGCACTTTATGCAATACAGATTGTATTCAAGGCAGCTTCACATTATTAAACAGGTCAGTAACATAATCAATGATGCAAACTAATAGCATTAGTTCAGTCACATCACTGAATATTACGGGTCATTTAGATCCCAATTTAGACTTAACACCTAATTTTGTATTACTGTATACATTAATGACATCTTTAAAAATACAAAATTAAAATGATATCCAATGTATTTGACATATTCTGCAAAAATCAACTGAATGCATCCAAAACATCCCAAACTGACAAGAGCTCAGCTCAGTACGTAATTATCTTAACATGAGAGGTTTTGTGAATTCACACATAATTACAGACTTCCAAGACACTAATAACACTGCTGTCAGAGGGTCACGTGTGTGGTTTTTCTCTGTTATAACTAATAAAGCAATAAGCCCCGTGAAGCCGTGCTTTACTCTCAATGTAACAGCTAAGGGGAAATGTTAGGCACAAAGCGGTTATAAATTCACTGTAAAACACGGCTTAATGCGGCTTATTGCTTTTATAAAATAGTTATTCCATATAAAAAGGTTTCACAAAATAAATAAATGATATTAATAAAAACAATATATTTCCGCCAAACAATGTAGTTCCTCAGAAACGGTTGTGATTGCAACAAAGTGTTTGGCGAGCAACACAAACACAGAAACAAAGAAGTTTGTATAGTAATGTACAACAGCGCTGAACACGGCTCAACCAATCAGAATCAAGAACCGGATCTATTCATTTGATCATTCATACACTTTTTAAAGTGTTTTCTTGTTCATTCATTTGTTTTCCTTTGAAATCAGCTTTTGTAAGGCAAAAAATACTGCCCGATAAAGTGTGAGTTTAATGTTTTGTCTTTGTAAGTTAGAATGAATGTGCTCAAAATGTCTGAAATGTTTATTCACAAGACTGACTCAGTGTTGACACAAGTATCAAATGCAATAGAGATAACACAAGTATTGCTTTGTACTGGGACTGAAAGCACATCTTTAACTAATGTGTGAAAGGACTGTCTTCACTAATAAGTCTATACTAGTTAACCCCTGGTGAGAGGAGTTAGCAGACATCAGGTACTGACATGAACACACTCATACTCAGAGCAATGCTGCTGCATTCCTGAAGTATTAGAGCGCTTTCAAAGTGACAGGTCTGAATTTATGATTCACGTACCCCTGCTAATTCACACATGCACATGCACACGCACACACACACGCACACACACACACGCGTGCGCGCACACACACACACGCGCGCGCACGCACACACAGACAGCCTCAAGAGCTTCAAGCACATGTGTGTTCACTGTAATCCGTCTAATACAAATGTCTTCTGTGAAACAGTCCTCAGGGCCACAGGACCTGAATGAAAACACCAAACAGAGTATGGTATGATCAGTGAATGAGTGTTTTGTGAAGATCTGCTCTTGTAGTCTCAGTGTAAACATGAGATGTTTTAGACTGCTAGACATGTATTTTCTCAGTGTGAACAGTAATTATGAGTCCCACTGTATTTATCTGTTATTAGGACCCCACCCAGCAGCCGGAGAAACACCTCACAACTCCTGCATCTGAGAAAACACTGTTTAACAGTTGGACTGGAAATGTCTGCCACTTTTCAATGTATCTTAACAAAACCAACAACAAAAACAGGAACGGCATGCATTCTTTCAGTTTTCAACACTGTTTTGCAATAAATAACTTGCACTAAATCAAATGGAATTAACTTTCTGGTAGTCTTTATGCTGTAAAACAAAAAGCAACTATATATTTTACAGTTTACGAAACCTGTTGAGCCTCAAATACTAAGAAATGCAGATTTCTTGAAACAGTTGTCTGAACAAAGAACACTATATTGCTGAAATGGTTTTGTATATTTGATGTAGAGAACAGTACAATATAATAAAACCTTCATGGCCGTTCATGACACACGTGAGAAGGTGATGATATGATTGTAATACACATAAGCTGGAACAGATGAAATGTGTTCACCTGTCCGAGCCGAACGCTTCCTCCGGAGGTGTCCACCTGTGAAGATGCTACTGGTGTCCTGAACCCCGCAGCGGGGCGAGCTCATCTTCTCCAGAGTGACCCTGTCCAGTCGTCCAGTGACGGGCAGCTGAGACAACCACTGAAACTCTCTGAAACACATCAGATCACAAACCCATTCCTCTGGAGTAGTGCTGGCATCATTCAGCTGCAGTGATATTATCATACTGCCACACTGCCACTAATAATGTACTGTGCTGCTATGGCTATCCGCTATGGACAGCTACAATATCAAACAGTAAACGTGTGAAGAAATTAAAACATCCACTGATTCCATATGGAAATGTAATATATGACATATATTGTTCTATAACACAAGTGATATTGCCATACATGTTACCTATAAAGCAATATATCATTTTCACATACGTAGATGTGAGTTTCTGTGTATCTTTGGCAGGTTTAATAATGCATTGTGTCAGTGATTGTGATTGGTAATGATGTGTTCATATATTGCAGTTATTGGTCATGTGTTGTTTTTAAATTTGATTATGTTGGAACTGTCTGTATTTTCCTGATTAATAAACAGCTTAAAATATTAGTCCTATTGATCGATTGAGAGATTATACAAATCATAGTGTTTGATTTATAAAGGATTAAAATATGAATCCTATTGTTTTATTGAGAAATTAAAATATGAATCATATTGTTTTATTGAGAGATTAAAATATTAATCATATTGATTTATTGAGAGATTAAAATATGAATCATATTGTTTTATTGAGAGATTCAAATATGAATCCTATTGTTTTATTGAGAAATTAAAATATGAATCATATTGTTTTATTGAGAAATTAAAATATGAATCCTATTGTTTTAATGAGAAATTAAAATATGAATCATATTGTTTTATTGAGAAATTAAAATATGAATCCTATTGTTTTATTGAGAGATTAAAATATGAATCCTATTGTTTTATTGAGAGATTAAAATATTAATCATATTGATTTATTGAGAGATTAAAATATGAATCCTATTGTTTTATTGAGAGATTAAAATATGAATCATATTGTTTTATTGAGAGATTAAAATATGAATCATATTGATTTATGAAGGATTCAAATATGAATCATATTGATTTATAAAGGATTCAAATATGAATCATATTGTTTTATAAAGGATTCAAATATGAATCATATTGTTTTATAAAGGATTAAAATATGAATCATATTGATTTATAAAGGATTCAAATATGAATTATATTGATTTATAAAGGATTCAAATATGAATCATATTGATTTATAAAGGATTCAAATATGAATCATATTGATTTATAAAGGATTCAAATATGAATCATATTGTTTTATAAAGGATTCAAATATGAATCCTATTGTTTTATTGAGAAATTAAAACATGAATCATATTGATTTATAAAGGATTAAAATATGAATCCTATTGTTTTATTGAGAGATTAAACATATTGAATAACGATCTATTGTTTTACACTTCTGAGATTAAAATAAATGCATATTGTTTTATTGCATTAAAATATGAATTACATATTGTTTTATTGAGAGTATATGAATCAATACACCCATATTTCATATTCTGCTACATTTGTGTATTGTAAGACGATGAACTGACACCCAAAGATTGATCATACAGAAAACACATCTCTGTGCTTATATTTCAACAGACGAGTAACCAAAGGCCCATAACTCAACTAAAGCATCACGGGTTTACCTGAGTGCAGACTTGACCTCAGCTGTGCTGCGAGACTCATTCTCCTCGCGCAGGTATCCATATCTCTCCAGAAAGCCCTGCGTGTGCACACATCCGTCATTCCCTCAATCAAAGACACAACAGACAGTACCCACATGATTGAGCAGGGATTGAGGGAGTCCGACCCATGAAGATGTGGGTCGCTCTGTCTCTGGAATGCTTTAGAAGATAGTCTTTATTGTGTTGTTAAACTCCTACGAGAATGCAGAATGACCATTCGTTTCATTTGAGAAAGTGTGGTATTATATCTCTCTGCAATGCCCCGTTTCAAACACTGGTTCTGGAGAATCTGTGCATGAGAGGATATGTCTCTGTCAGGTACTGGCATGTAAACTGCATATTTGCCTGTAGTGTAGATCTGAACTGTTACTGAGGTTACATGTTGACTGATCTGAAGTGAGGCGATACATAATTAAAGTAGACTTTATAGAGGAACCCAGATTCAACAAGTGCACAGAATTAATGTTTGTACTTTAAACAAGTCTGCCAGAGTATAATCCGGAGAAGAAACATGTAAACTGAAAACCACACTGAAACCAATCATTATCAGCGTGTAAATGTTTCTCAGTTCTGCAGACAGAAGCATGTGATGACAGGGCTCAATGGAAATGCTTCTTTGGGTTCATTACATAGTTTATGGCTGTGCCAGTTATTCTGAGCACTAAACAGGCTTGTTTTCCATAGCTGAAGGGCAGAGCAGGACAATACATGTCTCCGAAATATGTGCATGCTTTTGTATAACTAAAAGCATGACTTTTCTGAAAAGCATGAATTTACTGGAATCATTTACTTTCGAGAATATCAGGAAACGGAGATAGTTATTATTTAAAGGCTGTATCCCAACAGGCAACTTTCACTAAGGTTTTTATATGTGTTAGGAGAAAACGTTCTTATGGAACGGTCTTATGTCCTTATTAATATTTGATAGACGTTGTCATATGAGAGAAAACCTTAGGGGAAAAAATCAGTTATTTGTATTTTATAAATTTCTTTAACATTTAAATAACTTTATAATCACGACAACACAAATTTATATTTTAACGTTTGAATATTAGACTAAACCGTCAAAGAATCTTATATTTTGGGTGAAAGTTAGTACAAATTTTTAACAAACATTTTTGTAATCTTTTGGGTTAAATAACGACAAGAACCCCGTTTTCAGAATAATACAAATGAACGTTAAAATTATTTTCTTTTGGGAACAAATAGAAGGTTTTTGTATTCTTTAAATAGTGTTGCATCTAATGCAGCCGAATCTAATCTTGGGATAAGTTAAACAGAAACCAGTCCTCGTCTGTATTTAATCGTATCTACAGCGTTATTTCTGGCCAGAAGAACAGAATTGATCTCACCTGAGCCTCAGCAGCTGTGGAGACTGGAGAGCTGACGGAGGTCTGAACACACAGCAGAGCTGCCAGCAGCACAAACACCTCCATCTGCGTGCATTCCTCTTTATTCCTAAAAGCAGCTTCACGATAAACCTCCGCGCCACAGTTCCCGCTGAGCGGCTCTGGAAGCAGCACTCCCCCGCGCGGATCTACACAGAGACAGGTGAGTTCAGAGATACTACCAGAACCTACCCAGCTACCGAGAATATACTCTGAGAACAGTCTCCTCACGTGTCCATTAGCTTAGGACAACCAATGTTCTCTGAGCGTAAAAAACAACAAAAAAACAACTACAATTTAAAAATGTTCAGGTATTTAATATTAAAAACCTTTATTCTTCATTATGTGAACGCTAGAAACTAAACTGTATTGTTTCCTTTTATTATTTTGCAAATGTGGGTATGTTATTTCATTTATATAAATCTCTAAACCTCTAAACTAAATTTTTTCTGAAAAAGGTTCCATAATGTTCTTGTGCTTACATTTTGAGAAGACTATATATATGTATATATATATAGGGAGGGGGGGTTCTAAACTTTTTTCTTGTATAGGCCTATATATAAATAGTGTGTAAATTGTATTGATGGTTACTTGTTACTTTGCCTATTGTTGTCCACAAGAGATGGTGTACGAGGTCTGGGGAATTATGGGCGGACACGGAAAATAGGAAGTGAAATGTGAGGTGAATAAAAAGCCAGACCTCAGGTTAGGGAGGAACATGATCAGATAATCAGTCTGGACCAGATGGAGCTCGTCAGCTAAACACCTTAAGAATTGAAGAAGAGACGTGTGCCATACTCTGAATTATTATTATTATTATAATAATTATTATCCACCCAGCGACAATCCCTGCCGGACCTGAGACTCGAACCAACAACCTTGGGTTACAAGTTCAACGCTCGATCCATTAGGCCACGACTGCCCTAACAAACACAGCTGGTTATTTTAACAACCACAACACGTGTATAAGGGTGACTATTAGACACTTTCATGTTCTTTGTTTTTTCAGAATTATGACGTTGGCAACCGCGAACTCCTCGCTATGAAGGCAGCATTCGAGGAGTGGCGTCACTGGCTGGAGGGGGCAAAACATTCATTCACTGTTCTTACTGACCACCGGAACCTAGAGTATCTGAAATCAGCCAAGAGACTCAACCACCAACAAGCAAGATGGTCACTCTTCTTTACCAGATTCGACTTCAAAATTACGTACCGTCCCGGCTCTCAAAATACCAAGGCTGATGCTCTCTCTCGACTCCATGAGTCTGACTCCCAATCCCCAGATCAAGAACCCATTATTCCATCCACCATCATTCTAGCACCTGTGCAGTGGGACATAACGACCGAAATCACAGAAGCTCAGGTCACTGATCCACCACCGGCTGAAACTCCACGCAACCTCATGTACGGTCCGCAGGTCTTAAGACAGAGAGTGATGCAACTGGTCCACTCGAATCCCAGCTCCGGCCATCTGGGTATTGCAGCCACATTACAACTCCTCCACAACAAGTTCTGGTGGTCCACACTGCTAACTGACACCATCACGTTCATCCAGAACTGCACCATCTGCAATACATCTAAGTCTCCGCATCAACTACCTGCTGGGCTCCTTCATCCGTTACCCATCCCACAACGCCAATGGTCAGACATAGCCATTGACTTTGTGACTGACTTTCCATCCTCTCAGGGACACACTACTCTCCTCACTGTAATTGATCGCTTCTCCAAGACCTGCAGGCTGATACCACTTTCCAAACTTCCCACTGCCCTAGAAACCGCTGAAGTTCTCTGCAGTTATGTATTCAGGTTCTACGGTCTACCAGGGGATGTAGTTTCTGATCGGGGTCCGCAGTTCACCTCCCGCGTCTGGTCAGCCTTCTGTCGTCAACTAAACATAAATGTCAGCCTCACTTCCGGGTACCATCCTCAAGCCAACGGACAAGTGGAACGGCTGAACCAAGAACTCACCCGCTTCCTGCGTTCATACTGCCATAAGAACCAGTTCGACTGGAGTCGCTATCTGCTATGGGCCAAGTATGCCCAAAATTCACTTCGCAAGCCTTCTACAGGTATCACTCATTTCCAATGCGTCCTAGGCTTCCAACCCCCATTGTTTCCATGGTCTGGAGAACCCTCAGACTTGCCTGCAGTCAACTCATGGTTACAACGCAGTGAGGAGACATGGAACGATGCTCACGTCCATCTACAAAGAGAAGTTCGTCGCACCAGAGAACAGGCCAATCTTCATCGGAGTCCCAACCCAATTACCAACCGGGGAAATGGGTCTGGTTGTCCACCCGGGATCTAAGGCTCCGGTTACCTTACAAAAACTCAATCCCAGGTATGTGGGTCCCTTCAAAATCATCAGACATATCACTCCAGTTTCATTCAGATTAGCCTTACCTGCTCATTACCGTATCTCACCCACCTTTCATGTCTCTTTGCTCAAGCCCGCTGGTGGTCCGGGAGGAGTGGAGGTCCTAGACGAGGCTGGTGACCAGAGGGTCCCTCCCATCGTCGTTGACGATCAGGAGGCATACCAGGTCTGAGAAATCCTGGACTCTCATCGTCGGGGCAGATTCCTCCAGTATCTCGTGGACTGGGAGGGGTACGGTCCGGAGGAACGGTCATGGGTCAACCCTTCACTTACCCCTGACTTCCATAGAGACCACCCGGACAGACCTGCCCCAAGACCTCGAGGAAGACCCCGGCGTCGTTTGCCTCCGCACGTCAGGAGCCGCTCACAGGGGAGGGGCTCTGTCACGAATTTAGCCTCTGTGACTCCCTCCGATCGTCACCAGAGGGAACCGTCACCTGAGTATTAACAGTCACAAACTCCAATTCCCATAATACCCCGTGCCTGTGGCTGATTACCTGCACAGGTGTTTCATATTGACTCTGGTCCATTTAAGCTGTTCTCCCAGTCACCTCATTGCGAAGTCTTGTCTTGCCATGCAAACATTTCCGAGCGTTTCTCCTGTGTATGACCTGGACTGTTTATTGGACTCTGATTCAACCTGCCGTGTTATTTGATTATCCTGAGTGTTTGCTGCCAGCCCTGATCCTCAGCCCGAACTCTGACTTTGATTCTGCCCTGTCTATGTTGTGTTTGAAGCTTGTGATTGAATTCTGCCTGTTTGACTTGCATTCTGTTTTAATAAAGCTGCACATGGATCCTAACGCCACTGACTCCTCATTACACATGTAATCTGGAATCAGTAACGGATTACGGTCATGTAATCTGGAATCAGTAATTGATTAGTCGGAGTAATTACCAGCTCTGCTCACAGATGCACGCGTCATATTTTGACACATTGAGTCTTTCTGTAATATTTCTCTCTCTGTATAAAGTTGAATGAGTTTCAGTGAAGTCTGCCCGTTAAAGGAATGAGTTCCCCTTAATGCGGTTTGTTGCCTTGTGTTTTTTAACCGCTATTTTAATTTTTAATTGGGTTAAATTATGTATTTGCCTGCCTTTTTTACACTGTCTTATATAAATATCATAAAATAATACTGTGATTAGAGCAATTAATATTTTTAAACTAAACGAAACTAATAAACACTGAGCAATGTCAAATACAAAACATAAAATAACGTTACCTTTATTTATTGTAAGGTGTCATAATTACCTAGTTAAGTACTTCGTAGTAGCCGTTGTACTTACATGAAACAAAATGTACTTACTCAGTTATGTAACAGCCTGTACTTAGTTTGTAATGATGTAGATGTAATAGACAGCATATGATACACACCAAGATACACATGTAACCAAAAGATGAAAGGTGTTGCAGACTTCATACAACGTAATTATTAATATAAGTACACCAACATAAGCTATTTCAAATTGTGGATCAAGATTATACTTGTGTATCTATAGTATATATTTACAGCAAGTAGAGCTAAATATATGTAGGCTATATCCCAGTTGAGCACTTCTGGTGTGACTTTAAATGCAGACATTGAGCCAAAAAGTCAACACCAATGACTTGTACATTCATTATATTGACAAAAATACTGGCACCCCCTTCTGTAGAAGAGAAAAAGGCACTTCCAAACTGTGCCAACAAAGATGGAAATAATTCATGTACTTAAAAATTGTATTTCCACCTGTTGCATCAGTTTTGAAGTGTATGAAATGACTGTATCCATACGTCATTTGTGTTCGGTGAATATCATTACATGCTTAAACATTAAGATTTGCACTCATGGAAATTACTAAAGTAGTCAAACCTATTCATTAGAAGGGGGTGCCAATACTTTTAGCAATATAGTGCATCTACAGGTAAAGCCCCATGTTAGAATAAGGGTTTTTATTTCTATCATTTTTGTAAACATGAGATGCACTCAGTATTTCACGGGCTTTTATTCAACCAAGCAGAGGCTGGTATTTGATTGAAGAAATACACAATGATCTGCAATCAGGACTTCAGTTATTTTCAAAGCACTTACATTAGGATTTTGTGCAGCTTAAAGTTGACATTGCATATAATATGTTATACAAAAAATAAAAAATAAGACATAAACAAGTAAGATCAAAAGGGTGTTTAATATTTTTTGCAAAAAGAAAATCAAAAACAAAAAAGAAACTAGTAAAACGGTTTGTGTTGGATTGATTTTTTACAAAACAATAAGCATTTCACAAATCTATCACACACTAAATGCCGGATTCAACAAGTCTGGAAATTAAAAAGTAACAAAAATAATATCTGGCCCCCCCCTTTAACCCAGAGCAAAATGACCCTTTAAAGCTGATCTGTGGCCAGTGCTGCCACTTACAGGACTGAAGCTGTACAACGTAGCAGAGATCAAATTCATCCCGTTCCCTTCACTCAGCCCATCACAGTAGATTCAACATTTATGGGAAAACTGCTCGTTCAGACAGTATATGCTCATGCAACCGAACACAAAACTCTCCCCCCCACCCCACAATAAACAGATCAGGAATGCTTCAGTAAGGCCGGCCTCGTCTCTCCTCTCTGTGGTCTCCCCTTTAGGATGCAATGAGAGGAGCATTACTCGACGTCAGAGAAACTCGTGATAATACTGATTGAGGTTTCATTACCTTCCACCCATCTTGTATCCTCCACGGTCTCCCCCCCGGAAGCCCCCTCCTCCTCGGCCTCCTCTGAAGCCGCCGCGGTCTCCTCCGTACCCGCCGCGGCCGCCACGATCTACAGCAGTCAGGTGGAAATCACAGCCGTTAAAGTGTGATGAGAATTTCTGCTTGGCATGAAGCAGCACTCGCACGATACTTCAGCAGAGCAAGCTCGTCAACACAGATCAGAACAATTACAGGAACCGAGACGCGGCCAATTATGACTCTCTACTGAGGGGGAAAGGCAATATTGCCTTAGAATAAATGGTGAAAAGTGAATCGAGATCAAATTAAAAAGAGTAATAATTACAAGATAGAAACTCAGAATTGTAGTAAACTCACAAAAAAAAAATACAAATTACATTAATTCTTTAAACTCTTAAGAACTGCACGATTTGAGTCCAAGTTTATATCTTGCAATTCTGAAAAAATTTAGCAAATGAGTTTCTCACAACAATGTAAATGTGATGTTTATCTGCTCACCCCCTGCAGGGCATCCAAGATGTGACTTTCTTCAGTAGAACACAAACAAAGATGTTTAACTCAAACCGTTGCAGTCTGTCAGTCATATAATGGCAGTCAATGAGCACAGATTAGTAAAAAGAAAAGAAAAGACAAACCCAAATGAAACCCTGCGGCTCGTGACGATACATTGATGTCCTAAGACATCAAACGAGTGGTCTGTGCAAAAAAACTGGTGTGTCAGATGTAAAAAATTATAAATACTGTTAGGGCTGAACGATTAATTGCATTTGCAATAATATCGCGATATAAAAAACAACAACACGATTTTCAACCGCAGAGGCTGCGATTACACTCGGTCACGCGACTAAGCGGCGCTGCATAGAATGGTCAGTGTATGATATCAAAGTACTGCGAGAGCCATTTGAAAGCATTAGGAGACGTCTGCTCTCTTATCGCTCTCGCGGTACTTTGATGACACACACCGATCGGTCTAGCAGCACTGCTTCAAGTCAAACACATCTAAGCAGTCTTCAGAAACTGTTGCCAAGTCCGCAGTTTGGCGCGGGTTGTTTTCGTGTCCGCGGGTCTTTCATAACATGCAGAATTGACGCGCTACATGTAAACGATATCCTTTGTTGTACTTTCCTGTCAAAAATAACGGAGTTCGTTTAGAAGTTTTCAGCTTTTAAGAACGGCCGGGTTCTCCTGTAGTGGGCGAAGCTAATGCGCAAACGGCAATCTCATTGGCCGGTGCTCACCTATCATCGTCCTTGTTTTGATTTCAGCGAATCAGTTCGAGCGAACGCAGACGACCTGATTAATATTCATGTACTCAGCAGCTCAATAATCCCTAATGCATTTTATATGGTTATTAGTAGTAGAATTCGTGGTAGTTTGGTTATCTTAGTATTATTTGTAGGTTTTACCCCCTTTTTTATAGAAACACTAAATGACAAACAATATCTTAAGCACCCCCACAGTCCTAAGATGAGACAACATGACACATGCGTTCATACATGGTTTTATAAAGCTCTATCATCATATAATGCTAAAATTATCATATTATAATGTTTGATTGACTGATGCTAAGTGAAATAAAAAAAACTGCTATTTTACAAAAACTATATATATATATATGTATATCAGATCATTAATATTAATCTGGTGAGTAAAAAAAAAAAAAAAGAAGTTTATGGTGATTGTATTGCCAATGTGTCCATAGAGGGGTGATAATATTTGCAATAATCAATTGAATTTGATAGGTGTCTCACATTGTCCCACAGAAACATTAAAATAGTGTAGATTAGTGTAATGTTTTATAATAATAATTTATTCTACTTAGTGACTATTTTATTAATTTAACATTTAATACTGGAACCCTTTTTTTAAGTAACAATAGTTACTTTCCCTAGTAATTAGTTTATTTTATAACGATGTAACTACTTATGAGAAGTAACTATTAATATAACTAATTAATTTTCAAAGTAATGTGCCCAACACTGCACACTATACAATGATTTATTGCTTGCCTTTGTTGAATAATAAAGAATAAAAAGAGCTTAACAAAGCTAATAATATATATCATATTAAAATCGCAATCTTGAAAAAAAAAACAAATATCATAATTAGATTTTCCAAAATCGTTCAGCCCTAAATACTGTTCAATGTCCAACTCCCCTAAACTAATCCACAACATCTGGCGCGTGACATGTAACGTGCTTTGGAAGATGGATATATGTATATATACATAGCTGCCTCATTAGCGACTGTTTCAATGGGCCGCGATACGCACGCATCTATGCGTGTATATATATATATATATATACACACACACACACATCTATGTTCCAGGGTACGTTACGCATCACGCACCGGATGTTGAGAATGACCTCAGGACAGCTGGACCGTGCAGTGGATCAGAGGTAAAAAACAATATAAACACTTCAGTTTCTTGCACAGACCGATCGTTTCGTGTCTTAGGACATCAATGTATCGTCAAGTGCCGCAGGGTTTAAGTTGGTATTGTCTGTATTTTTTTTACTCAAAGATTTGGTGTTCATTGACTGCCATTATATGACTGACAGACTACAACGGTTTGAGTTAAACATTCGTTTGTGTTCTGCTGAAGTCACCTACATCTCAGATGCCCTGCAGGGGGTGAGCAGATAAAGATCACATTTACATTTTTGGGTGAACTATTCCTTTAAGAAAAGTCAGAACTCTTGAGTCAACATATCACAATTCTGAGAATTTTTTTAGAATAATCTCATAATTGCAAATTAATTGCGCGTGGAAAAAGTATTGAGATTGAACTTTGAATGCCAAGAAAATTCTGTGAAAAATAAAAAAACTGCAAGGGAATAAGCAGAGTGTACATCTCCCAGTTCAGATTTCCTCTCACAGATGAGTTATACCAAGTAGATATTGCAATTGTTACTTTTTGCAATTCTGAGTCTTGCAAATCTCACTTTTCTGCTTCCCTTATTCGAGTTGGTCTCAAATGCAATAGTCCCCCCCCACAGTTGAGATTAAAACAAATCTGAATCTTGAGTTCTTATCTTGCACTTGTGTTTTTTCGTGCAGTACTGAGTTTCACAAAATTCCACCTTTCTTCTCCACAGAATTGCGAGAAACACCATCGAGAGGAATATAAAAAAACATAAGGTTTTATCCATGGTGGAAACAAGCTTCATTAAAATGCTCCCTCTATCGGACAATCGTTTCAGCTCATGTACAAGCGTCACACTCACCATCTCCATCGCCTTCTGGCTTTGACGTTCCACATCTGTTGCATTCGTATCTTCTAGCAAAGTTCATGTTGCCACAAGAGCTGCAAGAGATGGTTTAACAATAAATATAATGGGACGACGGATCCCTCTCAAAAACATCCACGAATAACTACATGCGCCGAACCTGTTGGGACAAGGCCAGTCTCCACCCTTGACATCAAACGAGGGACCTCCACCAAAGCTACCTCTGCCTCGAAAACCTGTGAGCAGGGGCACAAAACAGCAGAAATATGGCTTGGAAAATAACTGATTTGTCTTATACAAACAGAGTAGAGTCAGATGTACAAATCATACCACCACGTCCTCGGCCACTTCCACCACTACTTCCACCTCCTCCAACTGCACCTCCTCGCTGGGTGAATTCAGCTCTTCTGGTAGCAAACGACACCTTGAGGGGTTTTCCATTGAACTCTTTTCCTGTAATCCAGCAAAACAAAGCAGCCCCAAAATAAGCCCAAATTTTTATAATGCTATTGAAGTCACCGAGACAGCAAAGATGATTCTCCTACCATCAAACCAACTAATGGCAGCTTTGGCTGAGGGGGGATCGTCAAACGACACGGTGGCTTCCCCCTTCAGTCGTCCGGTGGCTTTATCAGTGTACAGATTGATCATCGGTTTGGCCGTCTTCTTATTGACCTGTCATTAGAGCAGATCTGCTGTAAACCGGGATTCTTCAGGTATGTGAAGTTATGACCGTCAGGTGAGAACACTTGCCTTAATGATTCCAATTTGTTTGAAGTAGTCCCCCACTTCCTCGGGGGTGACGTCTTCACTGAGACCTTGGACAAAGATGGTGTTATTGTCCGAGTTATCCTGATCGCCATCTGTAATTGGGAAAAGTAACATTGGATTTGAGACACTATTACAATATTTACACCATGTGAACCACAAAAAGACTATAATATGGCGATAGTGTTTTTTTTTTGCACACAGTTAGACGCGCGCACACAGTCAGGTCACACACACAGTCAGACAGACAGACGCGCGCACACGCAGTCAGACGTGCACACACGCAGTCAGACACGCACGTATCTCTTTACAGCAACCCATCAATTTAAAAGTTTGGTTTAACTTGAATAGATAGTGACCGATATATCACTACTGTACAGCAGAATGTATGCATTACATGTATAGAAAAATTTATTGTTTTATGGCTTCATTTCATTATCAGAAAAATGTACAGTACTTCGGGGAAAAAAGCCTCAGATCCCTATTATTTACATAAAATTAATGTTTATGAATCCAAGTAATTAAACATGCTTTGATTAATATAATTAAATGTTAAAAATAATAAAAGTTGAATCCATAAAATTGTTAAATATAAACGCGTAAATATTTCAGAAACTGATCAACTTTTAATAAGTTGGGTCTAATTAAATAAAATCATGAAACGCATAAAATTAAACATTAACCATAAAAATTCATGCCAATTCAAATAAAAATCACCGTTTCTCTCTAAAATCATGTTCTCATGTTTAAATTTATGGCGAAATGTTTTCTGCACTCACCTCCATCATCCTTTTGAGCGTAGTCTCTGGATCCTGAAAAACAACAAGACACGAAAGGAAAACAACTTTGAGAAATCACATGAAGTCATGAACGATTATTTCACTGTAGTCCATGACCAATTAATAAAACCAAACTGCTTTGCTATGTAGATGTGACCTTTGACAAGTAAACAAGTGACAGTTTACTCTATGCACCAGTGTGTCCAAAACTGCTGCACCATTTCCAACACCTTTGTTCACCAGAAGACATTTTCTGTGAGACTAGCCAAATTAAATGAGAAGTATTCATCTAAATCAGGTCTCTTCTTCACCATGTGCACAGTTGGCATCCAGAACACTGGCCTTTAATTCAATTTCCTCATGCAAGACCTTTTATAGAGTAAAACTGGGTAGTTGTTAGACTTTATCCCACAAGAGCATTACCAGAGAGGACAGCAATAAAGACAATAAGGTGATGTTCCTTTGGGTTGACATAAAATGGTGGCTCAAGAGCTCATTTGTCAGCTAATCTTTCTGTGTTTTATCTCCTTTCCCCCACTGAGACAGATGCTCATCACTTACCACCGTAATTTTTGTAGCCACCACGGTCACCACCACTGCAGAGGAAAAAATTGAAGATATGATGGCTTTCCATAGTTGAAACCTGGGAGCGCAAGGCTCCCTCTTTATCAGTATTCCTTTCATGGTTTACTACGGCTCCCATTGACAGATGGGTTAAAGATGATGGGCCAAATGTACATGAAACATTGCAAATTGAAACCAAAGCCGGTAAGCCTCTTTCCCAATTAGAATTGATTTTTTTGGTTGAACGTCAATAATTGATGCGACTAAAACCAGAGCAGAGCACGGAGGACAAGCTCCCTGCTCCCTCTCGAGTTCTTCATCAAGTATTTACTCTAGATTTGAGCGTCTAACTGTTGTGGACTCGTGTAGACGAGCACACATTTTCCTTCCATTATGAGTGCTTATGAGCTCCAATGGCTGAGGTCCAGCTTTAATTGCACTCACTTTGATACCTGTAGTATAAAACGTAGACCAGTTAACACAAAATGAAACAACACTGTACAGACACCGATTCATGTTGAGTGACTGAGAACTGTTCCTTGCAGCTGAACTTTCCAATGTGAACACCTTCCCAAAGAGAAGGAGGGAAAACTGATGGACTAGGGCTGCAGCGGTTCTTCGACGTCATCGATTATACAAATACGTCGATTAGCATGGAGTGCATCGACGCGTCGCACCTTTAGCCACGCCCATTGCATGGGCCTGCAGTTATCCCTACTTAAGACTGTTCTTCTGCCATGTTTAACACAAACAAGACTCTAGAGCAGAAGGTAAAGGCTAGTAGGGCATCATCACTTCATAGAGCATTCTATTATTATACGACCGTCAGAAGCGCACGTATATAGTCGCACTGACGCCTTTACATTGTCAGGATTCACATCAGCATTCAAAGCTGCGCTGGATGACCGGAACAGCACGGGACATCGAGTTACCGATATAATCATGACGGGTTTAATTCACTCACAGAGACGGAGAAATGATTCGTGTTCATCTTAAACCGGAACTGCCATCAGTGCTGTGTGTGTGTTCGCTCAAGCTCTCAGACGCACGCACTCTGCACTCGTTAACGAAGCTTTTAAAGTCATTGTTAGTTGTTTAATGTGTGATGGACAGGACAAGCCTTGACTGGACTCGTTTATTTAAAAACGTCTGTCAGCTGTGATTAAACTTCCCGGTGTAGTGATGCCATTTTAGATTCTGTTGCTCTCGTGTCCTGAATGCGGTTGTGACTTCAGCTGTTCATTCATATACAGATATGTATTCAAGCAGATGATTTAATCTGATGAATAATAAAACATTTCAAGTCTCTCACCTGTAACTGCTGTCAGTCCCAAACAGAACTGTGTATGCACCACAATCTGCATTTCTATTGACTATCACTGCCCTGTAACTCTTTTTATAAATCATTTATTGTTATTATTTTTCTCTCTTTTCTTATTTTTGATTTATTGTTATTATATTTCTCTCTTTTCTTATATATTGTTATTATTTACTGTTATTTAATTTTCTCTCGTTATTATCTTTATTGTTTTATTTATTTCCTCTGTTGTTGTTTATTTTTTGTAAAGTATTAATTATGAGAAAAGGTTTGAAAATAAAAGATTAATAGCAGAATTTACTCTTATTTATTGACAGTTTAACTAAAGAATTCAGCAACTGATGAGGAAATAAATAGATTAATTGAAAAATAACCGATAGATTAGTGGACGATAAAAATAATCATTAGCTGCAGCCCTAACGGAGAGCAGAAGAAATGAGCACTACACTGGATTTCAACCGGGTTCCTAATCGGCATTAAAGGCTTCAGTGAAAAACTCAAGACTGTTTTGCCTTTTCTTCAGCATTAGAATTTAATTAAGGAAACCTAAGAAAAAAAAAAAAAGGACGTAATGCATTACTTAGGACTTTCCTACACAACGTCAAGACCACCATAATTATCCAGACTTTCGATCAATTCTCATGTTTAGACTGACCCAAGTCAGACTAACTGATTCTAGAGCAGATGAATCCTTGAGGGAAAATATCCACAGATGTGACCGTTGTGCAAATCGTAGTGTTTTTAGCATTTATGCTCTGTTAATGTGATGCAGTTTAATGCATAAAAATATGGACTACAGATGGAGATTAACCTTACTGCTGTAGCCTAAAAGCCATGTATAAGCATCATCACCAACTACAATAAAGCTAGTTATCATTAATAATTAAAAGTTAGTTAATAATAATATGAACAATAACATTCCATTGGGTGGAGTGTCACTTCATAGAAACAAACAGATGGTGGGTTCATAAAGACTACAATCACGTCAGATAATAATATATAAAACAAGACAACAAACCTCTTGATGTATAAGAAAATATTTGGGTTATCCACAGCCAAAAACAGTTCAGGCCTATGTGCATGGCTGATTTTTAACAGTGTGTGGTGATACCTTCTGGGGTGGGCAGACTTACCCCATACCGGAGGGTGGGCCACCACGGCCACCTCTGTCATAGCTTCCGCGGTCAAAACCCCCACGACCTCTGCCCCTGTAACCCTCAGACCTGTCCGAGCCACTGTCATCGCCAAACCTCCGGCTTTCACCTGCGGAGAGGACGAGAGACGCGGTTTTGGATTCGCTGCCTAATATTAAAGCCTGGATTCACAGAGATGGCTTAGGTTAAGCCAAGATTAGGCCAAAGATCAAATACGACATAAGTGTCTTTAATAAACCGGCCTCAAAAAAACACTACTGGTGTGCGCCTCGAGACAAAAACATAGCATCGGGATGCACAATATTGGATTTTTGCCAATATCTGATATTTCTCCAACTAATTGTGGCCGATACCGATATATTTGCCTTGGTTTTGAAACACCAGGTCTCTCTTAATTTTGGTTAGTCAACAAACTCTTACTAGTTCAAATTAAATGAAGGTTTTTATGTGTACACTGAAAGCTGAACTTCACTGCAAACCCCCCTCAGACAAATTCAGAGGTAACATTAATCTCTATCTGAAGATTTAACATTTGTAGATGGGCTAAAGCAAAAGAGCGTTACAAACACTGAAAATATTTTAGAGCTCCTTGTATTAAGTTATAATCTGTAAAAAAAAAAAAAACATCTAATAAAATCTGTCAAATTAGTTTAAATTACTGTAAATTGTTTAACGAAAATTACATGCTTTGGGCCCTATGAAATGTTTTATTTTTCCAACCTTATGTTTTATTGTTACCAAATCCTGTGTTTCAGCACGACTAATTATTTAAAATTATGAAAACAAGTTTTGTTTATTCTTACAATAGCCTTTTTTCCTCATTAATTGTGTTGTTTAATTACATCTAGGCAAAGAAAATTCAAATTAAGCATTTCATTTTTGGGAAAATCAATTTTTGGCCCTATGAAATCAGTTTTATTTGTTTCTAAATTCATTTTTTTCCCTTAATTTTTCTGGATTCAGTTTTGTTTTCTGGACTGAGTAAAAAGGCTATTTTGATTACCCCATTAGTCACTTTACAGTTCGTGCTATAATACAAATACTTGTAGGTTTACAACTCATATATAACTATATCTCTATATACTATATATATATATATCACATTTATTGACCAGCTACAAATATTTCAGTGAAATGTATATTATAGTCAGTTATCGTGCTCCATCTGTTTGGCGCTCGTTCTGAATGAAGCCGTTTAGCGGAGAGTCACAAAGCAAAAGCTCATGCACTTCTGACAGCAACATGGAAATATTTCCATGGCTTTCTAACATTTACAGATGGAGAATATACCTGTGAAATGCAAGCTATGCATGAAGGAAAACAGCACATCTCAAATACATAAAAAAACATGAGTAGAGTCTCCATAAGCCTCACACGCAGCATTTCTGTCAGAGCCGCTTTAAACTCAAACTATAGGCCACACACACACCTTACCCGTTTTTAAAGCCCTTCATATAAAGCTAGTCACAAGTTTGGAACAAATTGTATTATGCACTTTCTCTGCAGCAGTTCAGTCGGTGTCCCACAGATATTTTTTCAGATGAGGTCGAATCAAACTACTGTACATCGAGATTAACTGTATTGCTTCATACCGTATAGTTTATAAAAAGTATATTATACCATCCAGCCCTAATATATAGTCGCCGATGGCGACCTCAGCAAAACCTTCACTTACAAATTACAATTTTTGCGACCGTTTTAGTCTCAGTCTGGAGCCCTGCAGTTAAAACAGCCCTGGGGTCTCGTTTATAAAACTCTCCGTAGATTTCATCCTAAGTGTAAGCACGCACAATAGCTAGATTTAGCGTACGCATGAATTTTTTCAGTTTTATAAAACCATGCATATGCTGGAACCCGTGCAAAAACCCCTTTATAAATCCCAGTCTGGGGAAAAGTGTGCAGACGTGCATCTCCCCCCGACTCCTCCCAGAAATCACCATATATGGAGCTCACAACGCCTAGTTTCACAATGCATAACCTCATCTGCATATCATTTCATGCATATTCCCAGCCACGTGACACTATGTTTAACACCATCAAAGGTACAAGACGTTATGGAAATATGAGATCCTGACTGTAATTCCATTTGGACCATAGCCTAATTTGTATTGATAAAAAAATAACCATTATCCTTGTTATGTTTTATAATAAATCGTAAATATTTTATAATAATATTTTATAATAATAAATCGTGTATATCCACCTTGAGACCCCCCGTACGAGGCACCGGACTGGGCATACGCTCCTCCAGCAGCACCTCCTCCAGACTGCTGTCCATAAGACCGCTGCTGTCCATACGACTTATCACCATAACTGCTGTGAGACAGAATGGAGGTGAAGAGGTTTAACAATTATGGGTGGGTTAAAACTGATTTTCTGCTGCATCATGATCCTTGTTGACCGTTTAAAGATGCTGGTCCTGTTGACAGCAGCCAAATGAGCTTGTGGTAATTGACAATTCACAGGGCTCGAAATTGAAAGAAGATATTTTTAAGAATGTGGGTAACCAAACAGTTGCTGGTCCACTTGATAGTAGGATATAAAACAATACTATGGAAGTAACTCTGGACCAGCAGCTGTTTGGTTTTCCACATTCTTCAAAATAGCATGCATGTTCATCAGAAGAAAGAAACTCAGGTTTAAAACTAATTTTGAGTGAGTAAATGATGGTATTGATATAAAAAACTATGACAGAATTGACAGACAGATGATACAATTTATTCTTTAATGTTAAAAGAACAAAACACAAAGAGAAAAACATAACTCACTACTCTTGACTAAAAATAATACAATTACTTTAATAGGAATCAATCTATATAGTGTTTTATATTTGTTAATTCAATTTCTTGAATGCTCCTGCTAAATATGCCTATTGTACCTGAAAATTAAACACTGTTTGTATATTATTTGTAGTTGTAATGTGTATCTTTGTTCTTATTTTTTCATAGCAAAGATAAAATAATGAAAAAGATTTTTATCTTCGCCCACTTTGGCCTAAATATCCACCATTATTATTTATATTTTGTTACCTTGAAAGGCTTTGTCTTTATAATAGGGAAATGAATTTGTCCGTACTGCTCAGACAAACTGGTAAAACTAACATGACAAGAATCGTGATAAAATCGTGAAATGTCTAAAAAAAATTATATTTTTGGCATATTGCCCACCCCTACTTGGAACTGACCAGTTTTTTGACCACACTTTTAATTTTCCAAAATTTATTTGGAAATATTACCAAGTCTGTAAACAGCCATTAACAGAAGCCAGAGACGCTGAAGATGGACACAAAGAAAAGAAAATACTGTAGCAGCCTGAGCAAGCTCAACGTTCACTATGCGAAATATAGAAATTAAATCCTAAATATTGAATTGGGAGTGGGGGTCTATATGAATGTATTTCTGAGGGGAACTGTTTTGAGAAAAGTTTAAATGACATTTTCTTCTCATCTTGCCTCTGTATATTGTATGTATAAAAAAACAAAGCACTGCAGCTTAAGGATCAGGTTTAATTGATGAAGCTTTTAATCATCAGGAAGGATATTGCCCGCCCTTCCGCTCAATTGGCAGTTGTGTTGCCCCTTAATATTCAGTGGGTTCCGTGCTCCTAAATTCTTGAAGTTGGGAGCACCAGTGCTACCAAGTAAAAAAGTTAATTTCGAGCCCTGATTCAGGACCCTACACCATGCAATGGACAACGCCATATACATATAACTTCGTATGAAATACAGCTGTCTCTCACATATAGGGTTGGAGTTAAACCCTGCAGGAACGTGGCCAAGCAGGAGCAGAATTACACTGTAGTAACTATGATGGTTATACAATTAAAGGGCTATGCATTCTGTGACAGAAACCAGTGTTTGGCAAATGAAAAACACGGTTTACATGTTTCAGAAAACTTGAAATCAGAAACCCTGTAATCTGCTGAGTAAACATACTCATGTCATCAATAATGAGTTTGTTTGTTTTAATACAATTCCAGCTTGTGGCTAGTTTCATGGCAAGAAATATATGACTGATTATATTTTATGTTTTTACAACGTATTTGTGCCAAAAACTACAAAATTGTATAGTGATGCACGATCATGATTTTTCGTGGCCGATTCCGATACCGATTTTTTTCGAGCAAACTGGCCGATTCCGATACCGATTTTTTTTCCTTTAAGCAACCAACAAGAAATAATGAAAGATTCTAACACAAATAAAGTGGTTATATAGTGAATATAGATTTGATTTAACATTTATAATATTTAATTGTTTAAAAAATATATATATTTAAGAAAAAATTTGCCCCCCAAATTCATGTCTGTGGTGTTTCAACAATGGATGTCACCCCTTTAAGAAAAGGGATAATTCTATTTGGACTACTTCCTGTGTGTAAGGGTCACTGCAGGTGCTGGTTGATCTGAGGGGTGCATGGGGAGTACATTCTTTCTTATTAATTTTGAAGTTAGCTAAATCTCTGACAATTTCATGTGTTGTCATTAGTGTATGTGGTGTTATGTTGATAACTTGCAGATCTGGCATATTTTAATAAAAAAAATATAAATATAATGTTGATATTTCCAAAATGTCCCCTGATCTTGAAATCATCATGATGGTAGCCTCCATTTTAGAAAAGTCTAAGCTGATTTGTATGTGGTGTTACTGTCTCTGGTGTTAATGCATTTTCTGGTAACACAGAGCCTTTAGTAACTTGCATTATAAGGTCTGTGGTGTAATAATTACGTCTGTGGTGTTACTTCAATATGACATAGACATAAGTGGCTGTGTCACAAGTTTTTGATTAAAATTATTTAAAATTCAAAATGTTCTTAAGCTTTTATTTTAATGGATATAGCATATTAAACACATTTTAAATGCCTATCAATATATTTTATAAGAAAAAACAAACAAGCATCTTTACAAATTCTGCCTCTCATTTGCCACCCCAGTTGAAGATGGACCAAGATGGTTTTTAAATTGGGTTGAAACTACATAAAACTGCCCTTAAATGAAAACATTAACAGTAACCATGTGAAATTAAAGGCAACATTTGCATAGTTACAATCTAAACCACACAACCAACACACATTCAACAGTCCAAACAAAGATGTTACTTAATCAACATTTGTTGTCGTTTTTAAAATTGGTGTAAAAGAAAAAAGGTATTTACCAGTGAAACTAAATACAATCAAAGTAGGCTATATAAATAAATTATTCCAAAATGTTAAATCAAATAATGTTTAGTGCAACGAGCAAAAACAAAGATGCTACAGCTCGTGCTTGTTAAACCGAGTCAATGTAATTTTAAGGTAAAATAAAAATAATAATCTCGGACAGAACTGACGTTTATACGTTTGAACGTTTTATTCTTTACAAAAAGTAGCATTTCAGCTTTGTCACAAGTTGGTCTGTTTCTTTTCTCATCCAACACGTGAGAAGCTGCGCTGAACAACTGTTCACGGTCTATTCTTGTGCAGGGCGTGGACAGATACGCTCGCGCAAATTCTAGTGATGGGAAGTTCGGATCATTTTACCGACTCGGACCTTTGAGTCTCGTTCAAGATGAACGAACGACTCGAAAAACCCGAAGACTCGAAACAGGTGAACTAATTCCAGTACAGAACCTTTAGGATGGTGCGCATGCGCGACTGAACGAATCACTCCCCGAAACGACTCGTTCTTCTCGAGTCTCATTAAAGATTCGTTCAAAATGAATGAATCGTTCAAGACCGACCCATCACTAGCAACTTCAGCTAGAGCAGCAAATGAAAGCGGCTCTTATTTGTGTGCCAGTAATGTTACACCAACGGCTGTTCGCTTCATTGTATCTGTTTTTCTGTGTTTGTTGTGCTCCTGCCGAATGTATTCCACACAAATGACATGTTCGCACTTTCGGAAAATCGGCCGAAAAAAAGACAAAAACCGGCCGGTTGCCGATCGCGCATTATAAGCAAAAACCGGCCGGTTCCGATCTTTGGCCGGTCAACCGGTGCATCCCTAAAATTGTATTTGGCTTAACATCTCTTCAAAAGAGTTAAAGGAGTAGAAAATGTGATGTGTATTTGTTTACCCTAGGGGTGGGCAATATGGCAAAAATTTCATATCACGTTTTTTTTTTTTTATATCCTGATTCTTGGTCATGTTGGTTTTACGATTTTGTCTGAGCAAAAAAATTCACTATTATAAAGACAAAGCCTTTCAAGGTAACAAAATATAAAAAAGTATGGTGGACATTTAGACCAAAGTGGGCGGAGATAAAAATCTGTCATTATTTTATCTTTGTTATTAAAAATAAGAAAGTTGCACATTACAAATACACATAATATACAAATAAAACAAAAAGTGCTTTATTTTCAGGTACAATAGGTGTATTTAGCAGGAGCATTCAAGAAATTGAATGAGTAAAAATAAAACTATATAGATTGATTCCCATTAAAGCAGCTGTATTTTTTCTGTCAAGGAGAGATTTTTGTTGTTTTAACATTAAAGAATAAAAATTATGTTATCTGTCAAGAACAAGAAAGACAAAATTAATTAATACAGGTTTGAGACAACGTGTGAGCAAATAATGACAGAAATAAAGTTTTAGGGTGAACTATCCCTTTAATGATGACTGCATGTTCAGTACTGTCCCTTTAAGACCTGCACGCATCTAATATACAGGCACGCATCGGTTCGTCCAAGCGGTTTACTTTCATTTTAGACATAACAACCGAGTCTATTAGGGGTAAAATAAATAAATCGATCCATCGTGATTCTCTCCCCAACGATTCTGGATCCATTCTAATAATTTCTGAATCGATTCTGAGCTTAGTTTTTAACCAGATGTGCGATGACGCTGAGTTTCTTTAGAAACACCCGTTCTGCTTGCTTCCAATTCCTCACACATACGCCACTCGAACCTTCCTTAAAATAATCTTTCCAATTCCTCACACATACGCCACTCGAACCTTCCTTAAAATAATCTTTCATAAAGTTCAGAAAGGTTGAAGCGTTGATTACAAGGACATTCACAGGCTTCATTGCACAGATGCGGTGAGAGACACACGCTTTGTTTGATGTTACACGTGAAGTGTGCGGTCTCGCCCGTCTATTTTCCTTACAAATGCTCGACGAAGTCATCATTTATGTGGTTTGGAATGCAGTGGACTTATATATTTAAAATATGAACCTCACTAACAGAAGGCTGCTTTCAATTTCAAATGCTGAAGCGCTTTGTGTCGACTGCTCGCGCATGCGGCTGTGCACGACTCTGTAAGTGCTTTAATGTACTTGCGTCTCAAAATGGTTTTATGATGCAACATTTATGTAAACAGCCAGTTATGTTTTAAGGGATTAAACGGACAGGACAATTATATTTCAAAAGAGATCCGTGCATGAATGCAGCGTAATAGCTCTCCCGCTGTCTGTGATGTCATAAAACAACAGTAACGATGAAGAACAATCAGTCAGTTCTGGAATGGACAACGTTCAGATAATCGCAAAAACTGAAAGCAATCTTTGTTTGTTGTGTTTCTATGCTCCGCATTTGCTGCTTGCTTCTATGTTTTGAAGGTATATTAGTTTAAAATTCTTAACATACGACGGTTTTAATATTTTTTTTTATTTGTAATTATTTTATGTACTTAATTACTTATGTAAGGATGTGCAAATGTAAGGATTTTAAGATTCTCAAGTCAGTAAACCAATTAATTAATTAAAGGGGGGGGGGGGGGGGGGGTCGTGACTGATGTGACTTTACAATCTAATAAAAAAAAACTTGATCCATCCTGGAATGCCCTATTCTACAGCGGCTATAACAATCTGGTCCCATCTTTTAGAGAATAGATAGAAATTACTTTAACACCGAGACTAATTTAATTTAGTTTAATCATTGTATATAGTCCCCCCTCTGTTCGTCGTGTGTTCTCAATAATGAGAGAGACACACTGTGGCTACGACAGAAGTGCGATCTCTCACCTGGACGAGGATTCGGATCCCTGCTGTCCGTAGCCCTGCTGCTGCGGCGGTGGCTGCGGCGGTGTTTGCTGCTGACCATAAGCACCAGCAGAGGAGTAACCCTGAGACGACGGGCCAAAGCTCTCTCCTTCAGGAACACATGCCATTACACACATTCATCATGAACACACATTCATCAAATCACTTAAACCACATACCACCACCAGACTGTCCATAACCACCGTAAGAGCCGCTTCCATTACCTTGCCCATATCCCTGCTGGAAAGACAAAACCATCACAAACATGAATATACACATCTACATGAAGAGTTCAGAGGCAAAAGCCTATAAGTGCATCTGATATTTTGAATGTCAATAGCACTGATAATAACCTATTCATTGCAATTAAAGTTAAATTACTGAACCTAAACATGGGAGCCGGATAATAATGCTTATTCTAGAAGACAATTTCAGATGCCACTCGGAGACTATTGCATCTGAACTTTATTCATTCGTATATATAAATAATTAGCATAATGAAACCGTACCTGTCCACCTGGATAGGCCTGGGATCCACCATAAGACCCGTAGCTGCACAATCAAAAAAGGGGGGAAATTACACATCCTTATCTAATATTACAAAAAATACATAATCGTGGCACTGCATTGCCGCCGCATTCTTGTACCCGGATGATTTACCCAGTAATACACATCTATAACAATAATTCATAATGTAGATACATTATAACGCCCATAATCCGTCGCTTAACGTTACCTTTGTTGAGCGCCAGGCTGACCGTAGCCTGAATCTGCGAACAGAATAAACTATTAGGCAGAATAGATGAAGTGTAAACAGCATTGAAAGTTTTAAATCAAGACAATGAAGCGCGAGGTTTAACGTTAACGCTTAGCGTGACCATCAGTGACTATGCTAAGCTAACAATCACACCACGCCATCCCCCGAGCTCGCGGCTAAACGCTCAAACACGGTATATTTACATACCCACCGAGCTCGTTTTGTATCACTAAACATACGTTGACAATAATTAAAGAGACGTATATTGTTTTTCTATCGTGAGTGAGGTTTTATATCGAAGCATTTTCAAACACCGCGTCGTCGGGTTAGCCGCTAATGCTAAGCGCGCTGCGCTTATTATCTTTTATGTCTCTAAAAACTGAACAGCAATCAAATAAAGAACGATTAATGCGTTGTGGACTACGATATAGTTTATATCTTTACCTGAGGCCATCTTTCTGAAGGAGTTAAAACGAAAGACCACCTATTCCAAAATAAAGAAATTAAAATCCCGGCAGGAGCGAGACACGCACCGCAGACTTCTTATGAACTTTAACCCGAGACCCGATGGTACCGTCTACTTATCGGGCACGTGTGGGCTCATTCGTTTATTTGGCACATATAACCAATGAAACAAATCAGTGACGTTTATAAAGCATCATTTATGTCGAACCAATAACAGAGCGAATGAAAACATAGCGTAATTATATATATTTAGTCCAAATGTTTTTGGATAAAGACCCCCGTCTCTTGGAAAGTGGTATCAACTTTGCGCCTTTTCTCTCACGTGATCTCCGCGGCTTTGTGACGTCACTATAAGATGGCGCCCGCTTTCTTTAGTTTTCACGTTAATAATTTAGCTGTTATCATATTTTACCAAACGCCCCGTAAAATACATTATCGTTCCTAAAGATGAAATGTTTAAAAACAATAGGGATTTGCCCCCCCCCCCCACACTCATAATTAAATAAACACATTATGGAGATTGCAGTGAAGATAAATCGGTTTAAGACAGCAGATAAGCTCTTTATTGCTAACTTAGTCATAATAAGCTAGTTATTATAATGTACCGAGTATAACACACGCCTCGTGTTCATTAATTAATCTAACATGAGCTCAAATCCAAAAAAAGAGACTCCAAATATAAAGCTTGCATGTCATAAAAAAATAATTTCAGTTAAGTTATTAATATATCATATTTACATAATGCATGAATTAATTATAATAAACTAATTATACCCTCACGAGAACCATAGAAAAAAGAGCTAAATAAATAAATGTATTTTACAACACTTACTGTCGGTGTTATTACAGACGGGTAGTTCTCCATATGTTTAATATACAGAGCAGATTTTGGCAAGAGTAATCTAATAATATTATATTTAAATATATTTATTAAAAACAGTCCAAGCCAGGACTTCAGGTTTTATGCAAGCCGCAGATTATGAGAATAAAACAGGTATGGGATAACTGTAACTTTCTCAGTTATGAGAAAAAAAATCATTGCTAGAAAGAATAGAATTTAGATATGAATGATATTTTTCTCGCAGTTACGATTTTTTTTTTTGTTCTATGAATTCGGAGGGCTAGTTGTCCCGCAATATATATAAAAAATAAAAAAGCTAACTGACTTTTATCTTATGCTTTCTCACAATTGCAAATTATATATATTATTAAATTCTGATTATATCTCGCATTGTTAAAGTTTGAAATGCGAGTTATACGGGAAATATAAGCTTCCATAACCAGCGGTGAAATAAACTGAAAAATACTCTTTATATTAATATTAACTGACGTATTACTGCATACAGGGAATGACAACCACCCGTGGTCTACATTACGTCCAGTTCAGCAGAATCAGATTCATTTATAACTAAACTAAAGCATTACTTGGTCTTGCATCACAAAGCTATTGAAAACAGCACCTGCTCGTCAAACCCTAGACCAAACTAATCCAGGCAAACGGAGAAAATGCACTTTGTGTGTGTTATTGATGATGATATTGTTCAAAAGGCAGACAATAGTGATGAAGAACGTGTAGAAATATAAGAGGAGGCTCTGAAGATGACCACACCATCCTTACATGAAGAGTCAGATCAACAAAAACAGGCTAAACACAACGGGGAGGTTACTTTTATATTTAATCATCACAAATATGCCTAAACAGCGGTTTGTATTGGAATCAACAGGTGCATATGAAACTATGATTTGTAAAATACTACTACTATATATATTTTGCTCTTTTCCGCAGCAGCGCTGGTCTTCTGCGAATGCAAGCGAGACTAAGGCACTAGAGCGTCCAGACCAGCATCTGCTCCCTTGTCTGCGTCTCACATTACCACAGATTATGAGAAGTGCACTTTACTGGGCACTCACAGAATAATGACATCTGTGAGGGTCAACCGGTTGAAATGAGCTTACGTTCATAGTAATAATACTACACAAGCGTGAGAAGGAAAATGTAGACATTCAGATGCTTTTACTTCGGAGAACTAAACTGAAAAGTTGAAGACTGAGAAGTGAGCACTCGTATTCTTTGCATGTTTAAAACCACGTTCATAACAATAACAGTGAGTTTGAGTCTCCTCATGCTTCAGCATTAATCCAGCTCTGCACACACTGTGCTTGGTGGACACCGTGTTATCATGCACATGTATTTGATTAGTAGGTTAAGATTTCTTTCTCTAATGTGTGTCAGTGTTGTCTCTCTGTAGGATGACAGACTCATCCCTACAGAAGCTGGTTTAGCTCCAGACGTCCTGCGAGTAGCGTCCTTTAGTCATGAGTTTCTTGATGTAATCCACCGCCTGAGTGCGGCTCATTGCTCCCAGCTCCTCGGCGATCTCGTAGAAGGCGTTCTGGACGTCGCGGGCCATGTTGCGCGCGTCTCTGCGGAGGAGAATGACGGTAGTACTGTGAGAACGGTTAAAGAGACGCTCGGTCTCGTGGTGTTTGGATGTGATGTGTACGCACCCGCAGATGTAGATGTGAGCGGTGTCTGTGTGAACCAGTCTCCAGACGGCCTGCTTGTTCTTCTTCAGCAGATGCTGCACATACACCTGGAGGACGAGCAAGTCAGGTCAGGTCAGGTTTAGACTAGGGCTGCTGATTCGACACGTGAGATTAATTATGGAAAAATCATTTGTGTCCCTGGAGCACAAAAGCAGTCTTAAGTCTCTGGGGGATATTTGTAGCAATAGCCAACAATACATTGTATGGGTCAAAATTATTGATTTTTATTTTATGCCAAAAATCATTAAGATCATGTTCCATGAAGATATTTAGTAAATCTATTACCGTAAATATATCAAAACTTAATTTTTTATTAGTAATATGCATTGCTAAGAACTTCATTTGAACAACTTTAAAGATGATTTTCTCAATATTTAGATTTTTTTGCACCCTCAGATTCCAGATTTACAAATATTGTCCGATCATAACAAACCATACATCAATGCAAATATTATTTATTATCAGCTTTCAGATGATGCATAAATCTGAATTTAGAAAAATGTATCCTTATGACTGGTTTTGTGCTCCAGGGTCACGTATGTTAAAATAACACATTTAACGCAGCTGTCCAGAGCAGAGCATGCGAGCGGAGCAGGAGCGCCTTTCTGAAGATCCCGCTCAGCGCCGCTCGCTCAACCCAGAATGCACTTTGGTAATTTGCTAGTTTGGGAATAGGCTGAGCAATAGTTAGTCTAAGCTAATGTTTCTAAAAGCACATTATAAAATCCTGTTTAGATTGACAGACGGTTTAATAAACCACATTCCCCACAGTTTAGGTCTATTTTAATTTCAGAAAGTGTGTTTATTTTATTCACGCCACAAAATAATTCTTTGTTAAGTGCATTTCATCTTGTGTGCGTGCTTTGAATGTTCTGTTGCACAATAATAAAGCTGTGTTTTCATGGAAAGTATGATTTTTCAGTTATTCATTTTTTTCCGAAGGTTTGTCAAGTGGCTTCAAAAACAAGACACGTTTTTAAATTAATAATTTTAATTTAATACATTTAAATTTATAATATTCTGCAAGCTGAAGGTCACCCTGAAACATAACCGTTACTTATCAGACTACTGCTTTAATTAAGTCATTTATTCAATAGTTTAATTATAAACAGAAAAAATTATAATTAAATGGCTTACTGGAGAAATGTAATGAGAGCGTGATCTGAGCGGGACTTGGTTGACCGGTGAGCGTGAGCGGAGCATTAGCGGAGCGTTTGCTTTGGCCGCGAGCGACTGAGCGGAGCGCACACACACAGAGCAGAATATCAAGGTTCAAGGTTTCTTTATTCGTCACATAATAAATTATACAGGGTATAATCAGAAGTGAAATGTAAATCAAATCAGGTCCGCTCAGTGGACAGTGCAAAAGAATAAAAATAAAAATTAAATAAAAGTAACACAACACAAGAGCATATATATATATAAAAATATAGGTAAAAAAAAGAGAAATAAAGAGTAAAATGTGCAATAGAATTTTATTCACACCGCTCCGCTCACACGCTCGGGTCCAGACCTGAACATCATCTGACTGACTGCGTGATGAAGCCTACAACAATGCCCTACAATTCAAGAAAAGATGACCTTCTTATAATTATATGATATGATATAGTTTAGCGATATCACACCAGCGCTGTTTTATCTGCACAACTGCAAACGTCATATTGATTTAAACACTATATTTAAATATTGTCTGTTTTTGCTCATTTCACACACGACAATAGTTCGACTCAGTCACAGCACAACTATTGTGTGTCTGCACGGCGCGGTCTCATTACTGAATGAACCGAGTGAGTCCGTGATTGATTCAGACAGACACTCGTTTCTGAATAAATCAGACGTTTGAACGAATAACTCAATGACTCACTCATTAAGACACCTGTCGCCACCTACTGTTGGTTTCATAATTACATGTCATTACACATTTTGTATAACCCATTACTGCCCATTTAACACTCACTAATTTCATAGCATTGTTTAAGCATTTCTATTTGTAGTGTAAATGCACTCATGGCACCTTTGACCAGGCTGTGTAAATACATAAATAACAACTTTAGTTATGGTCTGTAGCCGTAACAGTTTGTGTGTAATTAATTATATGTTGAATAAAAGTATTTCTTTCTAAAGCTACTTTTTAGTTTGATCTCTTTTCTCATTTAACACAACGATGACTTTAAATGATCGTTTGGTGGGTCATTTCTCAGCCCAAATGAATGTGTGATTAATTGAATCTTGTAATCGCTTGACAGGCTTAGTTTAAACACAATTGATCAAACGGATGATTTAAGGATGTTGATGGGTGATTATACAGAGAGGGCATGATGAATACCTTCATGCTCTTAATTAGATGCTAGTATCAAAGGTATTTTAGGGGGGTGCTTTGATTATGATAGCCTAGCATGTGCGCTACCTTCTCTGCCTGGTCTCTGGAGAAAGCTACATTGAGTGCCGTCAGAACGCCAGTCTTCTCAAACGCCTCCACTTCCTCTCGGTACAGGAAGTCCTCGTTCTTGTAACGGCAGCCATAGTACAACACTGTCTCTCCAACGTCCTTCCCTACACATGAGAAATCAGGATATTAATGGCATGACGGTGATAGGACTGAACGTGACCTCTGGTTATGTTTGAGTGGAATAGGGTAAGATACAGCGGTAAACATGGTAAAAGTGCAATGAGAAGCAAAAGAGGACTCAGTTCTGACCGTTGTCCATGTGCACACAAACCTGAAGTCAAAGTGATGTCACACAGCACAACTTTTCATGGTTTAATATGTATAAAGGAATAGTTTACTGATAAATGACAATTAGTTCAAATGTATTCACTCTCAGGCCAACCGAGATGAGTTTGTTTCTTCATCAGATTTGGAGAAATGTAGCATTGCATCAATGGATGCTCTGTAGTGAATGGGTGCCGTCAGAATGAGAGTCTAAACAGCTAAAACACGAGTCTATAATGCATAATAACGCTTGCTCCAGTGAACAAGTGCATCTCCTGATGTCTCTCACATCAAATCCAGCCATATGTTTGTTTAGAGCCGTTCTGGACTGTTTCAGCTTGTGATGTGTGCAGATTTCTCTCCTGATTCAGACCAGAACAGTTTTTCACTGAAGGAAGAGTTATTATGGACTCGTATTTTAGTTAAAAATGTCTTAATGATGGATGTGTTGCAGCCTTTGTCTTCTCCAGATGTTAACTCGTGGTTTTTATCAGACTCTCATTCTGACGGCACCCATTCACTGCAGAGCATCCATTGCTGAGACACTGAGGGAACGACCGATGGCCTGAGGGTGAGGACATATGTGACCCTCTCTGTGAAAACCCAGCTAAAGTCATTTTTTATGATTTGCCGTTTTCTACAAAAAAAAATCATCCTTCATCTGGTAAAGAAAATATAACCGTTATATCTTTAATATTGACCGAGTAAGGTCATGTTAAAGACTGAAATGATAGTGAAATTAATGGTAGAAATCAAACTTTGATGCTCGTTATCTCATAATTAGATTTTTAGACGTTAGCCTGGATTTCACAGAGAGGGTCACATATTCAGGAAATGTTCATTTTTGGGTGAACTATTCCTTTAACAGTCAAATACCCCAAAGTTGTGGCCTGTCTTCACATTTCCACAGACAAACCTGCCTGAAGAACTCTCTATTTCATTAGTCCTGTTGCATGCAATACATGTCTTTGTTATTGTTTTATTACTGACTACTGTGTTCAGTAATCCACACAACGTGTTTCTTATATTAGGCCAGCGGTTCTCAATTCCAGTCCTCGCGCCCCCCGCTCTGCATATTTCGTATGTTACTCTTATCGCTTCAGATGTTTGTTCTATTTGAACGCAAGTGCCCTGCGAAGTGGACATCACAGGATATTCCCTACATGATTCCAGTTCGAAGCGAATGTATATATTCCATTCAAAGTGCATTGAAGTGTCAAGACGTGAATTAAAATTGTATAATTTACAGAGGTATATGATGTCACACACGTCCGTGCGTGAAGATGTTGCGCAGCGCAAATTCATGAATGAATGTTCCAAAATAAATAAACTTCAGCAGATTTCCCTGCTCAGGATAGAAGCAATGGACCCTGTGTAGGGAGCATGTCAATCGGAACACAGTTCATGCATGGAGCGCACTTCTAACAAGCTGATTATCTGAACCAGGTGTGTTAACAAAGAGAGACATGCAAAATATGCAGAGCGGGGGGGGCGCGAGGACTGGAATTGAGACCTCTGTATTAGGCTATCACTATATAAAATGCATAATCTTACATTTCAAATTAATCAAAAATATTGCCATCGTAACACAAGCACCTATGTTGCATTTGCCCTGACATAAGTTATGCATTTTTTTTGCCTAATTTTGCCTCACTTTTGCATTGTACAATATCTCTTGAAAACTCAATTGTGATTGGTCAGTATAGTAATGAGCCTTTATCCAGTTATGTCTCGACTCACAGTCATGCAGTGATAAAAACTCCCCTGGGCTACGGTGTATGAGAGGAAAAATATAAATTATTATATGCATCTGATTTGAGCACATAGGAAGTAAAAGCATCAGAGCAAAAGTCCAAAGCAATCACGCTTAGTTTATTTTGAACACATGTAAGAGCTGCCCTCCTGATGCTGAAGAAATACTCCCAAATGTTGAAACCCAGGAAGCACTTAGCAGCGTTTCTCTACCTTGTTGTTTGAGCCAGCCGCGCTCCTGAATGAAGCCCATGAAGGGGGCGATGCCAGTGCCCGGGCCGATCATGATCACCGGGTTCGTGGACTTGAAGGGCAGGCGGAACTGAGACTTGCGGATGTACATGGGCACCGTGGCCTTGTGTCCGTTGTCGGTGGGCATCTTGTTCTTCAGCCAGTTAGTGGCGACTCCTTTGTTGACTCGGCCCGTCTTGGTCTCGTACTCCACCACTACAGCACAGATGTGGATGCTGTTGGGATGAACCTGTCACCGGCAGAAAACAACAGATTCATCCGTGCAGAAAAGTCATTTCAGCTTTTTTTCATTTAACGCACGCACGCACACACACACAGCTAGAGAAATATTATCATTAGTAGAAAACAAACACATTAAAGTAACGTCTCTGACCTTCGAGGAGGATGCGATGGAGTAGTAGCGGGCCTGCAGTCGAGGCAGGAGCTCACAGAGGTGATCGATGGGCGGCCGCAGAGACGGAAAATCCTCCAGAATAGCCAAAATATTCCTACAGGAGTCCAGCACCCAGCTCTGGTACAACGCCTGAGAGACGAGAAAGACCGCGTCAAACACACAGTCAGATACCACACACTCCTATGCTCCCATTCACACAGATGTGTGACCCTGGACCACAAAACCAGTCTCAAGTGTCAAGATGTTTCATACATCAATCTTTCCATTGATGTATGGTTTGTTACGATCTGACAATATTTGTAAATCTGGAATCTGAGGGTGCAAAAAGAATCTAAATATTGAGAAAATCATCTTTAAAGTTGTTCAAATTAAGTTCTGAGCAATGCATATTACTAATCAAAAATTAAGTTTTGATATATTTACAGTATGAACTTTACTAAATATCTTCATGGAACATGATCTTAATATCCTAATGATTTTTGGCATAAAAGAAAAATGTATAATTTTGACCCATACAATGTATTTTTGGCTATTTCTACAAATATACCTGTGCTGCTAATGACTGCGTTTGTGCTCCAGGGACACATATAGGACTGGGACAATCTTTACATTTTGAACACTATACAATATATACTATATAACACTTAAACTTAACACTATACAATATTCACACGGAATTACGTTGCATTGAAAGATGAAAACTTTTGTGATAATGACGCTTCGGCTTCTATTATAAACACCAAATGTCCTTTAAAAGAAAAATAAACTACAATTTTAATCCACGAATTATGACTTCTATAACATGCCAAAATTAGTGCTGTAAAATGATTAATCATATCCAAAATAAAAGTTGTGTGTACATAATATATGTATGTGTACAGTGTATATTTATTATGTATATATAAATACACACAAATACGGTATGTATTTTTAAAATATTTGCATGTATATACATTTATATTCTTATGTTATATATACAAACATAATATATTTTCCTTAAATATATACATGCAAGTAAACATATGCAAATCCATACGTTTCTTCAGTGGATACATAAGACGCTCATATTTCATATTAAACAACAACATCAAAATCTGTCACAATTAATATTATTCAAATCTATTATTCACAATAACAGATTTTATAATAACTCAGACTTTTCTAATGATTTTATATTAATAGTAGCTTGTACTGTACAGTGCTCACACTGTAGTTTTCTGTAAAATAAGAGTGTTATGTACATGATTGTTATTATTTATTACTACAATTAATTTATTATAATGTTTATTAAATATTTTATTTTATTTAAATAGTGACTGAAACATCTATCGTGGATTTTCACTCATCCGTTGTGTTGCATAGCCATTGTGTTTATTTAAATAGTGTTATTACAATAGTAATATTTCTTATTTTGTTTAATATTTCTTAGCAATAATCATCATGATTATCATTGGTCATATTATTGATATATAGCATGTTTTGCCCAAACTGTGCAGCCCTAAAACAAGCACAACAAACCTGGCGTTCTTCATAATGCTTTGTTTCTTTGTTTTAAAAATCTAATTTTTAAACTTTCTCTGCATATCATATCATATCGCATATCATACCAACTCAGTTTATTGACGGTTATTTGTCAGATCATGTTGCGTTGTGTTCCAGTGTTTCAGAGATTTATTAATGTAAAAATATACCTCTCTGTCATCTTCTAGCCTTGTTATATTTGCCTTTTAATAAAAAAAGATCTTAATGTTTTCCCCCATGATATCAAAAATCAATAATTTTCAAGACATCAACGTTAGTAATTCCAATACTGTGACAACATTAGTCCCCAATAGCAATATCACACACATTAATGCTACCACTAACACTATTAATACAAATAATCTACTCTCTTCTGAGATATATCAAATATTAGCGATAATATCGCAATCATTTTAATGATGACGTAAAATGTGAAAATATCCAATATAACGTCTCCTTACGTGTTACCGCACAAGAGACGTAAGGTGGGGAGGGTCTTTTATTTACACATTAGCAAAATGGAGACTAGTGTTAATTTCGTTAATAAAAAATATGACGAAAAATGTTTGTTGACCAGCTTTTTTCCCACGACTAAGACGAGACGACAATAAGGTCAATAAACGGAAACTATGACTATATCAATATGTTATTTCGTTGATGAAAAAAAGTTGATTTTTTTTTTATGTTACGAAAAACCTCTGTATTTACCTCAAAAAAGAAAAAAAAAGAAGAAAATGTTATTGCGGACTGCTCTACACGCCTCTACTACGCAAGCGGTTGCCAGATATCAAGAGTTCAAATCCCCCATCAGAGCTTCGCTGTTAACTGTTTAGCTTATTTTAAGCAATTCAATTCAAGATTATTTGTATAGCGCTTTTTACGATACAATCGTTGCAAAGCAGCTTTACAGGAAATTAAGTCTCTACAATAGACTTATATATATATTGTAGAAACTTAATATATTTAACTAATGGCAAAGTTTGGTTAATTCTGTGCACTGTCTGAGGTATCTGGCAACCATGCTCACACGCTGGTGTTTGAATAAAGAAATAGGCTATTGCAATCTGAAATGACTATTAGGAATTTCCCTGCTGTAATATTTTTCATTTGTTTTACTAGTTATCATAGACATTAGATATTCTAGATGAGGTCAAATAAACCATGAGTCCACATGCTATTGATTTGTGCTCATGTGGGGGAGCATCCATGAGGAACATTTCCCCAAATTTGCAAAATTAGCAAAGAAATGCACGTGCTCCAGCAACTAGCTCCCCATCTGAGAGGGCTTGTAGTGCCAATGAGAACATAGTTTCATGCCACAGAGATTAAAAACTTGTACAAAAAAAAAAAAATCTAATCCCAGATTAATTATTTCCCTCAGTTATTGTAAATTGTATGCACTAAAAAAGTTGACAGAATGCACGGTTTTACTTGTTTTGCACTACTTCAGTTACAAATAAATGTGTTAATTTATTTGTGATTTTTTTTTAACTGCAAAAAATTTTGTATTTACTTTATAACAATAGCTGTTCTATCTAAATTGTATTTGTTTTTTTTAAATGGGGGCAAAAGAAAATCATGTTTTTTTATTATTTAATAGCAAATGCAAACATATCGAGATATATCGTAAAGATTGACAATTTATATATACACCGCCCAGCCCTACTCTCTACTATAGTCTTTATAACACAGCATGTTGCTAATCACTGCGTGCAGTCTGTAGTAATGAATGGCTTGATCTGTGCAGTGTGCCGGTGATCTTACTTTGCCCTCGGGCGAGGAGGAGGCCATCTTCTTCATGCTCTCCTGATCTTTGGGCTCGGTGGCGTACTGCGCCAGCTCGTAAAGCACGTTTGTGCGCGGAGGATTGGTGATGTCCAGATAGTGCGTCAGAGCGGTGCGGTACGTGGTGGGACAGGGGAACGGATGCTTCTTATTGGACTCCTCTGAAAGGAAACACATATTTCAGCTGCGCAGCTTCAGTGATCATGACCGAATGAGCCGCTCGTGTCATACCGTCGAGGTTGTTGAGCGAGATGACCGTGTCGAGGTCCACACCGAGGAGGTCACCGATCCTGTTGACTATGACGCTGTCATTGATGGGATACACAGCCACATGGTCCCCTGACTCATACCTACACACATTACAACATCAGCGAGAATTATATGATTTTATATTCAACATGTTGAATGCAGAGTTTGTGACTTCCACTTATTTTAGTGGTCACACTTTGAGAACCATTCTCACTATTAACTATGACTTTTGCCTCAATAAAATCCTAATTAGCTGCTTATTAATAGTTAGTACGGTAGCGGTTTAGGTATGGGTTTAGATTAAGGGATCTAAATTTTGTGCATGCAGAATAAGGCATTATTATGTGCTTTATACGTAGGGGTGTGCGATATTGAAAATTGAAAATGATATCTCAATATTTTTGGGGATTTTGTCAATAACGATAATTAGACGATATTTTGCCGAGTGTGTTATTGTGCTGATATCTGACTATCGTGCACAGCTGCAGTTTATGATATTCTTCATATTCTGTGTGCTCAGTTCACATCAGTGAAATTTATCTTTTAATTTAAGTTTAAATAGATTTTTACCTTTTAATAAAGCTTTTTTTTTTCTAAAAGTGTACATCTTTTGAGTCAAATTGTTACATTTAATCAGTCAATTAAGATAATACACATTTAGGCAGTTACCAAACAAATGAAACCAGTATTATCAAAATGAATCTTTGCAGAAGCTGCAGAAGTGTTTAGATGTGTTCACACACTGTTTAATGCAGGTCATAGGCACATGGAGTGCTTTAACCAGTTACAAATGCATAATTTGACGTTTTAAACATAAAACATTGAATACTGATATTTACAATTATTTAAAAAATGAAAATGGATTTTAAATGTGAAATTAAACTGCCAGTAGATGGCAGAAAGTCTCTGGTAATAAGTGAGTCACTGCGACTGAACTGAATCATTTAAACGATTGAATAATTCAGGAACGAATCACCGTCATGTTGCTCAGAGATGCAAAACATCGCTGTGGCTGTTTGGAATTATTTTTTGTCGGCGAAATGCAGCAAAAACAGGCAATATGGTGTCTAAAATGTAAGTCTCTTGATATTAGCTTATTGTTTATTGAACTGTTGTATAAAATCAATATCACATTTGTAATCATGCTTATTTTTTAAGAAAAAACTGCATTCTTCGTGTGATTTTAACTATATGAAACGTAAATATATACATTTTCTGCCCCCATATCTTGAATTTTGCGATCATTCTTAATGCATTTTAATCGACTGAATCATGCAGTGAAAGAACACACTCTAATACTCGCACATGCACTGTTTAACCCCTTCATCACCACGCAGGCTAATGTATGCGTGCAATTCGTAACGTAGCTGTTTTGTTGGGTTTTTGCAAAATACTCGATATTGTCAAATTTAATATCGTTAAAACAACAATTACGATATTATCGCAGACGATATATATCGCACACCACTATTTATACGTATTAATAAACAGCCATGATATGCATGGTAATAAGCAACTAGCTAATAATAAGAACTGGTTCTTTCAATAAAGTGTTGCCGTGTTTATTTTTATAATGCATTCATTAAGGTTCTTTGACTGTCTTATATTACACATTGCAATGATTCATGTCTGTTTAACTCCACATTGATCCTCATGTATTATCAATTATTGGCAACTGACGCATAATGTTGTTAAAACATACAGTAAGGTCAACTTAACACATGGTTACACACTCGGAAATGTTTTAGATGTTAAAGGGACAGTTCACCCAAAAAAATGGAAAGTCTGGGGAACAAACCCTAATCCTAACCATAAAGTACATGTAGTTTATTAATAATACTCTGTACTTAAATGTACAATTACACTGTAATAACAAGGGCACCTTAAAATAAAGTGTAACCCAAATAGTTATTATTTAGACATTGATGAGCATCGTTAGGCCAACCCATAAATATAAGGTTATCTATAACAACCCAGAGAGCGTGTGTAACGGAGTTCAGCAGCGCAGCTTCATGAATATCAGATATTAGAGGCAGTATTTGGTCCTGATGGGTGTTACCTGATCTTGGAGCCGGTGATGTCCAGCTCCAGGTGCATCAGGTGTCTGTCTCCGGCCTGATTGAGCTTGCGGTTCCCCGAGACCGGAGCCAGGAAAGGGTTCTTCGAATCGAAGGGCCTGTGAGAACAGACGGTCACCATGAAGTCTCGACCAGGGTCAAAGTTTAACCAGGGCTCAAAGCAAAAACTGACCTAGACATTTACAAACCTGCTGACAAAACCTGGTCATTTATCTCTTTTATCTAAGATCTGATAGTAGTGTTTCCCCAGCCATTATATTAGAGGGGCATGCTTCCCCCCCCCCCCAAAGGCACCCGAAGGTCAAGTTAATTGTATTTAATTATATTAATATCTATAGTGCCAGATCACAACACAAGTCATTTATGTTACCTTTCCTATAGAACAGGTCTATACCTTGTTCTTTTATTAAACAAATTAAACAGCCTTATGTTATTTATCTTATTTACATGACGACATGTCATTTCGGTCTCTACGTTATAGTCGCACTGCGCACAACAGAGTTCAGCGCACGCACGCACACAGTGTCTACAACAGCTTCACAGTGATGAATGAAAATAACAGAATCAGTTATGGAGACGGTTCAGATTCTGACTCGAGTCGGTTCAGTTCATGAATCAGATTTAATCATAATCCTCTGCGTGATGTGCCCACTGGTTATTATCCTGAAAACATTTCATTTAATTTGTCTGTTGCTTTATCTTGCATTGGTAATGGAGTATTCAGTACTGGTCAAATGTTTTGAATGAAGTCTCATCAGGCTCAGGCTCATCAAGCCTGCATTTATTTGATCAAAAATACAGAAAAAAGACAGATGCAAACTACTCACCTTTAGGGGACACCTCACTTTTTGAGATCAAAATAGCCAATACTGTCTTAAATAGCCTGCATAGCACTTCATCTCTTATAACATGGGATTTAGACCTAATATATTCAATCTTCATTTTTATCAAATGTTGCAACAAGATTTTTTTGTGTGTGTGAAAAATTACAGTTTTGGACAAATAAGGTAATAAATATTTTGTTAAATAGCTTAAAGTAGCTAGAAATGAGCATGTAAAACAAATATCTTTAAAATAACCCCCCTTAACCTGTTTGCATCTCTGAAAAAAAGAGTAATATTGTGAAATATTATAATAATTTTAAATACATGTTCTCTATGTGAATCTCTGTAATTTATTTCTGAGATCAAATCTGTATTTTCAGCATCATTGCTCCAGTCTTCAGAGTCACATGATCTTCAGAAATAATGTTCTGCTCAATTATTATTGGTGCTCAGTTCTTAATCATGGCTCTTATTATTATTATCAAACTTAAATACAGTTTTTGCTTTTTACTATTTTGAGGAAACTTTTTTCAGGATTCTTTGATTAATAGAAATGTAAGATATCAATATTTGAAATATAATCTTTTGTAATATTATACCTTGAGCAATTTAATGCATATTTTTGACTGGTAGTATATCACTGCTTAAATATGCAGCAGCACAACTTTGATAATAATCAGAAATGTTTCTTGAGCAGCAAATCCTCATATTAGAGTGATTTCTGAAGATCAATGATGCTGATGATCACAGGAATAAATTCTATATCAAAAAATATTCACATAAAAAACACTTTAAAATTGTAATAATAGTTCATATTATTAGTGCTTTTACTGTATTTTGGATCAAATAAATTCAGCCTCGGTGAGCTTCTTTCAAAAAAAATAAAAAATGTACAAAACATGTGTCTCATATGCAAGTAATTTAATTCGATATGTAACAGCCATAGCTGAAGAACACACATTTATTTGATGGATTAATTCAGTCGTGTGGTTGTAAAGTAAATAGTACGAGAAACACGCCTCTAAAAATGCATTTCTAATATGGTCCCTTAATAAAAACCTTTCCAAACTCTATCATTATATGCAGATAAAGTACCTTACACAAACATCACGTCTCCGTCCGATCAGATTAAATGCAGCTGAGGCGTTCGGTCATCACGGTTTATGAGGTTTGTAAACGTGATGAAGCTGAAAGTGAAGGAAGTGCTTTACTCACGGCTTCTGGCTCTCGAAGCTCTTGAGGCGACCCAGCTCTCCGGTGTAGATCTTATTCATGTTCAGATCGCTGTGTACCTTCAGCTCATACTGACGGATGCTGAGAGACACAGAGAGACAACACACTCATGTATTCTTCAGTTAGTCTGGCTCTCAGGCTGAAAAGGCCTGTAAGAGGTGTTAATGGGCATGTTCTGCGCTCAGGTCACTGTGACCCGCTAAACAAAGCAGGAACGAGCTGAAGAGATGACGGAGCAATCAGACCTGGATTCATCTCCCGTCGCTTCGACCCCGAAGTGTTCACACACAGCCGGCCAGAACTGCTCCCTCCACGACACAAAGTCCTCCTCGAGACTGAGAGAGAAACAACCACAAAAGATCTTTACATTACAAGCACTTCTCCACATCAAGAACTGACTCGACGGTCCCACAATTCATCATTTTGAAATTTGAAAGTAAACAAAAATAGCTCTCATTCACTATGAACAGATGCACACACACAAACACACACATAGATACGCAGGTACAGACACACACATACGCACAGAGACACACACACACACACATACGCACAGAGACACACACAGGTGCAGACACACACACACACACACAGAGACAGACAGACGCACAGAGAAACACACACACACACACACACACACAAGACACACACACACATACGCACAGAGACACACACAGGTACAGAGACACACACACAGAGACAGACAGACGCACAGAGAAACACACACACACACATACGCACAGAGACACACACACAGACACAGACAGATGCACAGAGACACACACACAGACACAGACAGACGCACAGAGAAACACACACCACACACACACACACAGAGACACACACACAGGTACAGACACACAGGCGCACACACACAGAGACAGACAGACGCACAGAGACACACGCACGCACACACGCACACGCAGAGACACACACACAGACGGACGGACGCACGCAGCTATTATTAAAAATAATAATTAGCTGCAGCCCTATCTTAAATAAATACAAATACTGTGAACACTTTTTTGCCTCTTCTGTTACACATAGGTCTACATCAAGATATATGGTAGATCAAATTGTCTGGCAATGAATATAGTAGGCTCTTTCAGAATCACTGTATCATGATACCGTCAATATAATGGACTAAATTGTTATTGTAGTTGCGAGTACACCAGAGTCCTATGCAATTATTCTTGCCTCACTAAATGCCGCAAAGTGTCCTCCTTTTTTGTGTTATGGAAATGGCCGCCCTAGATCAACACAGTATAAGCAGCGTCACTCACTTTCCGTCATCGTCTCCCATTCCCAGATCGAAGATCCGCTGCGCTCCCAGCTCAGACAGTCTCTTGTCCACATACTTCCCCGTGGCGTTATAGTGCTCGTATGTCTTGTTTCCCAGCGCAAACACCTTAAAAACACGTATTAGAAAGTATTACGTATTAGATATTTCAGTGCTATGGTGTTATACTTACTTTTTTTTTTTTTTTAGCTTGACAGAGCAAATGAACAAAAATGCAGGTTTTGTATTCAACACAAAAATGACAGCATATGTGTTGAAGGTGAGTAAATACTGAAAGAATGTTCATTTTGGGTGCACTACTCCTTTAAATGCACTTATGCAGCAGTCACTCTATAGTGAGCACTTCTGCTAAACCCGTGCGCTCTCGGTTCTTTAACCCACTGGTTCTGTGGAGTCACTGAACGCTGCACATGTAGTGTAGTATACGGTGAGAAAGCTGTCTGAGACTTTGGCTTGTGGAAGTACGACAGCATTCCCCAGATTCACTTCTGCTCTGCTGCACTGTGTCATGGGTCGTGTTTGCTCAAGCGTACGCCGGAAAGCACCTACCGTATTAGAAACACATTGTTCCTGGAGTATTTGGTAAAGGCTAAAAACCTCACAGAGTGCTTTGACAACTGCTTAAATGAAAAGTCCCCGAGCGCACACTTAAAAGAAACTTCACCCAAAAATGAACATTTGCTGAGCTTTTACTCGCCCTCAGGCCATACAAGATGTATACGAGTTTGTTTCTTCATCAGATTTGGAGAAATGTGTCGTTCCATTACTAGTTTGCAGTGAATGGGTGCCGTCAGAATGAGAGTCTGATAAAAACATCACAATAATACACACCACTCCAGTCCATCAGTTAACATCTGGAGAAGACAAAAACTGCGTGTGTGTAAGAAATCAATCAATCATTCAACATGTTAACTCTAAACCGTCACTTCTGGCTAAAATACAAGTCCATAATCTATAATATCGCTTCCTGCTGTAAAAAAGAAATCAACATTATGAATTATAGACTCATGCAGTTTTTGTCTTCTCCAGATGTTAACTAATCAGTGGTGTGGATTGTGATGTTTTTATCAGACTCTCATTCTGACGGCACCCATTCACTGCAGAGCATCCATTGCTGAGACACATTTCTCCAGATCTGATGAAGAAACAAACTCATCTACATCTCGGATGGCCTGAGAGCGAGCACATTTTCAGGGAACTTCACCCGTACTATAATCACGTAATTGCTGTGATGAGGAACTCACTGTATATTTAACTCCACTGAAGTCGGCATCGGCCTCCTGTAACCAGTCATAGAAGTCCTGAGCGTTATCAGTCGGGTCTCCCTCTCCATACGTGGCCATGCAGAAGATGGCTATCGAGTTCTCGATCTCCGTCAGACGGGAGAGCTCACTCTGCAAATACAAGCATGTGTAAACAAACACGAATGGAAGAGCACTGGTTTTCATCCGATCGCATGTGTTACCAAGTCATACTCCTCTGGATCCGCTGACATTCCCTTCATGCCGTAGCGATGAGCATCTTTTCGCAAGTCTGTTGGCAAACTCTTCAGCCGTGCCCGTCTGTGAGCCGTAAAACACCACGATGTTCTTGCCCTAGAGGGAGATATTAAAGTCAGTACTTTTATATACACAAGTGACTAACCCACAAGATTCAGTCCAACCAAGGAAACTGTAACATAATTAACACTTCAATTGTAAAAACAATACTATTTTGGCTTAAAACTAAACACACAGTCCGTTTTAGTTACATTTGTATTTTTTTCTGCTAAATCAGTTACAATATTTTACAATTTGACTGCCTAAAATGTGTTTAATGGCCAATTTGATCAATTTCATATATCAACTACTGGAGAAGAGGAGGGTAAACATCTCTTACCGTTTTCTTCATTTTGTCAATAAAACTGGTTTCTCTGGTTGTTTGAGGCCTACAAAACACAGATTAACAGAGGTCATACATCACTAATAATTACATCATAAATGATCATGCAAACAAATATTGACACAAAGCATCAGTGTGAAACTGCATCTGTAGTTCAGTCCCGAGGCAGCTCATTAAAGGCTTTATTGTCATTTACACCAGAGTTTAAATGGAGACTTAAGGAGACATATTATGCACCTTATGGCAGAATCTAATATAAGTCTCAGGTGTCCTGAGAATGTGTCTGAAGTATCAGCTCAAAATACCCCACAGATAGTTTATTATATCATTTTGAAAATGCCTGTTTTGAGTGAAAGCAGAAACAGGCTGTTTTTGTGCATGTCTCTTTAAATGCAAATGAGCTGATTGTCCCCGCCCCCTTTTCCAGAATAGAGCTGTGCCTTTACAGCTCAGTCCAAGTTTAACGCTTCTCAAAGCTACGTGAAAAATATCTCTCAGTCTATACTAGGGGTGACCCCGAATAGTCGACGATTCGATGCTTCGACAGGAGGAGCCTGATTCGATACCAATCTCACAGTCGGATATTCATATATTATGTTAGGATCGGGCCATTTTGGCTATATGGGGATGCTCAATGTCTGATTTCACACAGAGCTACCGGTTTACTCCCAATAAGTTAATATACAGCCTATTATGATAATGCTGTAAATAAGAATCTGGAAAGAAAGAAGCTTTAAATAAATATTTTAATGTGTGTGAATAAATCCAACCACCCTTAGTATCGTGTATACATTATTTATCTCGTATAAGATGCATTTGGTTGGGTTGCGCTGCAGTAACACAGACTTTAAAACACAATTCGTTCAAGAGAGTTCAGTGAATAGGAAAAGCGTGAGAGACTTTTCACGGTGTAAAAACTCTGGGCTCACGGCCAGCTATTGCACAAGGATGTGAATAGTGTGATTTAATGAGTGAAAACTGCTGCTGAACTCAGTTAATTTAATGAGAAACACCGGTGTTTACACCAGATACTATTCTCCATTAAACAAGACAATGATTATTAGCCTATTATTAATGCTGAAAGAAAATCATTAGCACATTCGGCGATCAAATACAATGCGGTCTGCATTTATATCTATAGAGCAATGATGTTATGTTATACAATCAAAGCTTGTTTTATAATAAAAATAGCTCTTTCAACCAAGCTCCTTTTGAAAAATGTAGTAATTATGGAGACCAAACAGACAAACATTGCAAAACAATATTTCCCATGCTAGCTTCATTCTCATTCGTTCTCAATCTTGCAGGAGAAGAGCACATTCTGCACATCTGTCTCTTCTGACTCACTCAGTTCAGTTCATGAATGATGATGTGAACCATCTGAAAGATCATATTCAGACACACAAAATCATCCCGGACCAGGACTGAGAACCAGAGGGACACTCACCTATCGATGGCGACCAGCCGGTCCTCCGGTAAGGAGAACACACAGCCCATGATCAAAAGAAACACGTCCAAGGATGAAGACGCCAACACAGACCCGGTCACAGCAGAGACGAACCGTTAACTACAGAGCACAGCGAAAAACAAGCCACCGCCGATTGTATGTGAAGGAGTCAATTCCAGAGGAAAGCAGAGGCTGTTAGAGCATCCCTTCTCCATCAGGAACCGTCTGCAGACGACTACTGAGACGGTGAAGCATCATGTCAGTTCCCTACGCTCTCAAACATGTGCAACATCTGGACGCCACACCGCAGGACTCAAGTAAACAAACAGAAAACTTGAGAAAGGTCCTTCATCCTCTCAAGATCCCAGAGAAAAAACCAGAACAGTCCTTTATCAACAGTTTCTGAAGACAGCGAGCTCTGGCCCCTCCCTCCGGAGAACAGGGTCGCCGTGGCAACCACATCTATCATAAAAGGATCCTCCTGTGACAGGCCAGGCAACGCGAGCAGCGAGATAAATTGGAAATGGTTTCCACATAAATGGGGAGCGAGGGAGAAAATAGGCTGAACATAATGGAGGGCTTGTGCTGCAACTCAACTTTCCACCTCTGGCACAGCTCAGAGAAAGACTTGGCTGGCCTCGCCGAATACAAACTCCATTGACATGAGGATTTGAAAATATATACTTTCAGAAGCACAACTTTAAGTAACAAGAGCAAGAGAAACCTGAAGCACCATCATTTATTTCATGTTGTACAAAGTTTGTTTGTGTATATGTATGTGTATATGTGTATGCATATTATATATATAATACACAGTGCTCAGCGTAAATGAGTACACCCCCTTTGAAAAGTAAAATTTTAAAACAATATCTCAATGAACACAAAAAAACATTTTCCAAAATGTTGACAAGACTAAGTTTTATATAACATCTGTTTAACTTATAACATGAAAGTAAGGTTAATAATATAACTTAGATTGCACATTTTTCAGTTTTACTCAAATTAGGGTGATGCAAAAATGAGTACACCCCACAACAAAAACTACTAAATCTAGTACTTTGTATGATTTTTAATGACAGCACCAAGTCTTCTAGGCATGGAATGAACAAGTTGGCGACATTTTGCCAGATCTATCTTTTTCCATTCTTCAAGAATGACCTCTTTCAGAGATTGGATGCTGGATGGAGAGTGATGCTCAACTTGTCTCTCAGAATTCCCCATAGGTGTTCGATTGGGTTCAGATCAGGAGACATACTTGCCACTGAATCACTTTCACCCTGTTCTTCTTCAGAAATCCAACAGTGGCCTTAGATGTGTATTTAGGATCATTGTCATGTGGAAAAGTGCACGACGACCAAGGGCATGGAGTGATGGTAGCATCTTCTCTTTCAGTATAGAGCAGTACATTTGTGAATTCATGATGCCATCAATGAAATGCAGCTCCCCACACCAGCAGCACTCATGCAGCCCACATAAGGACACTGCACCACCATGTTTCACTGTAGGCACCATGCATTTTTCTTTGTATTCCTCACCTTTGCGACGCCATACAGTTTTGAAGCCATCAGTTCCAAAAACATTTATCTTGGTCTCATCACTCCGAGTATAGAGTCCCAGTAGTCTTCATCGGGTCAGCATGGGCCCTGGCAAACTCTAGCGGGCTTTTTTGTGCCTGGGCTTTAGGAGAGGCTTCTTTCGTGGAGGGCACCCATGCATGCCATTCCTTTGCAGTGTACGCCGTATTGTGTCACAGGAAATAGTCACCCGAGTTTGGCTTTCTACTTCTTTAGATAACTGCAGTGAACTTGCATGTCGATTTTCTTCAACCCTTCTCATCAAAGACGCTCCTGACGAGGTGTTAACTTCCGTGACGACCTGGACGTCTCTGTGAGATGGTTGCAGTTCCATCTTTTAAATGTTTGTACCACTTTTGCTACAGTATTCTGACTGATAAGTAAAGCTTTGCTGATCTTCTTGTAGCCTTCACCTTTCTTGTGTAAATAAATAATTTTCTTTCTCAGGTCTTGTGACATTTCTCTTCCATGTGGTGCCATTGCTGACAGCATGAAATGGAAGGAGGGTTTTTTCTTTAAGTAACACCCTTTTATAGTCAACTGCCACCTGTGTAATGAATTATTAGACTCACCTGTGTGAATTCTTGTTAAATAAGACATTTGAGTCTAAAATTTAGCTTTGCTCCAGAGACTTTCAGTGGTGTACTCATTTTTGCATCACCCTAATTTGAGTAAAACTGAAAATGTTGTTCTCTAAGTTATATTATTAACCTTACTTTCATGTTATAAGTTAAACAGATATATTTTTATTATATAAAACTAGTCTTGTCAACATTTTGGAAAAAAAATTGTGTTCATTGAGATATTGTTTAAAATGTTACTTTTCAAAGGGGGTGTACTCATTTACGCTGAGCACTGTATATATATATATTGATATATGTATGTATATATATATAATATATATATGTGTGTATGTATATATATATGTGTGGTGTATGTATGTATGTATATATGTGTGTGTGTGTGTATATGAATATGTATATAAATGTATATATTTCATTATTTTTATATTTTTTATTTTAAGCAATGTCTCAAATATGTTTTCTTGTTGTGAAGAAAGAAAAAGAAAGAATGCATGTACTTATTTATTTCACAGATCTATTCTTGTTGTATGTATTATTTTCCTTATTCATGTAATGGATAATGCTTTGGCAATACTGTGCTACAATATAAAGCTCATTTGAATTTGAGAGAGAGAGCGAGAGAGAGAGACAGAGCGAGAGCGAGAGCAAGAGAGCGAGAGCGAGAGCAAGAGAGCGAGAGCGAGAGGATGTACAGTACTTCTAACAGCCCAACTCTTGAGACAAAAGACCAACTGAGTGACTGCAACACAACTCCTCTCTCATTTAAAGGAATAGTTCAGCCAAAAATGTATATTAGCTTAAATGTGCTCACCCTCAAGACATCTAAGCTGTAGATGAGATGTTTATTGATCAGATTTGGAGAAATGTGTGACTGCATCGGTGTCTCAGTAATGGATGCTCTGCAGTGAATGGGTGCCGTCAGAATGAGAGTCTGATAAAAACATCACAATAATACACACCACTCCAGTCCATTAGTTAATGTCTTCAGAAGGCAAATGCTGTGTGTTTATTAGAAACAAACCCAGAATTCATAAGTCCATAATTCACAACAACGTGTCCTACAGTGAAAAAAAAGTGTTCTGGTCTGAATCAGGAGAGAAATCTGCACACATCACAAGCTGAAACAGCTCTTCTGACTTTAAATGCAGACCTTGAGCCAAAAACTCATCACCAAACACTAATGACTTGTACATTCATTATATGGACAAAAGTACTGGCACCCCTTCTTTAGAAGATAAAAAGGCACTTCCAAACTGTGCCAACAAAGATGGAAACATAATTAATGTACTTAAAAATATTATTTCCACCTCTGTTGCATCAGTTTTGAAGTGTATGAAAGGACTGTACCCATATGTACAAGTCATTAGTGTTTGGTGATGAGTTTGTGGCTCATTTAAAGTCACACCAGAGGTGTTCAGCTGCTTTCTGCAGACCAGTCAAGTTCTTCCACACTGACTGAATCATCATTTCTCTTTCATTCTTGTCTTATACACAGAGATACTGTCATGTTAGAATAGAAAAGGGTCGTGTCCAAACTGTTGCTATACAATTAGAAGCACACAATTCCCTACAATATCATTATATGCTTAAACATTAAGATTTGTACGCATTCACTTTCTTCAAAAAAAATTATTAAAAAGCTTTTTTGTGCATTTTATTTAATGAATGGTCAGCTTTTCGTTACAGACAGAACCAAACTCAATTTCTGCTCTCGTCACTAATTATAAGACCATATCAGTGAAGCGGTTGTTTGGTAACATTAGGGGCTGGACTGATGACGAGTGCAGATATCTGGAAGACAATAACAAGCCATAATCAGCTTGATTCACAGGCTCATTACACATTTCACATGTATATGTGGTGAGCTAGGGACAAAAGCACAGTCGTTGAGATTTAGAAAGATTCATTATGTCAGTAAAAGTCGTTAAGTAATGATTCAACAGATGTTTTTTTTAATTTAAGGAATTTAAGATAAATACACTACAAGATATGATTAGGCATCATATGCTTACATTGTATTTTCAGACATATTTCATGATTTAAATAAGAGATCACATGCCTACTGTATATGTGCACAATCCTTCAGAGACCGACCGCCTTTATATTCAAGAGATGCAAGAAAAGAATATAAACAATATATGGCATTAAAAAGCAGCCACGTTCAACCCAAGCTTAAGTAACTGAACCTGGTGACCTTCCATTGAAAATAATGCAGGCGGAAATCTGATTATGCTATAATCATAGGCTGGATATGACGACACACCGAATGTAATAAAGGTCTATTAGTTTGCATTTACACTCTTAAGACTTAACACACATATCCATCCATGCCCGTGATTGAATACAATGCTCAATGCTGCAAAAACATGGTGTAAATATTCATCTCTCACACACATGAGACGAAAAATGAAATTGACTTGCGTTTATAAAACAATGTGATATTCACAGTATTCACTTATTCTACATCATCAGCAAAAGATATGAAAATAGCATTGCTAAACGTCACTGTATACCATCCCTACAATGCATACACCATTGCATGAAGTTGCATAAGGCAGTGTGTTTCTGATGAGAAGCAGACTCTGTTTGTGTTTATCCTTCTGTCCGTGCATGACAAGTCTGCAGTAGATATTTGTGCAATGGAAATATCAACAAATAAATACAATACAGTTTGTGTTAACAAATAAATGCCACAAAAACATGCAATTTACGTTATTATTATTGCAGCTATAATTGGAAAAAACAAACAACTTTAAGCATTTTTAATGGTAAACGCAGGCGATTCATGTTTCCAGTTAAACAACGTTAAAAAGACTGAATGCAGTTGACGCAGGGGTTGAGTTATGGTTGCCCCCCCCCTCACAACGGCTGCCTCTGTATCTGTTTTATTGTCTTGACAAGGATTGCGTTTATTATTTTTACTACTTAAAGTAATAGCAGCCCAAAAACCCAATAACCATCTGCTGTGATGTCTGTTCATCAAAGAGCAGAAGAAAATGAGTAAATCAATCACTTTTGCATAGCTTTAAGATTAATTTAATTTAGTGTTTGATAACTTTATTTAATTTCTGCTGAAGGCCACGGGTAAATATGACATTTATTATAATGGGTTTATGTGAAGATTGTTTTAGGTTCACTTAAATTAGAAGTTGTTATTTTTTAAAGTCTAATACATGTTAGAATTGATAGCTTTCGAGTATAATGCAATGTTAGTATAGTCGATATTTATGGTTTAATATTAGGGGGAAAAGTATTATTTCCTAAAGATATCAGTGGTGCTGGCCTTCAGTCATAAAAAAGATGCCATTAAACGAATATTAAAATATACTGTATGTCGTTTCTACATTCATTTGAAGATTGAATGTGAAATTATAGCACAATTAAAGTATAAGTAAAAACTTTAATGTTAGGTGGGATTAATATAAAGATTAATCGTGAAGGAAATTGTGTTTAACACGCATCATTTTAATGCTTAATTTCAAAAGTTTTACTTTTTTTCTCTAATTTCTGAGTTTTTATTATATCATGTTTTAAAAAAGTATTTTTAGATGCATTTATTTTTTTTAGAGTTGCTCAATAAATGTAAGAGACTTCAGAAACAATGACTAAATGTTAAGTGAAGATATCGCATGCACTGCGAATGAGAAAAGGGTGCCATACTTCCCTACACATAACTTCCTTATTCTGATCATTTAACAAGGCAGCTGCATGATTAATCATTGAAGGATCTCGATTCAAACAACCGTTTGTTCATGAACAACAACGATTCAGCTATTTTTATGTAATATTATGTCACAAAATTGAAACGTTTGAAATGCTAAATTCAAAACGCTGGTAATCCCACTAACCCGAAATCATCTTTGCAATCATACACAACACTATGTTATAAATAACCGCAGAAGTGCTAGAAAAAAAGCTTGTAGTTTCAATTTAAACACATTTGTGCCATGCATTTGTGCTATTTTTGCTTTTGACAGTTGACAGTGTTGAAAAAAAAAATGACTGTGAAAAGAAAAGCAGACCCTGAAACCAGAGCACAGATAAAGTCAAGTGTGGTTTATGCACGCGGACTGTGACGTCTGTAAACCTGATAACATCAAACACCATGTCAGTGCATCGAACAGCAACTTTAACTGCTATTATCAGGAGCATTCAGTGCTGCAAACAGAAGTGACTTCTCTGATTGAACATGCCAGTTAACACAGGTACAGCTCCAGAAGTAAGAGCAATGTTAATGCTGAACTGCTGATTCATCAAACATTGAGTTTGCAGTTAGGGAAGGAAATGTTGAGATTAGGAAGAAGGAACGGTTGCATGAAGGACATGAACTGAGTGACAGCTGTTCAATTATTATAAACGGCTGTCGCGATTCGTCGATTTTAGTCGACTATTTGATTTTTTTAAATCCTCGACTTCATTTTGCTCGCGTCGACTAACCGGCAAAATACCGTAAGTGGCACATTTCACGGACGAGAATCCATAAAACACATTATTATCATAATTAAGCATTATTGTGAATTCAAAAACGCTGTGATTTAATTAAATAATGATATGTGATGCAGTTCTAATACAGTACACAGTGCTTTATCACATTTTCTTATGTTGCAGCCTCATGGTAAACTACTTTAAATTACTTTTTCCCCCAACATCAATCTACACTCCATACACCATAATGACAAATCAAAAACAGAATTGTTACAACTTCGTAAATATATGAAAAATAAGTATTCATACCCTTACCTCAGTACTTGGCTTTGTTTTTTTTTTTTTTTTTTTGATGTGACAAGTTTTGCACATCAGCGTTTGGGAATGATCTGTCATTCTTCTCCTCTCTTCACCTCTCAAGCTCTGTCAGGTTGGATGGGGCAGACGCACATCTTCAGGTTTCTCCAGAAGTATTTGATTGGGTTCAAGCTCAGGCTGTGGCTGAGTCACTCAAATACATTCACAGAGTTGTCTATAACCCACTCTTGCTGTGTGTTTAGGTCAGCTCTCCTGATGGAAGATAAACCTTCTGCCCAGTCTGAGGTCCTGAATGCTCTGGACTGGGTTTTCATTAATGCTCAGTATTTTGCTGTGTTGAGCTTTTCTTTACTCTGATGAGTCCCTCAGTCCCCGCTGCCCCCCCCCAGCATGAGCTGCTACCAGCACACTTTACTTTTGGGATGGTACTTCTGCAGGAGATGAGCAGAGCTGGTTCCCTTCAAACATGATGCTTGGAATTGAGGTTCATCAGACCAGATCATATTATTTCTGACAGTCTGAGGGTCCTTTAGGTGCTTTTGTGTATTTCCAAGTGTGTTTTCATGTGTCTTCACTGAGGAGAGGATTGAGTTTGGCCACACTGCCATAAAGACTGGATCGGTGGAGTGTTGCAGTGATGTTTGTCCTTCTGTAGGTTTCTCCTATCTGCATATATGATCATGGAGCTCATCTAGAGTGACCAACAGGTTCTTGGTCACCACTCTAACCAAAGCCCTTCTCCATCAGCTGCTCGGTTTGGCCAGGAGGCCAGCTCTAAACAGTCCTGGCTGTTTCAAACTTCTTCCATTAAGGGTAACAGAGACTACATGCTTCTGTGACCCTTCAATAGATGTATGGCTTGACGCAAACCTGTTTCTGATCTCTACAGGCAGTTATTTTGACCCCAGGGCTTGGTTTTTGCTCTGATATGCATTATCAGCTATTAGACCTTTTATGAAGACGTGTGTGCCTTTCCAAATCACACCCATTCAATTGAATTTGCCACAGGTTAACGTCACTCGAAGTGCAGTAACATCTACAAGCAATATGAATGCTCCTGAGCTTAATTCCAACTGTCCCAGATAAGGGTATGAGTACTTATGCAATGGAATTATCTAAGTTTTTTATTTTTAATAAATTTACAAAGATGTTAAAAACCATCTTTTTGGTTAAAAGCAAGTTTTTTTGCTTTACCATTATGTTGTATGGGGTGTAGATTAATGTGTGGGGTGGGAGCAATTTAACATAAGGCAGCAGCTAAACAAGAAAAAAAATTATGGCGTGAATACTTTTGCATGGCACTGTAAATGTAGACATTTCTGGAACGTATTGTTCTACTCATATTCTAACTCTTGCTGTCTGCGTCTGAAGCTATGGTGATGAATAATGCGAGAGAGATAAACGAAACACACGTATCCTTCATTTATGATGACGCTCTACGGTTTATCACTAACAGCTCAGGAGTGACTAATGTCTGGCATTGAGTAAGACCTTTGCCAATGACACTATTCAAGGCTAAGCAAGCAATAAACATGCCCTGCACCTCCAGCGGCAGCAGAATCAGCTACGGCCCAAGAAAACACAGACTGGAGGACTGAAGCGTTTAACCAGCAAGACTGCAATGATACTGACCTTACAGATGTCCATTTCATTTCTTCTCAGCCGTGAAATACTTCTATTTCTGAGGTTATATACATCATTTTATTTCTCAAGAAATTATAGCCTACTTAAAAGCCTTTTTTTCAGAAAAAAATAAAATTTCTTCTAAACTTCTCATATCTATAACTTCTCATAAATTCCAAATTTCTAAGTGGAAATTTACCAAGATTGCAAAACTATTGAGCATTATGAAAACAGAAAATACTTGTATTCAGATATGTGTGTTTCATGTCCTGTTTTGCGGACTATGACTTTGGATCAATCGCATTTATTTCAAGGTGGGCACAAAAAAAAAACTTTCTATTATTATTATGTGAAAATTATAATAAATAAATATTCTGTATGAACACATTGTTTTTTCAGCATAAATTATTTGGCATAACACATACTGTCATAGTGCATGCTAACACTATACAATTTATATGAAAATTATCATTGCAGTCGATTTACACAACAACAACAAAAAATCCTAATAATAAGCAGCATTACCTTTATAAAATATTAAACATTTGGGGCTAGTTTTACTAAACAGCACCGATGGGAGGGATATTTCTGCAGGTGATTTACTAACTATGTGCAAATTAAAGAACACAACATCTCATTTACATATCGATTAATGCAATATACCAAGCGCCGCGCAAATTAAAGCAGTCGCAAATACAGAAATAAAGAAGCCACAGTACCTTGAAAAGAACCGGAGGCCAAAAAATGAAGGATTGCTAGACGTTTTGATAGAGCTGGTATTGTGTGACTCCTAGTTGAGGGTTCAAAGTCATCTTTTATTTCCTGAAGCAAATTAAAAATAAAATAGCTTGGCAAGCGATATGTTCGGATAATGTGTTTTTATTCCTTTAATACGTGTGATATAATCCTCTCCCTTCTACCCTTCTCTGCGGTGTCTCCTCCAGCAATAAATTGCATCCATTTCAAGCGAAAAATAGTTTAAGACAGGCTTTTTTGGCCATTGAATAAAGGCGCGAATGCCAGTAATTTGACGAGCGCAAACGTTAGTAAATCTCATTGCGTGATTCATTTGAATACTCTCCTCCCATAACTTTTGCGTCTGAAAGGGAAACTCCTACAAATGAATATCCAATAAGGCCAGGTGCAAAAATAACTGTGTCCACGGCTTTTCAGCGCTAATTCATCACTGCGCGTCTTTAGTAAAACCTGACAGTACTACTTTAACGCCAAAAGACGGTCTGCGCTGGGAGAAGCTGTTCGCAAAACCGGCCCAAAATCTTTACATTTTGGGGTGAAATATGACCCAGCAATTTCTGGACAGTTTGATTCACACAGATGACTATTAAAAAAGCTACAAAGTGAATATGTTTCCAGTTTTATATTCTAGTGTTCTCCCACTCCTCATCGACGAGAAACGATACAGGAGCTAGTTTTTTGTACTTACGAGACTCTAGAGGAGGTTAGTCCTCATCCATCAGTACTGCGCGGCGGAGCCCGTAGGAGCGCCGCTGCGAGAGAGCAAACATGCAGATAACACTGTGTCCTTTCTGAAAATATAGTAACATCGCCATGTCTGATATTAGGGCTGGCCGATATATCGCTAACTATAATTATTATTGCGATATGATTTCTCAATAAAGCGATAATACAACTTCGCTAAATGTTCATGCACCAAACGTAGAGCGCTAGGCATTTGAAGCGACAGAGCATTTATTAACTCGGGCTCAAAGTTCAAGCGGTAGCGCAGAGCAAGAAATCAGGGATATTCATATCAAATTTTATTTATTATTAGTGTTTCAAAGGATCACAAATCTCACGGTTCGGATCACATTACGGTTTTTGACCCACGGATCGGATCAGCAAGAAAATACAAAAATTTCAATTTAACTATAGCTTTACACTTCGAAGTACTTATTCAATACCACAGCAAATACTACTGGATTAACTAAACAAGTTTAAACATGATTAAATAGACAAGTGGACAGCCAGTAAATATAAGAGCAAATACACAAATTACAAGCTTGGATAAATACAACAGAATATGTTACAAATAAAATAAGGTCAATAGTATTCAAATACAGAAAGGTAATAAATAGGGGAAAATAACACTGCATGGTGTTCACTAGATAAATTAAAAAGCTGTTTTGTTGTTTGATTAGCATTAATGACAGCAGCAGGTATTTATAGGGCACTGTCCCTTTAAGACCTGATCCATGGATCCAATATAATGATACACATCCGATTTCTTTGAGCCGTTTTCATTCACTTGAGACATAACTGACTATCTGAATAATTGTCGAGATGGGTATTGTTGGGGTATTATTTTTGACCTCGCGTTGTGTGAATCATGTTTACACACTGCCTCCGAAACGTCGTCCGTCATAAAAAAAAAATCGGATCAGGTTCGATTTTCTGCGTTTTTGCATCCATAGCAAGCATTTTAATAGGAAAGGACCTTAAAGTATTAGTTTTCTTTCAAATTAAAATGTCCTGATAATTTATTCACCCCCGTGTCATCCAAGATGTTTATATATTTCTTTCTTCAGTCGAAAATAAATTAAGGTTTTTGATGAAAACATTGCAGGATTTTTCTCCATATAGTTCGTTTCAATGGACTCCAAACGGTTGAAGGTCAAAATTACAGTTTCAGTGCCGCTTCAAAGGGCTATAAACCATACCAGACGATGAATGAGGGTCTTATCTAGCCAAACGATTGGTCATTTAAAAATTAAATGTATATGCTTTATAAACACAAATGCTGGCCTGTTCTGCGATGCGTGCTTCACGTAATAATGTAATGACGTTGATAAGGTCACGCTTGATGTAGGATCCGTCTCATCTTCTCCTCCAAGTTCAAATCGTCAGACATCGTTGTTTTACCTTTTAACTCCCTTTTTTTGTAAACGGCGTTTGATTAGTATTTGCACGTTCAACTAGTAAACACTGACTCTGTACTTCCGCCTACGTCAAGCGTGACGTAATACGTTCATTACGTATTACATGAAGCACGCATCGCAGAACAGGTGAGCATTTGTGTTTATGAAGCATATACATTTATTTTATTTTTTTAAATGACTGATCGTTTGGCTAGATAAGACCCTTATTCATTGTCTGGTATGGTTTATAGCCCTTTGAAGCGGCACTGAAACTGTAATTTTGACCTTCAACCGTTTGGAGTCCATTGTTTCAATGTTCGTTTCGAACTATATGGAGAAAAATCCTGCAATGTTTTCATCAAAAACCTTACTTTCTTTTCGACTGAAGAAAGAAATACATAAACATCTTGGATGAGACGGGGGTGAGTAAATTATCAGGACATTTTTATTTGAAAATGAACTAATCCTTTAAATATAATATAATTTTCATAAGGAACTGTTGTTGTCAAGTAAGCTTAATTTATGATGTGCCTCCATTCAACCCGTATGTTGTGCTGAAAATCCTTTATGAATGAATGATGCTTTTATTTAGCACTTTATTGTGTATTGCTGTTAGGGTTGGGTACCGAAACCGGTACCAATATGGCACCGGTACCTATGGAACTGGTATGTACCGAACCGAATCAGAACGCAGATTTCGGTGCTATGCCTGAACGATCGGTTGAAATATTTGTACTTTATTTCTCCGAAACGGACGTAAGAAGCATCATCATCGCACCGCACGTGAAAAATAATTTCCCGACTGAGAAAATGCACATGAACTCAATTCGGAAAGCTCCAACAAATCTTTATAGTAAGTTAACCCGAGTGTGCGGTTTTCACATTCAGACTTAAAAGCACAACTCGGGGAATGAGAGCATCCGAGGAGCGCGTGAATGCAGTGATTACACTTGCTCTGACGACCTTCCATTAACGAGCTAAGCTACTACTACTCCATAGGCTACTAATACATCGATTAGCAATGGATTATAAATATACTTAATTATGATGAAAATACCAGATATGGCTTGAATAACACAGATAAACTATACATAGTCGTAGTCGAGTGTTTATTGTATTTATTTTATCATTCAAAATGTTTATATCTTCTGTTTACTTATCCATATCCCTGGAGCATCAAGAGTTCCGCTACTTCTGTGACTGGATCTGTGAATTGTCTGCGCGAGGGCGCCCTCTAGTGTCCAGTATGAACGAAAAACACATCAACCCCCCCGTTTCACAGACAAGGCTTGAACCTATTGCTAGACTAAAATGTAACTCTGAGCTGTTTTAACTGAAATAAACTTGCACTGACTGATCCTAAAATATATCAGTGCCTTTGTCTTGTCTCAAGATGCACCCCAGTAATGTTTTTTTTTCTAAGCATGTTTATAAAAATTACTTAAATGTCCTAATTGAACTATGATCTAATCCTGGTTTATTCTAAGCCCTGTCTGTGAAACCGGGCCCATGTGTTTAGTGCTAATGGCCAATCCAATTATTAATTGGTAATTTTTTTTTTTTATAAGTAATGGTTCAGGCACCGGCACTGTTTTAAAAGTATCGATTTAGCACCGGTATCGAAAAAATCCCAAACGATACCCAACCCTAATTGCTGTACACACAAAGCGCTTTACACTCATATGAGGGGGTCTCTCCTCAACCACCGCCTGTGAGTAGCATCCACTTGAATGATGCAACGGCTGCCAGAGGACAACGGCGCCAGTGCGCTCACAACACACCAGCTACAGGTGGAGAGGAGAGAGTCATAGAGCCAATCAAGTGTATGCGCTCACCACACACCAGCTACAGGTGGAGAGGAGAGAGAGTCAGAGCCAATCAAGTGTATGCTCTCACCACACACCAGCTACAGGTGGAGAGAAGAGAGAGACATAGAGCCAATCAAGTGTATGCACTCACCACACACCAGCTACAGGTGGAGAGGAGAGAGTCATAGAGCCAATCAAGTGTATGCGCTCACCACACACCAGCTACAGGTGGAGAGGAGAGAGAGACATAGAGCCAATCAAGTGTATGCACTCACCACACACCAGCTACAGGTGGAGAGAGAGAGAGTCATAGAGCCAATCAAGTGTATGCGCTCACCACACACCAGCTACAGGGGGAGAGGAGAGAGAGTCATAGAGCCAATCAAGTGTATGCTCTCACCACACACCAGCTACAGGTGGAGAGGAGAGAGAGTCATAGAGCCAATCAAGTGTATGCGCTCACCACACACCAGCTACAGGTGGAGAGGAGAGAGAGTCAGAGCCAATCAAGTGTATGCTCTCACCACACACCAGCTACAGGTGGAGAGAAGAGAGAGACATAGAGCCAATCAAGTGTATGCACTCACCACACACCAGCTACAGGTGGAGAGGAGAGAGAGTCATAGAGCCAATCAAGTGTATGCGCTCACCACACACCAGCTACAGGTGGAGATGAGAGAGAGACATAGAGCCAATCAAGTGTATGCACTCACCACACACCAGCTACAGGTGGAGAGGAAGAGAGAGTCATAGAGCCAATCAAGTGTATGCGCTCACCACACACCAGCTACAGGTGGAGAGGAGAGAGAGAGACATAGAGCCAATCAAGTGTATGCGTTCACCACACACCAGCTACAGGTGGAGAGGAGAGAGAGAGACATAGAGCCAATCAAGTGTATGCGCTCACCACACACCAGCTACAGGTGGAGAGGAGAGAGAGTCATAGAGCCAATCAAGTGTATGCGCTCACCACACACCAGCTACAGGTGGAGAGGAGAGAGAGAGACATAGAGCCAATAAAGTGTATGCGCTCACCACACACCAGCTACAGGTGGAGAGGAGAGAGAGACATAGAGACAATCAAGTGTATGCGCTCACCACACACCAGCTACAGGGGGAGAGGAGAGAGAGTCATAGAGCCAATCAAGTGTATGCTCTCACCACACACCAGCTACAGGTGGAGAGGAGAGAGAGTCATAGAGCCAATCAGGTGTATGCGCTCACCACACACCATTACAGGTGGAGAGGAGAGAGAGACATAGAGACAATCAAGTTATGCGCTCACCACACACCAGCTACAGTGGAGAGGAGAGAGAGAGAGAGACATAGAGCCAATCAAGTGTATGCGCTCACCACACACCAGCTACAGGTGGAGAGGAGAGAGAGAGACAATCAAGTGGACGCTCTCACCACACACCAGCTACAGGTGGAGAGGAGAGAGAGAGACATAGAGCCAATCAAGTGTATGCGCTCACCACACACCAGAGCAGGTGGAGAGGAGAGAGAGTCAATCAAGTGTATGCACTCACCACACACCAGCTACAGGTGGAGAGGAGAGAGAGAGTCATAGACCCAATCAAGTGTATGCGCTCACCACACACCAGCTACAGGTGGAGAGGAGAGAGAGACAATCAAGTGTATGTGCTCACCACAAACCAGCTACAGGTGGAGAGGAGAGAGAGACAGAGACAATCAAGTGTATGCGCTCACCACACACCAGCTACAGGTGGAGAGGAGAGAGAGAGACATAGAGCCAATCAAGTGGATGCGCTCACCACACACCAGCTACAGGTGGAGAGGAGAGAGAGAGACATAGAGCCAATCAAGTGTATGCGCTCACCACACACCAGAGCAGGTGGAGAGGAGAGAGCGTCATAGAGCCAATCAAGTGTATGCTCTCACCACACACCAGCTACAGGTGGAGAGGAGAGAGAGTCATAGAGCCAATCAAGTGTATGTGCTCACCACACACCAGCTAAAGGTGGAGAGAGAGAGAGAGTCATAGAGCCAATCAAGTGTATGCTCTCACCACACACCAGCTACAGGTGGAGAGGAGAGAGAGTCATAGAGCCAATCAAGTGTATGTGCTCACCACACACCAGCTACAGGTGGAGAGGAGAAAGAGAGTCATAGAGCCAATCAAGTGTATGCGCTCACCACACACCAGCTACAGGTGGAGAGGAGAGAGAGTCATAGAGCCAATCAAGTGGATGCGTTCACCACACACCAGCAACAGGTGGAGAGGAGAGAGAGTCATAGAGCCAATCAATTTACCTAATTTGGTGTTCCTGGTCAAAAATTACCAGCCTTTTAACAACTGCTTTTAAATCGCTCGTTATGCTATATTTTAACCTAATCTTGGGTTCACGTTTTGTGTGAATTTTGTTCTAAATTATCACAGGTTTTAATTGATCCGAGCTGATTCACCTCAGTTTCTGAGTGAAAAAAAGCATTATTTAAAGAAAATGTTGGCAATATTCAGTCAAAAGCAGAGGTGCATGAACTCATGAGGTCACATTAATTAGCCTTTTCGGTAAAAACTCCTCGCCATGGCAAAATGACGAACACAACAACGGCAAAACAAACTGATCTAAGCAAGCCAATCCAGCTATGAAATTTACATCCAACCTTTTTTATCACCCATTGGCCAACAACACTACTATTACCTCATAGCTTTGCTTACAAGCAATGCCATGTTCAGCCTCCAAAGTCCACATCACCACCATAGCAACTCACCTGTGTGTGTCCCATGATGATAATCAGTGTGCACTCAACTAATGAATGACTGATAAAAACATCACAATAATCCACAGTTAACATCTGGAGAAGACAAAAGCTTAAACAAATCTATCATTAAGAGGTTTTTAACATCAAACCATTGCACAAACCTTTATGTTTTCATATTTTAGTTTTAAGCATAAAACGTCTTAATGCTGGATGTGTTTCAGCTTTTGTCTTCTCCAGAGGTTAACTGATGGACTGGAGTGGTGTGATGTTTTTATCAGACTCTCATTCTGACGGCACCCATTCACTGCAGAGCATCCATTGCTGAGACACATTTCTCCAAATCTGATGAAGAAACAACTCCTCTACGTCTCGGATGGCCTGAAGGTGAGCGAATTTTCAATTAAAGTAAATCTACGCCATTCTGAGCATCTAAAGGAGATCCCAGAGGGCTCAGAAATGCCCATTCTGCTTCAAATGTTAGGACTACAAACTGAGTCTCGTGACTTAACTGTGTTAACATGACTTGCCATATTTCATGCTTCCATCATGAAAAGTAAAAATGGGGAACCATGCATTTGACAAATCTATTAAAGCACATGTTTGAATGTGCTTTATCAGCATCAGAGAACATGACCCAGCTTTAAATTACAATATCACAGTCAATGAGCTTTAAACAGTCACAGCAGACCAACTAACTAATAATAGTTCAGGTCAAGGTTTTCTTTGCAAATATTTTGTACAGCTAATATTGCATTTAAGTATATTAATAGCATTTTTAAGCAAATTAATTATCAAGTTAATTCATGCATGTGAAATTGTACCAAAGGTAGATTCTCACACACCTTTCTTACACTTCAAACACTAAATTAAACAGTGAACAGCTAATTATTAACACTTATAACGTCTATACTGTCTACAATCTCAATAATGTAGAAAAAAATTACTAAACCACAGACTATATTTTATTTATTTAATTTGCAAACGTACAAACATGTGAATTAAAATTAGAAAATCAGTATGCATGTTCTAAAATGTTGATCAAACACGAAAACTTTAAACTGTAGAATTAACTCTCACACGAAACACATTAGTTTTGCAGTGTGAGGTCTTTTTGTGGACATATTTCTATAAAACTGAAAACAAAACTAAAGACGATAACGTTACTAACGCACTGCAAATCTTTAGCGGCATCTGAATGCATACATGATCATTATCGCGCAATATCTAATGCACGAAAGTTGATATAAACTGTATGAGATGGTTTTAAGACATGTTAGTGAGAAGTTCTTACCTGCTCACTTGAGCACTGAAGAGTTCACGCGACGCGGAAACAACCCCTCCGTCATACTCGCTGGACTCGTCCATTCCGCCGAGGGGGGACACCTGCAATATTTGCGAAATTATGCCTGCTTACGTGATTAAACACGGTCATGTGTGTCTCTAGTGTTTTTATTCATAGTTTTAAATATGTAGCAGTGTGTATTTATTTAGTGTTGTTGTAATATAATGCAGTGTAAAGTTTACATCAATTTAATCCCCCCTGGTAATGCAGTAGGCGCGTCTAAAAGAAGGTTTTGTCATGTCGAAAATGCAATGCAACGTGAAATAATCCATTTCAAAGTGCAGCGGGTTAAGGTTGAGGGTTACGCAATCATTTGAATGGCACACCGTGTCTTCTTCACGACCCTGAGTCCGCTGTAGACTTCCCTCGCTCGTGTTGAAGTCTAGGTTACTAAAGGTTTCCATGTTTTCTTATTAATTACCAACACAGGGAGTGTTAAGGCCAAGGTTAATCTTTCATCCAAACACTTTATTATATAATATGTTTTGTTACCAAATTAGAAAATAATTACTTATTTTTGGTTTGTTTAATTGCAAATGTGAAGTTTGATGGGGTTATAAGGCACATGCTCTCTTGCTTTCCCAAAAAGCAAGCTATGTTTAAATACTTAACTTTTTTGATAAAATAAGCACTTTTGTTTAATTTGTATTAGTCAACCGAAGTAATTTTAAAGAACTGCTGATTACTGAACAAATAGGGATTACAGTTTTAATTGTTCAACAACATAACTTTTAATCCAGATGTGTCTTGAATCTTATCATAGCTGTAATATTTGACTCTAGAATCTCGCTGATAGTGGTGCTCGTTCACTAATTATGTGTACACACGAGAATCATGATTAATCAATAACTGCTGTACTAAAATTAATTCCAAACACCTGAAGCAGGTATGAAGAAAAATCACATAGGCTGCTTCAGGTGTCCATGTAAATAAACCATGTTTGGAAAAGTTACTTTCAAAAGTAATGCATTACTCACTTAAAAAAGTAACTTATTTACATTACCTAGTTACTTTTTATGGAAAGCAATATGAAAGTATAATACGCTCATGCTGAAGGAAATGTAAATTCACATATGATATGTACAATAGAGGGCATAGTTCAAACAAGCCTTTCAGCTGTCCTGCCATTCTAGATTGCATGAAGAATAGGATGCATTGTTCATTTTAAGGGATACTGAGTCGGGTTTTGTGCAAGTGAGATGAGTTAATGCATGTTCACATTTAGTCTAGCTCTATAACATCGCCGCCTGGTTTGGAAACAGCACTGCTGGAGGAAACAGTCACCTCCAGGACATCGGTGTACAAGGAAAGCCCGGAGGATTATCAATGACTCCAGCCACCCATCCCACAGACTGCTCTCTCTGCTGCCCTCAGGGAGACGTCTCCGCAGCATCCGATCCCGCACTAGCCGACTTAGGGGTAGCTTTTTCCCTCAGGCTATCAGGACAATGAACAGAAACAACTAATACACCCCACAGCACACTCCCACTTTAAGATATGCCATGCACTTTAACACAGTTCAACTGGACCACACGCACACTGCACTAACACAACCTATCTGCTATCACTGGATACCATGCAACGCACATCCATGACATTGTGTATCTGGCCTGTGTAAAATCTGCTGCACCTTCACATTTTATTGTGTGTGTATATATGTGTACATATGGTGTATAATGTGTATTGGTAACTAAGTATGTCTTTATAGTACACTGTGTGTACTGAGTATATGTATGTGTATTCTGTATAAGTCTGTAAGTATGTACTGTCTATATGTAAATTGTTTCTGCACTGTCTGGAGCACGCTCTCAAGAATTTCACTCACCAAGGCACACGTGCTGTGGTGATGTGACAGTAAAAGTGATTTGATTTGATTTAATACCATGTTCACACAGCACATAACGCCTCTGCACTTACTCCCCATTTCTCTCAACATGGGAACGGGTCAACAAAACAGAAAACAAAGTAACTGGTGTTACTTATTTGAAAAAGTAACTCGAATATGTTCTTGTAAATTAAAAAGTAACGAGGAATGTTTCTTTCCTTGACAGTTGAGCTATAAATAAGGAGTGCATCTGAAAGTTGGGTTTGGTGGTCAGTTTTGTGATGAGCTCAGAGACACTGCCTGATTAGGCAGCAAGGCAACACATCAGCAGCATAAGTTTCCAAAACCATTGCATTATGTTTGCATCGTCAGAATGGCACCTGTTTTTCAGCATCTGTTGCAAGGTAACGACTATTCAGGATAAATGGATAATAGAGGAAGAAGATGGATGGATTCTGCTTGCTTACCTTACTTTTGTACTTTGGCTTTTGAAAACGTGGTTTTGATTCCAAAGCGCCGACACAGAATGTGTCACAAATGTAATGCAAAGGTTCAAAAGAATGAGAGAGTCCACCCCTTTTAAAACAGTGATTTCATTATCAAAATGAACCTAATTCTGATGTCAAACAACATGGGTGTGCACCAGAAGTGCTAGGCTGAAAACCCCCTGAATGTAAAGCGTTTCTGCCCTCCATATTCCAGGTTGGCACAAGCTATAGTTGACTACTCTGATTAATTTTACCATGCTGTATGGTCAAAGAATGTACAGTTATTAGAAATGAAGACAAGGCGGCACTGGTCAGTCATAGGTCTGCTGTTGTTCACTGACCAGGGATAGCTTTACTCTCTCGATCCAATCATGCATACACTGCACATGCTCAGTAATGGAGCAGTGGGGATGTTGCTCTCAGGTTTCTTATGCAACATCCAGTAGTCCCCAGGGCAAAAGGAAGTTTGAATGGGGTGCAGCCTGTTGAAGCTTTGGGGTGGGGCTCTCTAAACCCAAAGACTACATACAGGATTATGAGGTCCCAGTTATGCCTATCTTCAGCTACCATTTGTTGAAGCATTGGCTGCTCTGTTTTCTGTTGGAACCGGCTTAGCCCCAGACCAGTTTCCTCTAAACAACAGCAGATCCTTACCTCCAAGCCCCAGGTATCTGGTGACGCAGATATGGAAAGCATATGGCACATACTGCACCTCTGGAGGTTGGGTCTGTGGGCATAGGGTTGTTGTCTCATAGGGTGTCAAAATGGACCAAATTGGCTCTGAGTGTGAAAGCATATTAGCTGGCTTATGAGGGCCATCCATCTCTTCCCTCTTCACTGTGTCTCTCCACTGAGTGGCTTTGGATAGCTACATTGCCTACACCACATCAACAGGAATCAACAGTCCTAGAGGTTAGTGGAGGCCTTGGAGAATTTACACTTTTGGTCTCACCATGTTGAACAGCTGAGCCGCCTTTATACACACTGGAGTGTGCTATAGGGGGTGGATACCAAGAACAGCCCAACATGGCCAAAGATCTCCTTTTTAGCACTGTAATCATTTGTGGTGGCGGAAGATACAGAGAGGTCCATTCAGTGGGGACCCAGTGTTTGCACTCAGCCACCACAGCAAGCGTGTTCAAGATGTCCTCAACATCATCCTTGTTATTGTATCCCAAAGTACCTGAAGAGTGTGCCTTTTCTGGGACTGCTCGTGCCACCGCTTCCACCCTCAGGTGCACTAACTGAAATCTCGACATGATAAATGATGTCCCTTCACAGGGGGTAAGATCTTCTTCCCTCCGTGGTGCTGCCTTGGATCTGGACGTTTCATTCTCCACCAGTGTAGAGGGATCTTGTGAAAAGTAGAAACAGATTCAAGGCAAGTTGAAGCCCGGAGTGTGTTTATTTTCCAAAGTCTCAGGCACGAGTGTTGAATATGAAGGGAAGACGTTGTGTTGCATGCTGTGACGCCATGCATAGTCTTTCCCATGCGTTGTCGTGCTGTTTGCTCAGTGCAGTGCAGTAGTGCAGAAGCTAAAGTAAGATAAAGTAGGATGGCACATCATACTGTATATGCAAGGGTCAAAAAGGCATTCATGTAGCTCAGGGGTTCTCAACGCTGGCGTTCGAGGTCCGCTTTTCTGCAGAGATTAGCTCCAGGCTTGATCAAACTCACCTGCTTATAACTTTCCTGAAGACCTTGGAGCTAAACTCTGCAGGAAAGTGGACCTCGAACGCCACAGTTGAGAACCCCCGGTGTAGCTCATAGTTTTTCATGTCCTCATGTACCATAAACAAACAAGGCAACGTTTTAGAAGAAAGAGGGTTCCTGTGGCTCAGTGGTAGGGCATTATGGATAAGGTCGTAGGTTCAATTCCCACCAAACACACATACTGATAAAAAAACTGAATAGCCTGAAAGGATTTGCTAAATGCATTAATGTTAATGTTATAGTGAAGATATGGATGTTTTTCTGAATAAGTGATTATGGAGAACTTGTTACATCAGTTACATGTTTCTATTAATGAAGTAGTTGCTTCATAAATGTAACAAGTATTGAAAATGTTTCAAACTTATGTGGAAATAGGAGCATTTGATAATGAATAATATGGAAACTCACAGAGGCATATTATTCATAATGATATTGTTGAGAATGACATATGTAATTATTAATTAAAAGTTAATGGACATTTGTATTGTCTGTTCAGTTCCACATCTTGATGTTTATTATTATTACATTTATTTATTTTATTTGGTTAATTAAAATTGCAATGTGTAATTGATTTAAAAATTCAATATATACATATATGAAAAAAACAAGTACATTATATTAGATTAGCACATCACCTGTTAATCTGAATACCTCAGCCAGGCCTCTGAACAGCTCAGACATTTGATCTTATTACATAAACTGCAGTTTATTTAGAAAATGTGAAATATTTTGAACATTTTCAAAACTGATTATTTTCATATCTGTTATTTGTGAATTTTCATACGTGCACCACCTAGTAGAACCAAATATCTCAGGAACCCAATATATTGTAACACCAGCGGCAAAGGATTCGGGTCTTATGCATTGATTCTCACTGTTTCCGAATCAGCTTGATATAGGTCTGGTCTCTGATGTTTAGCGTATAGGTGGATCAATGAAAAGACTGGCTGGATCATCTGTATTCATTCAGGAGCTGTCCTCTGGTATGAACACAAAACACCTCTGCATTCAGCAGAAACACATTGCATTACATTACCCCTTTTAATATCTTATTTGTTTCACTGTATAGTGATCATTTACATTCTCGTATTTAATGGAATTTCCTTCGCAGATGATATTCACATTTACTTAGTGTTAAAAAGGGAGATATGAATGATTTTGAGATCTTGGCAGCCTGTTTGAAATGTCTACAAATGTCCTGCATCTTAATGAATGGAAAACTTATTTTGATTGGTGTATTTGGTCCTGCATCCTCCTCGATCTCTTTAAAAACAAATTCTCTCAATTTTAGTTTGATCTGAAACCACATGCTAAAAATCTGGGCTATAAAATACGTAGTCACTTTAAAATGGATAAGCAAGTTAATTCAATTGTTAGGTCTTGATTTTTCCATCTTCGCCAAATCTAAAAAAATTTAGCCATTTCTTAGTTTTATGGACACAAAACATATTATTCATGCTTTAATTTGATCACAGCTGGACTATTGTAATTCACTGTATCTTGGTCATTCTGGTCTTTCACATTTGCAGTGAGTACAGACATCTGCTGTGAGGTTATTAAGTGAGAGCACATTACATACTTGCTCCCTTCCTTGTCTGCCTGTAAGATATAGCATTGATTTTAAAGTAGCCTTTATCAGTCTATACATGACATACCTTTCCGACCTTATTTCAGTTCATCAGCCCTCCAGAACGAATCAAATTCAACTAAAGGTGCCTAGATCTAGATTTAAACACAGGGGTGATCTGAGGTAGCCGGTCCCAATCTTTGGAATAGCACAATACATTAGATCCGCACCCCTTTGTCTATTTTCAAGCATAAACTTAAAGAGGACTTGCTTTTAAATAATGTGTATGTGACCTTTTGTTCTTTCTTCTTTTAACTTGTTTCTTTATATTGGTGTTTGGTTTTATCTTTGAATTGTAAAGCACATTGTAAATATATGGTGCTATATAAATAAAAAGACTAATTCACATCAACATGACAACAACCTGATTAAATGATTAACAGACAGAGAATGTGTGATTAGCTAGTTTTTCAATCACCCATTTCATTGATCTCTGTCAGGTGATAGGTACATTTTGTGTGAAGAGAAATCTCGTACAATAGCGCAATATTTCTGTATGCCTGTATTTATTTCCTGACGGCATTCCTCCAGTCCTGCAGGGAGCGCTGCGGCGCTGCGTCGTGGTTCAGGATCGCGTTTGTGTTCGAGAGAGAGACGGGAAGAAACGCAGCAGCGAGAACCGCATTGAGAGAGAGCCTAAAGAGTGTCCAACATGTCAATATTCACACCTACTAACCAGATCAGGCTAACAAATGTCGCCGTCGTGAGGATGAAGAAAGGAGGGAAGAGGTTTGAAATAGCCTGTTACAAGAACAAAGCGATGGGCTGGAGATCTGGCGCGTGAGTCATGTTATTATGTGTGGTGTTGTGTTATTATAGATATTATAACAGTCTTAAACATAACACGTTCTGAGGGAGTATTACTGCGTGTTTATGGTAATACTGGTGTTACAGGGTCAAATGTGTGTTATGTCAATTGTTTTGAGGGTTATCACATCAAATTAAGAGTTTATTTATTATTGATTGATTTTATTATGATACAATAACTCACAAAGCCTTAAAGGAGTAGTTCCCCCGAAAAATATGTGACCCTCCCTGTGAAAACCCAGCTAAAGTCATTTTCTACAAATAAATCATCCTTCATATGGTAAAGAACAATCTGTGAAAATATAACCTTTATATCTTTAATATTAACTGAGTATGGTCATGTCAAAGATTGAAATTATAGTGAAATTAATGGCTGATGCTCGTTATCTCATAATTAGATTGAGAACTTAAGCCTGGATTTCACAGAGAGGGTCACATTTTCTTAAAATATGCTCACCTTCAGGCCATCTGAGATGTAGAGGAGTTGTTTCTTCATCAGACTTGTAGAAATGTAGCATCAGTGTCTCAGCAATGGAAGTGAATGGGTGCCTTCAGAATGAGAGTCTGATAAAATATCACAATAATCCACACCACTCCAGTCCATCAGTTAACATCTGGAGGAGACAAAAGCTGCGTGTTTGTAAGAAACATTCTGATGGCACCCATTCACTGCAGAGCATCCATTGCTGAGACAGTGATGCAGTGACACGTTTCTACAAATCTGACGAAGAAACAAATTCATCCTCATCTCGGATGGCCTGAGAGTGTGCACATATTCAGCAGATCTTCATTTTTGGATAACTATTTCTGTAATGGTATCTGTAATGTCATATAAATGCAAATTAATCAATGTAATGTTCACAAATCAACAGTACTTACAAATGGAGTTGTTGTTACAGGGAGAAGGATCTTGATGAAGTCCTGCAAACAAACACAGTGTTTGTTAACGTGTCTAAGGGTCAAGTGGCCAAAAAAGACGACCTGTCGAACGCTTTCGGCACTGATGATCTGACAGAAATATGCAGACAGGTGAATTATGATCCTGATTGTGTCGACCTCATAACAAGACTGCTTTTATTAATATAACAATGCACA